>SNQJ01S0011174.1:135510-167040 GCA_010110895.2 Picea sitchensis
ATCAAGCCGACATTCCCTCATAGGTGTGTGCTTGTGGTGAATGATCTTGGTGTAGTCTTTGTCCTAGTCATGGCGATTTGACAAGGAATGATAAAGAATCAAGATGCTATATGCTATTACATGCAGACCTAGAGTGAGCCTGAATTAATTGGCTCAGAGGGAGATCCGCAGAAGGAGTTTCTCCTCGATTCAGGTGGGAGAGAGATGTCTCCCAAGACTGACAGACAAGTGTCATGAGTCTAGTGTGAAGTTTTTATAATTCAAAGACAAGAGTGGCATGTTGCAGAATGTCTTTTTCATTGAGAGGGAGCGTTAATGTTTGGACAACATCGAGAAGGCATTTTGTTAATATAATAATGAATAATATAATTATTATTGATTATTAAATATAGTATATAATAAGTAAATGATAATAATAAATAGTTATTGATTATTCAAGGGACACATCCTTTCATGGATGGTCACCTTATGTTCCCTATATATGGGACACTCATCATTGTAATAATACATCGATCATATCTTATATGAAGAACAACAATACTTCGCTCCATATTTTTTTCTCGTCTGCTCACTTCGACCCAGTGACAGTTACTGTGTCTTCTGCGAAGTTCACTTTTCACCTTTTCTTTCTTGATCTTCGCTCTCTTCCATAACCAAGGGCCAACAGGTCCCCAACACTCACCCGTGACTTGTCCCGAGGCACTTTAGATCTGATCTCTTTGTTTTTCTTCGACTTTGGACTATGCAGGGCAGCCTTGGCTTTCTTCTCTATGCCTCCTTCTCATCCTTGTGCATACTATCTTTTTTGTGTCTGGTACCTAGTTTCAACTACACCTGGTACCTAGACCCTTTTTTTCTTTCTCTTACTGAGGTGTGCGAGGTAGCTGGTTGTCATAGTACAACTTCAGACAACTCCCATTTACTAATCCTTCCTTCCATTCTCCCTTCAATGTTTTTAGTTGTGAAGCTCCCCCTTCAGTAGCATAAGAAATCTCATACGGTCCGAGCTAATGCGTTATGAACTTCCCAGGATGTTTCAGGAACTTACTATCGTACACCATTACTAAGTCACCTTGCTTAAATGCCTTATTTTTGATGTGCCTGTCATGATATGCCTTCTCTCTTTCCTTCTAAACCTGCTACTAGAATCCTGCAATAAATTTGTCTTCTTCCAGTTCAACCAACTGTGCAAGCCTCTCTTGAACTACTCCAGTATCATCCATGTGTGTAAAAGCAACAATTCTCAGGCTCAGTACTAAATACTCCATTGGAACAACAACTTCAAGACCATAAACCAATTTAAAAGGGGTCTGTAGTGTTAATTTCTTGCAAGTGGTTCTATAGGCCCATAGTACTGCAGGTACTCTTAAATCTCAATCATCTATGTTCACACTACATATCTTCGTTGATGTTGTCTCCAAGATCTTGTTGAATGCTTCAACTGTTCCATTTGCTTGTGGATGGTAAGGTGTACTCTTCTGATGGTGGACTGCAAATTCTTTAGTTAGGGCTTCGACTATCTTATTGATGAAGTGTGTGACTTGATCACTTAGAAGGATCTTTGGGCATCCAAACTTGGTTATTATGTCATCAAATATAAAACGCGCAGCTGTAGTTTCACTACAGTCCTTAACTGCTCTGGCTTTAGCCCATCTAATCAGGTATTTTGTCCTAGTAATTATGTACCTTGCTCCTGTGTGCTTCCCTGGTGGGTTTATAGGTCCCACGAAGTCAATGGCCCACTTTTCAAATGCTTGTAGGGTCATCTACGATGCTAATGGAATTTCATCTATTCAGGATGGTTTTCCAACTCTTTGGCATACATCATAGGCTCTGGCATAATCTTTAGCATCTTTGTGTAAGGTAGGGCACCAAAGGCCAACTCTCAGAACCTTCTGCGCAGTTTCTCTCCCTGTGTAATGTCCTCCTGCGATGCCCAGGGATGATTTTAAGGATGGAAAATTATTTTAAAATGTAGAAACCTTGGAGAATCTTACTAATCCTTCATATGCCAACTATAAATGATTGGCGATATTTCTGTAAAAATATTCAAATTTATAAGGATTTTATATAATTTTTATGAAATTTTGGCGATTTTTAAGGTAAAATAATTTTATCCTATAGAATTTGGGCGAATCATTTTTAAAATAGCGAATCTTGCTTTTGGAAAAACCATGGAAAATTAGCCCATGAGCGAAATTTAGCCCCTAAAATCATCCCCGGCGATGCCTTCATGAGCTTCTGTGAGGATCAGTGGGCACTCTGTCTCCATAACACACCTCCTTAATATCTCATCGGGTCCCATTTTGTATAGCTGACCGACTATAATTGAAAAGTCTGCAGCGTGCACCACTAATTGTTTCTTTTGGGGAATTGTGTACTCACTAGGTGCCATTCTTGTTGACAGGAACTGGACTATGTCTACGAAGTGGTCGTCAATCTTTCTAATGGCAAGAAGCTGTGCATCCGACAGTGTATCCTCCAAACTGGTGGGTTCTTTTCCATGTTCCAACCTCGACAAGTGGTCAGGGCCCTTGTTCATTCTTCCTGGCTTAACTATGATTTCAAAATCATATTCTTGAAACAACAGAAGCCATGTGCATATTCATCCCCCCAACACTGGCTTGTTGACTAGGTACTTCAGTGCGGAGTGATCTGTGAACATTTTAAGGTGTCCTCCCAACAAGTAGTGGTAGAATATTTGCAGCGCATATACCACGGCTAGTCCTTCTCTTTCGGTGGTGGTGTAATTAATTTCAGTTGTAGATAGCTTCCTGCTAGAAAAAGCTAACGGATGGTTGATATCCCCTTCTCCAGGTTGTGCCAGTACTACTCCTAATGCAATAGAAGACGCATCGACATGCACATGAAATTATTTTCTCCAATATGGAAAAACCAGAATAGGTGCAGTAACCATCTTTTGTTTTAGTGTGTCAAAGCTCATCTGGAATTCTTCTGTCCATCTGAACTGACAGCCTTTCTTCAACAACTTCTCCATAGGTGCTGTAATCTGTGTATATCCTTTGATGAATTTCTTGTAATAGCCAGTATGTCCTAGCGCAGTGTGCAGTTGTTTGACTGAAGTAGGAGGCGACAAATCAACTATAATTGCAATTTTTGATGGGTCAACCAACAATCCCTGCTTGCATACAATATGTCCTAATAGTACTCCAAATGGTGAGAAGAAGATGCACTTCTTCAGATTTAAAGCAATTTGACACTGCCTGCATTTATCCAACATTAGCCTTAGACATTCAATATGGTTTTTCAACAAACTAAACATAGTCCAGTCATCAAAATATGCTTCTAAAAATTTATGCAAGAACTCTTTGAAGGCTTCTACCACCACCATGGAAAATATGGCTGGGGCATTCTTCAGTCCAAATGGAATCACTGTATATTGGTAGGATCTCCATTTTGTGGCAAACGTGGTCTTGTGGTGATCCTCGACAATCTGGATCTGATGGTATCCTGAAAATCCATCTGTAAAAGAATATACCTCCTGGCCTCCCACATTATCTAATACTTCATCAGTGAATGGTGTAGGGAAAGGGTCATGCAAATAAGTGTCATTCAACTTCCTGAGATCTACGCAAATCCTGATCTCGCCTGTCTTCTTGTCTTGTACCACCATATGGATAATCCACTTCGACTCTTCGACAGGTTCTTTAATCCCTGCTTCTAGCATTCTGTTGAGCTCAATCTTCACCTTTTCCTTATATTTCGGGTTCAATCTGTGGGGTATTTTCTTGACTGGCTTCACACCTAGTTTCCAAGGTATCCTCATCTCTCCTATAGGACCTTTGATACCTTTCATATCAGTGAACTTGGTTGGAAATAAGTCTTGATATTCGTGCAACAACTCCGTGATATTGTCAATGGTAGCAGCATCCCAATAATCTCTGACATTGGAAAGATTTGGTGTCTCCTCCGTCCCAATATTGACTTTTTAAATCTTGATTGGCTGACCAATAAATGGCAGCTCCACTCCTAGTCCTTCCACATCTATTTGACCTTCTATTTTAATGATGTTTACCTTCCTGGGGTCATCATTGTCAACATTGATGTTGTAGCAATTCTGCAATTTTTGGAGAGGCCCAGTCCATTCGTTCTCTTCTTGTTCCATAGAGAGGCTAGATGCCTCCTCAAATAACTTCTTTCTCACAATCTGTAATACTTGGTCTACTGAAAGATATTCACTTTCAAATAAAAAGGTGGTTACAAAATTCTGAATCATACCTTCCCAGTCTGTAATGATGAGGCACAATTCTGCTTGAAGGTACCAATTGATAGGGGTCGTATCTAGCTTGTTAATGAATCTGTGCACCCATTGTTCTCGAGGGATGTTTCTCCAGGCCTCTTCGCACATGGTCCTTTGGGAAACTTTGACCGGTATACCTTACTTCACAACTAACTGCTTGTGTCGAGAACCGTGCTGTCATCAAGGTTTGACATTGTGCCAGTCTGTAATATTACTTTTGTGTGTCCCCCACCATCTTGTTGGTGTGGCTTTCAAGGCCTCATCCATTGCCAACAACTTCTGTTGTGTTGGTATATTTGCTTCAAAATATGATAGGAAGGATTCTAAAGGGTTTAGACCATCAAAGTTGGGTAAGTTACTTACTGTTGTGCCGATCCAACAGACTTCTCTGGTTAATATAGCACATCTTCTGGTGGATACTTCATACATCTGGTTCTGTCAGTTTTCCAGTGCTTCTTCTGAATCTGATGAACACATGTTGTCACTTCATCAACTCAAATTCACATCGGTTGTAAGGTTGATGTAATCCTGTTGTCTAGCTGTCAGTTTGTATATGTTTTCTAGCGCATATGCGTAGTCTTCTTCTCTGATGGGCTCTGTGTATCATTGACCTTCATCTAGATCTAAAGGTGTGATGACCCTAAGGAAATCCTTTTCAAAATTCATGCGTCTCTTCTTTAAGTCAACAACAATAGAGTTATCAAAGGCCCAATCAATTCCTAACAACGCCGGGTAAGGACAACTATTGTCAACTATTCCAATTACCTCAAAATCTGCAAATGTTCTTACTCCATCGATGTCCATAGGGACATGCTCCAATCATCCAAATGGGCTGAAAGCTTGCTGATTAGCCATCCTAAGCCTGATAGGGGATTAGATCAACTTCGATTTTCCCATCTGTGCCCAAGTTTTCTTCGTCGTGACATTGACCTCTGACCCTATGTTGAGGACTACATAGTCTATCTCATACTCTCCTATTTGAGCATTCAAATGTAATTCCTTTTTTTTCCTTCTCTTCTTACCAATTTGGTGTACTGCCCTATTTAGTAAGGGGTGTGTCTTTCCTAGTTCATACTGTCTGATTAAGTTCTGTAGATCTTGCACAACGTTCTCGTCTTGAATTAACTTAATACAAGTGTATAAAAAATCCATGACCTTGCTTACCTCTTGTCCTTCTCTTGGAAAAGAAAACTGATCAAATGTGTGAGGCATTCCATACTCTCTTATTTTTTGTTGTGTTTTTGACAAGGAACCTTGATCTGCTTTGAATTCTTGTCTTTCTTCCTCAAATATTTGTCTTTCTTTCTTTGCATTAAAGGCTTGGGTCTTCTCTATGGCCTTCCTGATACTTGAGTCTTCTGTAAGCTTTCCTCGAGTCATTCTATCCTCTCCTGTAGCAGTGCCTCCTCTGGTTATGACAATGACTCTAGGGTCTCCTCCGTAAGGTTAAACATATATCAATTTCACTTGTGGGTTTTGTTGAGGTCCTCATTTTTCCTGAAGCTTAACAAGAAGCACATGACATTCTTCTATATCATGGTCAAATGAGCTACAATAGCTGCAAGTGGTACAAGGGTTCTGACAATCCCTTGCAAGGTGTCCTAGCTGTGCACAGTTGTAACATATGATCTGTCCTCAGCCTCGAATCATTCCTCCTCCTCCTCCTCCTCTGAATCCACCGCGAGGATTGAATTTTCCTCTTCTAAGAGAGTTATACTACATATCATTTCCCTCTTGCTGTACTTCGCCTTGGATATTATATATGTCTCTTGAGCTTTTGTGCATGATATCATAATCCCTACAATCTCTATCATCATGTCCTACAGACTTGCAGAATGTACAATATAAACTTGTAGGTTTTTGGACATACTTCTGCATGTAATAGCACTCACCTGTGCGGTGCCTATTTCTGCATACTTCACACTAGGGTAGGTTTACTTGCTTCAAGGGGCTCGGTGCTCCTGAGGCCAAATATTCATGGAATAAAGGACAGTGTTCCTTATCATGGCCTTATGATTTATATCTTACACACCAGATATCATCTCGTTTATCCTTCCCCTTGTCCTTCTTCAAATCCTCGACCTGCAGAGACAAACTAGTCAGCTGGCTCAAGATCTGGCTCATACCTGAGCTGAATTCTCCCATAGGGGCTGATTCAAGTTTCATAGTGATCTCCAACGCATCAGCCTGCGAATAGATCTTATGCTACATCAGAGGAACTTTGATGTGTGGTAACAGTGCAACGATGAACCATTCTTTATTCTGTTCATCTGGGATCTGAAAAGTTAATCGACCTGTTAAGGTTTTGAATCTTTGATCGAACTCCCATACCGGTTCGGATACTTTCTTCTTGATCTCCTTCAATTCTATAATACATTGAGATTTTGACTTAGGTTTCTTGAACTCTGCGATCAACACATTCTTGATCCATCCTAGTGGATTAGGTTGCGCAAGTCCTTAGACAATCTTCATGTACCGGCTCAGTGCGCAATCCCTTAGGGTAGTGCTGAACTGGGTCCTTTTAACAGTTTCATCAGTGACATTTTTAATATTCCATATGGCTTCACATAGAAACCAATGTTGATTAGGATCTTCAGATCCATCTTCCCTAAAGATAGGTAGCCTCATCTCATCTACCATAGATCTTCCTAGGGTTCCTGACTGAATATGTGGTGGGCTATTATGGACAGTGCTCTGGACACTCTGGTGACTAGGATTACATTGGTTGCTTACTACTGAATCAACAGGAAGTATAACAATATTTACTTTGATGGTCTGCGCGGTTTCTGAGGTTTTAGGTTCTCTTTGTTGAAGCTCTTCATCTCGTCCTTCCTCTGTTTCGGTGGGTTCTGAGTGTTCTTTTTCCGTCAGATCTGCTTCCTCTCCACTGTAGAAACCCTCTTCCCCGTAGTTTTTCTTAAACAGGTTCTCAAGGTGAACCCCTCTGAATACTCTTCCACTGCGCATATGTCCATATTTTGTATCGCTGTCGCTGTCTGAATTCTTGAACATTAGTCTTTTCAAATCCAGCCAATCTATTGTATCTTCAATACGTTATTTTCATGCAACAACATCTTGATTCTCAGCTTCAGAAAGTGCAAAATTTTTCCTCTGGGTCCTTTGAAAAAGTATCTCTCGACTTGGCTATATGATTCTATTCTATCAACAACAAACTCTATGATGTACCGTCCAATGGTACTATCGAACCAGTGATCTACCACTCGTGATGCAGTGTTATCAGCTTCCTTGACCTTCTTGATCAACTCCGACGTCCAAACCATAGGAAGTCTAGATCGGATCTCGAACTGGGTATCGACTAATCTAGCTAGCCACTCATACAGCTCTTGATGGATTCCTCCAAAGAATATCTCATGTATATTTGTAAAAATGTACTTCTCCAACTAGTCCTCTGAACTAAGATTAGGGTTCTTGTTCTTGGCTTCAGCGAAGTCCTTTTCTTGATCTTCTATCCACTTTTGAGTTTCTATCTTCGATGGAAACCACCTTGACATTCCCTTCAATAAGATTCCTATCACGACAACATAAAAATTTGTTGGAACAGGGGCAGACCCAGGGTTCAGCTCCAAGAGTGCACCAACAAGCCCTAACTACTGGCCCTTTCAGAGACACCTGTGAAGCAGATGCAGTCTCACCCGAAGCAGTTATGAGGGGGTTGCAGGACAGAGATGTCTACAACCATGGGAATATTAAGTGGATCTAGTACAACACCAACACAACATGCATCTATCACTTATCAATCTAGATCTACCCTGCACAGTTATAGATCTGATCTAATACAATAATGAAAATAACAATATAACACTGGAAAAGATCAAAGCATCAACCACACACACAACACAAGATGTATGTGGTTCACTCTGTCTCTAGGGCTACGCCCACAAAATTGTGCTATATTATATTGATATAAAGCATACAATTCTTGTCTGTGCTCTCAGCTCACAGATCTTCTTTCTTCTTCTCTCTTTCTCTCCCCTCCTTGCGCACCTAGCTGGATGACCTGACCTTTGCACATAGCCGAAGATATTGCAATACCAGAAGGCTCTCTCTCTCAGCACTTCCCTCTCTCAATACAATAATATCTCATCACAACAATGGAGCTAGATCGACAAAAATATCCTACCAACCCAAAGTACCAACCCAACCTAGGCCCTTTAGACCTCTATTTATACATTACAATCATTCAGCGACAGCCCTAGTCCGAAACCTAGGTTCCAAAACCCTAGATACCAAAACCCTAGGCATCTAACCCTAGGTCAATTTGACCCACTTTTTCCAGGATTCACCAGCGTGTCTTTCCTTTCCTCTCACGCGGTGCTCCAAAGCATCCAATGGTGGTTTTTTCTCATTTGCTGAGTTGTCCTCGATCCTTCTTCCTTGCTTATCTGTCGTCCCCGATCTCCTTTCGTCCAACGACTCGCTTTTTTCGTACTTTGCTCCATATTTTCTGCTCGTCCGTTAAGCATGTCATCAACATAACTTTTCCACCTGCTCTATCTCATCCCCTTCTTACGTTGTTCCCGCAATGTTGGATTTCATCACCAACTAGTGTGTTCATTGTGAGAAGGGTTTATTTGTTTGCTTTCTTCCATGGATGATTTTAGGGGCTAAATTTCGCTCATGGCCTAATTTTCTGTGGTTTTTCCAAAAAAAAGATTCGCTATTTTAAAAATGATTCACCCAAATTCTATAGGATAACATTATTTTACCTTAAAAATCAATAAAATTTTATGAAAACTATATAAAATCCTTAGAAATTCGAATATTTTTACAAAAATATCGCCAAACATTTATAGTTGGCATATGAAGGATTCGTAATATTCGCCAAGGTTAACATTTATAGTTGGCGTATGAAGGATTAGTAAGATTCGCCAAGGTTTCTACATTTTAAAATAATTTTCCATCCTCAAAATCATCCATGCTTTCTTCCTATATTTTTTAGCGTGTGTTGTTTGTTTTCCCTTACAGGACTCTTGGTTGGATCTGTGTTTATGGCATAAGTTCCCCAAACGACCAACGAAGGAACCCCTTCTCTAGGGCAACCCTTTTTTTTTCCTTCTTACGAAAACGTTGGTCCTCCTTACATCGCTACTTTGGGCCTTCCAGGTCTCACAATTGGATTACCGGTATGGTTGTTTTCCACTCAGGTAATCCCGAATGCAGCTAGTGCTTCGGTTGTAATCACTTCCCCCCAAGAACATCAACCTCATGTTGATCCTTCACCTTCTTCACTAGTAAGATCTTTTTCACATTCTTCACTTGCAAGGTCTTCTTCCATTTCATCTTTTTCGTTGAGGGAAAGCTCTGAAGCTAGTAACTCGGTGGGTAAGAAGAAGAAGAAAAGGAAGAATAAGAAGAAGAAAAATAAGCAAGGGTCCAAACTTGCAACCACTTCCAAACATGTTGGAAAGCAACCAATTACTGTTAATCATGCTGGGAGTGTTGATGATGCCAAGATCACCCAAACAACCCTTAAGCCCAAGTACCCTTGCAGGCTTTGTAAGGGTAGCCATATTCTTAAATATTTCCCTGGTCTATCCAAGGTTATAGAAGCATGGTATACACACCCTCACCAGCCTCTGTCGTCAGCCTCTGAACAACATGCTAATCTCCTGTTAACTAGTCAAGATATTGTTGGGAAGAAGAAAAGTAGAGTCAAGTTCTTGTGTATGTTATGTGGAGGGAGTCATCAAACTCACCTTTTCCCTCGTATGGATGAAGCCTCGAAATTACTGGAAGACATGATTGTTTCCCAGCCTCAACTTCCAGATGCTTACTGTAAGCTTTCTCTCAACCCACCTATAGTTGATGGGAGGATCAATCTGGTCCCTTCGTCGGTGAGTCTAGTTGATCATGTGGTCAATCTGGTCACATCCTTAGTTGAACCAGTTAACCAAGTGGTTGATTCGATTTCATCCTTGGTCGATCCCACTATCCCTTTAGGGAGTGAAACCCATGTGGTCGATCCTTTTCCACTTGTCGACCCCATTCTTCCCTTGGAGAATGAAACCCAAGTGGTTAATCTGGTCTCACCATCGGTCGATCCTACTCTCCTGCTAGAGAGTAAACCTGATACGACTCACGTTTTTCTCTTTGATACAAAATATACCATGCTAGGGAGTATTCCACCTTCTCCCATGGAACCCCCTCCAAGTAATGAGGCCATACTTTTTGATTAGGGTGCACTAACTGGACCTCATATTCCCTCTCACATTCCTTTCAATATTCCAGTACAAGTTTGTGGACAGGATGTTCCTTAGTCATTAATATATGAAGGTGTGTCCATTAGTATTTTTTCCTATATTTCTTGGAAAGCTTTGGGTTATCCTTAGCTTGTGTCAGTTACGCATAATTTGTTAGCTTTTAACAGAAGAACCAGTCACCCTTTAGGATTCCTTCCTCAATTTCCCATAACTTTGGGAGGGAAAACTATCTTTATTGATGTCATGGTAGTCCAAGACCCCTTGGATTTCGATTTATTCCTTGGGCGAGATTATGTCTATGCCATGAAAGCTATCGTGTCCACTCTTTTTCGTGTGATATATTTCTCTGACGATGGAAGAGTTGTGACTATTGATCAACTTTCGTTTGTTGGACTTGACTTGACCATCAACTCAATGACCTCCCTAGGTTCATATATGCAGTCGATATCACCCCTTCCACAGGTCAATTATGTGGTGTTGTCCCCCATGCCTTCCACTGCCGATGAAGATGACTTGTGTCCGGTAGTTGACATTGTGATCTCTTCGGTGGGGCTATTGGAGCCTAATCTCCTCATCCCTGTCATAACCTTCGACATGTGTTACTTCCAAAGATTTGTTTCTTCCATCCAGTGAAGATCTCTTGGAAGCCATGTCCGATTTTCATCCCTTGACATGGTGTCCTTCCAAAGCATTGTCCTCTTGGAAGCCATAATCAAGAAGAGTCTTTTGAGCATGGTTTTCTGATATCAAACTCGTTAAAAAATGAAACCAACTGTGAGGATAGTTCATGTTCCTGCGTCAACCTCATAAAAAAATGAAACAGAGGTCTAGGGATTGAACTTGGATTCTCGAGCATAGTTTTTCTTCTCTGTGACAAGCTCGTTAAAAAATGAAATAGATTCCCCCCCCTCTTTGATTGAGTCAAGTACTTCGTTACGTATAGTATTTGAAGCTTCATTTCATCCTCCTGTGACGTTAGGTGAACCGAAGCTTGGGGGCAATGCTTACAGCCTTTGGACTTAATGTTGAAGTTAAGCCACTAGATTCTTAAGCTGGGGGTTAAGTACCAACCATCCATGGATTATGCGTTGGGCAGCCACAAGCATAGTTTCCTCTGGTTCAAGCTTGTGTAAAAATGAAACTAGGTCCAAGCATAGTTTTGGCTAGTTTTAAGCTTCTGTAAAAATAAAATCTATTCCAGGCATAACTTTGTTTTGTTTTGAACTTGCGTAAAAATGAAAACAATCCTGAGCTTAGTCTTTGTTCTTTATCATGCTCGTAAATCAATGAGAATGTAGCTGAGTAAACTTTTATCATTTTTTTGGACTCGTAAAGGTTATACAAAAAAGGAACCCCCTGGAGTTCCCTTTAAGCTCTTTTCAGACTCTCTAAACAAGAAAATATTGTCGAGCGATCTTGTTCTTTTCATGCTCATTAAAATATTTGAAGAAAACATCTGTTGAGCAGTAGTTTATCTCTTTTTCGGTCTCATCAGACTACTTTATGAAAAAGGAAATTTTGGAGTTTCCTTTAAGTGTTTTTCAGACTCTCTAAATATGAAAAACCACAGAGTTTACTTTCTTTGGACTCGTAAAACAAACATCGAAAGGCCCATATGGGACTGAACCACTCCTTCCTAGGTTTCGTTAAAAATACTCCGAGGGACTCGTCCGAAGGATGAGATTACATTACAAGCATATGCTATCCTCCTCAATCTTGCGTAAAAATAAAGTCGTACTCGCCAGAAATGGTGGGGGAAAAATTGGGAAAGAAATGTATCTAAACATGTATTCTATGGAAGATTCTCCTTTGAACATGACACCCTTTCACTCACTTTGTATCTAGGTTGGAAAATCTGCTTGTCTCTTGATCATACTCCTTTATAAGATTACTTTTTGGTTTGTGATCTCTGTTGTTGGAAAATTCACATTCGTTGGATTGTACTAGAGTACCTTGGGGGTCATTGACATCAATGGTTATTTCCCTCGCACTTGTTAACGGTATTCATTAATGACCAGTAATCAAGTGGTTTCTACCATGTTTGACTTCGACATCTGTAATCACATGGTTAGATTCGTACCATAGAGTGATGGAGATGAAGACCCTAGATATTTTTAGATAGATACAGGTTGCATTGGAGTATATTTAGATTTTGTTGTTGCATAGATCCAGTGTGTATGTCTCATGGCTATGTTCAAATTTGAGTCTTTAACACATAGATCCATAGTGTATTTTTGGTGGCTATGTTCAGATTTGAGTCATAATGGCATGGATCCACAGTGTATGTTTGGTGGCCATGACTTGTCTTACTTGACATGCATATTTGCATGTCAAAATTTATGCTTTGATTCATTTGTATTCTAAGTATGGGAATTCCTACCTCAATGATGATGTATTATTGTACTGTATTTCCTTGTTTGTTGGCAGGTTTCCGACCGACATGTTCCTTGTTCCCTACACACACTCGAAAACTTATTTCAGCTATCACTCTGTTCTAACTTCATACTTTGGGGGGCTCACTGTTACACATTATTTTCTTCACCTATATGACCGTTAATGATGTAAACCTTTCCTTTGTCTTGAGAAGGATCAAATGGCCTGAATCCTTGAAGAAGAATGAAGATACATTTTCCCAGAGAAATGAAATTATACTTTTCCTTTGCCAAAAACCTTATATAAAGGGATCATCCCACCTTCCTTAGTGTTAAGGGTGTGGTGATATAGGATTGTCGCAGGTTTCACCTAAGTGTCATGCGACGTCGTTGCAGTTTTCTTAGTGTTAAGGGTGCGGCGATTTTCGTACGAGGGAAAAAGAGCATCTTCTCAATTCTTCTAGAAGAGAATATTCTAAGGTGAGGTGGCCTCCGATCGGTTTGTATCTAAGTCGCATCCCTGATCTCATGGGATCATCCTAACCTCCTCACCCTATCTGTTTCATCTTATAAAAGGAGGGGAGTTCTCATGGGGAAAGTTGGCTTTTTGAGTTGGAAAGTTCTTGAGTTTTGTAGCTTGGAGTTTTTGGAGCTTGTATGTTGGCTTTGAGCTTTGCTTTTGTCAAGATAGATTTTTGATCTCACAATCTGTGGAGTAGAAGTGTGTGGGAATAAATGAACTATTGGAAGGGACCTTACAACATCAAGACATCTAGTTGTATTCTCCTTTTCATATTTATAATATAGTAATATATTTCTTTCCCATAAAATTGGTCTTATTTTATTGTATGACTCCTTGATCACATACATAGGTTTTGTTGAGTATATGTTGTTGCTTTCACTTCGTTGGCTTGTGTATATTTACAATTTCATCATCCCATAAGCCTTTGAACGGAGTGGGAATGAAACTAGCAAGGACAAACACAATTTAAAAGGTATGCCATTTATCTCTTGTTAGTTAGTATGCTTGATGATTGAAACGTAGGGGAAGTTTTATATTCTGTCTTGTTTTGTTCTAGCTTCTTGTGGAAGTTAGGGAGATTAGTTTGTGTCTGCACTTACCTATTTGTCCAATAACAACATCTTCGAGAAGAAGCCATTTCAAAAGTGCAATACCCTTCAAGGTACAAGTCAATTTTGATATCCCCTTATTTGAAGGCCAGATATATGTAGATGCTCTAGAAAAATAGTTGAATCTCCTAGAAGGTTATTATTTTGTCCAAATTTTTTCCAATAGTGAAAAGATTAGCTTTGTGATCCTTAAATCCCTTTCCCATGCCAGAGCTTGGTGGGAAGGTTACTAGGAGAGGTACACTGTGGATGAATCTACACTATTTGGGAGAGAACCCACTTGGCAGACCTTTGTAGATGCCCTAAAGGAGGAGTTCTATTATATTGGAAACTATGATGACCAATACATGAGATGGAAAAATCTACGTTAGAAAAGAGACCAGACGGTGTCAGAGTACACCAACATGTTTCATACCTTGTGCTCAAAGCTAGGTATCAAAGACTCTAAGAGGCACCTAGTTTTGAAGTACCACAATGGTCTACACAGGTACATCCAAATAAAGATGGATTTCTTAGACATCTCCTCATTGGCAGATGCTTATTGATATGCAGTCAAAATTGAGAAGAAATTCAAGCAACAAAGTAAGTAAGAGAAGCATGGAAAATGAAAATCTAACTCACATAATGAAGGACATAGCAAGGAAGGCCAACCTCAAGAGAGCCAGTCCCAGATGCAGGAAAACAAGGGTAACGAGAAGTCTAAGAAAGACACCAGAAAGTGGTGTGAGTTCCACAACATCCCTTGGCACAAAACTGATGAATGTCGCTTAATATAGTCATTGGTGTCTGAGCTCAAATACAAAGAGTTGAACCTCGACTTGGACTCTGATTCAAAAAATAATAAAAGGAGACAGATCATTGATGCAGAACCCACTGCTACTGTTGCAACTGCAACAATACAACCAGAAGAGGATCTTGATGAGGAGGAGTGACTCTTCCATTCATAGATGTGGGTAAAGGGGACCCCACTACATTTTATTATTGATAGTGGAAGCCAAAAGAACATCATATCAGCAAAGGTTGTCAACCACACCCGCAACCATACAACATTGGGTGGCTTCTCCAGGGTCAAGATCTCCATGTCAACCAATAGTGTCTCATATCGTATGACATCAATCCCTTCAAGGATGAGGTATTGTGTGATGTTTCCCCACTAGAAGTCTATGATGTTATATTAGGCTAGCCATATATGTGGAGGTGTCATGTTGTTTATGAGTCTTGACCATGTAGCATCATTGTTACTCTAGGGGGTCAGCTATATAGGATACTGGATGTAGTTCCAACTATTGTCCCACCAAGACAATTCCACAAATTAATCTCTCATACTATAAAGTTTATCCTCTTCACAATATGACCAGAAGGTGAAAAGAAGGACATTGCAACCACTGAAGCCTCAACCCAAGAACTTTCTATCCAACATAAGCAGATCGACAAGATTGTAGAAGAGTACCAAGATGTTCTTGCTACACCTACGAGGGTGCCTTTGCACTGCCTAATTAAGCAAGGCTATAACAAAACCCTTCATACTCTTCATGTTTCATCTTCACCAACATATTCCTCCCACACTCAGCTAGATCATGCAACTAGATTAGTTGAACAAATCCAACCCCTCCAACAACAGGTTCATGACAACCTTCAACAAGCTAAGTAGGACAATTTCTTCAGCAAGGCAAGCATCACACCAAGCTTCAGATTTAGCATAAGTCTCCCCATATCCCATGGGGAATTGATGCAATGGGGACCATTTCTCTCTAAGGGGGAAGGAATGATCCAGATGGAACTCAGTGGCCATCCACCTTTTCCACTGAATCACCATTTTGAGCTAGTGGTTTTGATAAACCATGATATTCACCCTTTTGATGGGGAATGGAATGTCATGTCATATTCATTTGTTAATTAAAGACATCATGTAATGATTTCCTAGTGGTATTATGTACATTCCTACAACATATCATTAATGCACCAGATCCCATTAGAACTCCACATTTAAGCACGCTCATGATAGAGTAGTACTAGGATGGGTGACCGCCCAAGAAGTCCTAGTGTTTTACATGCCTATGGCATTTTATAAACTTAGTCCAATTTATCCCACATGCATCATGGGAATTTTTCTCCTCTCACTCTCTCATATATAATTGAGGTGAAGGAGGCCCTTTAAGCATGCAATGGAGTGTGATGTAAATCTTGTTGCGAATGAAGCGTAGCAAACATCTCTTTATTTTTAGAGATAAGCTACCCCATTCTGCCAATTTTTGTTCTACAATGTTTTTCTCTCTCTTGTTCATTAATAGAAGTTAGGTTTCACTATATTTTTGTGTTCTCCACATTATCTCTATGTATGTCCTTGTTATATATCGATTATATTTTTTTTCTTCATGTTGTTTTCAAAATAATCTGGATCATCCTCATCCCCTTTACCCCAAAATTTTGGGTATCAGGTGAGGGAACCAACATGTTGATGTGCCATTGAAGGACTTGGGGACCCTATTAAGATAAATCCTAAAGGTCCTAGTTGTGATAAAACTAAATAACTTTCCACACTACTACTACTACTACTACCACTCGAACTGGTTGGACTAGAATGAGGAGAAATGACAAAAATTATGGGAGAGTTCATTGTAGAATTTACTGGATTTGTAGATTGCGTCGAGGGATTTGGTGATCCAAGTCTCATTACTATGTATTAGAGATGGGATTATTTAATCTGAGGGTCACATTAGGAGGCCATATCATATAAGGTCATGTAGGGTACTTCACATCTTTGGGCACTATAGGAGATGATTCTACCACAACTTATTCAGAGGTTACAATTGAGTCTTTTTCCTTAATGGTAAATCCTATTTTGATTATTTCTTTCGACTTTTCTTCACCTCATCTAATCTCTCAGCCAAAACTCTCACCTTTCTCTCCAAACCTCTCCTTCAACCATTGACTGTCCATCCTTCCATGTGTCTTCAACTCTCTCAACTTCTCTAACTCTCTTTTATGACTCTTCTAAAATCCAATCTCCTTCTGTGACTAATCAAGCCTCTTCATCAAATTTCACATCTGTTTTCCCCACCTCTTTTCAATCATCGCAACCCTTTTCTGATCCTGCTCGTCTCTGGCACTCTTCTCACAATGACCCCCCATACCTCAATAAATTTTGTATCCTAACTCATGAATCCTTGCCTCAATCACCCACCCCTCATGTGAAAGGGTTTTACGTTGCCATTTCAACCGAAGGAACTGAAAACATTCCCTATTCCACCAATAAGATATTAATCCATAGTGGGATTTATCATAGCAATCTTCCTTGGGATCCCTCATAGAATAATGCTTCTTCCTTGGAGAAAGACTGGTGGTTTTCAACGGAAAATTCAATGATATATCCTTCGAAGGTGGTCTGTATCCAAAAATCCACTGCTCTAGAAATCTAATGATCCAACTTATGTAGATTTGATAGCTTCTCAATGGTCCAATTAAATATTCTCTTGATGCAATATTTAAATTCTGGCGCTTCTTGCAACCGATCAAGCCACTAAAAGACTTCTTCCAGAAATCAGATCCAAAATATTTCATATTGATCGCTGGTTGGTTCAAAATACAAGACAACATTCTTCATAACCCTCAAGCCTATATATCGTAACTCAACTTCTTGAAATATGAATTCTTCACACCTTCTTTCTCACCAAGTCTCAATGTTAGACTTGAAGATGTGATACTGCATCCTTTGAAAACTCACTTAAAAGTCGGGTCCTGATAATAGAACCATTTTTTGGCACAAAATTGGAGATTGAGGTTCTTGAAGGTTACCAACAAAGATGCCTTTGTAGTCGAGTAGCACTGGAATATTCAACCTTCCTCAAGGGAAGGAGGTCTCACCCAAAGCGCAATCGAGACTTATGCAAGATAGAGTGAGTTAACAAGGACACACCATCAGATCTAGCACATTACCATACATAACCATACTTGAATGTGGAGTTATCATATCATCAGAAGTCTTAAACCAATGAATGCATTATATAGTCCATGTTACACAACTTAAATATAAACATATACATTATAGAATATTGTTAAACAATATTATAATAATCAAATACATAGAACATAACAGATTTCACAGTAAATAGATCAAGCATCCATACACATCATAACAAATATTTGGTGCCCAAATAATCCTTCATATATTATCAGATCACAACCCAACATACATATAGTAATTCTCCCTAGCATGAATTATACGACAAAATTAGTATTTATGCACCTGATATGGACTCTTAGCTTTCTGCACAAGAAAAAATCATTCCCCAAAAATCCCTTACAATGGCTTATCGCAACAAACAGTAATGGCGAAATCTTAATGACAAAACAAAAGAGAAACTCAAAAAACCTCAAGAGTGTACCAACATCAATCTGACAATAATTCGACAACCATAACTTATCAACAGCTTAACATTAGAAACAACCTTTTCCCATTACATGTTCCCATATTTATGCCTTTTCCTCGGGTATTTCTTTGACTTCTTGCGTCCACTAATGTCTCTTCTTGATTCCACTTCATTTTCGCATGTGCTCGAAGGTTCTAGCTCTTTCCGCTTCTCTTCTAGCTGGTGAATGACTGGTTTCATTGCTGACACACTGGAAGTTATCTTTCCGCCACTTAGATCTCTAATTGATGAACTAAAATGTTTCACAAAACTTTAATATTTCCACAAAACTGGGCGGTATTCAAAACAGAGGGCCCAATAATCCTCGACCACAATCTTTGACTCGTCCCGATTAAAACTGCTGGCTCATTCCCTTGTCCCTGTAAAAACAAAGGGCCCAACTCTGACACAATGGAAAGGGACTATGCACGAAACTGATCATAGTGTGTGACCCGATCCTTCCATTTCCTCACCAAAATATAGCCACCTACAACAAATTCTTGCACGACATTGACATCGGGATCCTTGGGCTTAGTAGCCAATAAATTATTCCACTTTGTGTCAAAAATGGAGTCCAACTGTTGCAGCATATCGTACTTATCTTGGACAATATGCCTAAAATGTCGAAGTATTGTCTTCCCAACTTTGTTAGCATCATCCATGGAATCCAACCTATCATCCTAATATTTTATCTCGACAAACTTAGTTTCTTTATTGATAGCGTAAAAAACGACCTTTGCTTCTGCATTCATTTTCTTAAGCCTAGCACACAATTCTTCGACAAGCTTACTGCATTGGTCCAACAAGCCAACCTAGTCCCTGACCATATCGAAGAGTCTGTGACATTCCTCGGTCTGGGCATGAAGCGAGGACTTGACAATGGTGCCTGTTGAGTTGAGAAAAAGGCACAAATATTCTCCTTATTACTATGTTTTGTGATATATTCTTTGTTGAATTTTCGATTAATTTGAATTAATTAGGAAAGAAAATGGTTAGAAAGTCTTTTAGAAATATTATTGAATGATATTAGATATTTTCTGAATTTTGGTTTGAATTGTTTGATTTTATTGCAGAAATTGACAATTGTTGTTAACTCATGATACTTAAGATTATCATGAAGATGCACAGGCCATTGGAGATCAAAGAAATCAGGCATAAAATAGTTTAAAGGAAGATTGACTCTTTATCTTGTAATCTTCATAAATAGTTAAAGAAATCCTAAGGATCTCTCGATCCTCAGGATAACTTAATTTACTTATTTCATTGTAATATATAAAGGATAGTGAACAATAGAGAGAAACGGGGAAGGATTTTAACCAAACACTCGAATCTCTTAATTGTTGACATTATGTACAACAATCCATTGTATATGTTTTATCAGTTATGGAATTAATGAAAGCTTCAAGTGTTTTGATCATCCCCGCACACTGAGTTTTTAGTAGCAGTATCTTCTGAAGACTGTGGGCCCAGTCAGAAGGAGTTACTGTCACATCTGAGTTACTGTCACATCTGTAATCGTATTAATCCTATTTCTTTGATTCATTAAGTGTTTTCATAGATTAAATTCATATTTCTTAGATAAATGAATTTAGTAAGTTGATTGATGCTTTGATTCATGGTGTGTTATTGTTTAGATTACGATTCTGTTGAGTGAATTAATAGTTTTAGAAGTTTTTAATGAACGAGTGAAGAACTTGATTGTTGCATTACTTTAGATAGACTCAGATTTTCTTTAGCTGAATTATCTACACGATTTAAACCTCTATGACTATCTACATAGACTTTGCTGACATTCTTGAAAGAGAAGACGAATCCTCGGTTGATAAATTAATGTCAGACTAAGGTTGTTTTTAGGACATCTTTAGATCCCAACATTTTGGTGCCGTTGGGGGGAGGATATTACACACGATTATTGATAGACCATAATGATTACAATTAATGGAAAAAATCATATTTCTATATGTAATTGTTGTTCTGTAATTTTTACCGTTTCTAGTAAATTTTTCTCACAGGCTGGTCTAACTAAGTTTGCAGTTGGGAATGATAACTATGATGACTTGTGTACAAAATACATGGGTGGTCGAAGCATCCGCCGTGAGCCTACATTGCTGCAAGTAATCGACCAAGCAAGGGAAATTATACACTGTCTGGGGTCGACGGATTACTTCAACAGATTGCAGGGATTCGACATAAATGCCGCGCTAGAATTTTTCCAAAACTTACAGGGGGGAGTATCAGTAATTCAAGGCATACACATTTTGGTTACTGATGCCATTATGGATGAGGTAAAAATCCTCCCAAATGAAGGAACACAGTGGACCAGGAAATACACAACACTCAAGGAGGCCGTGGAGTCCTTCGCATAACCAGGAGAAGAATTCAACAAAAAAGGGAAAGGACTCAACTCCTCTGCCCTCAACGAACCATGGAAGGAGATAATAGTCATGATAAAGATATATATCACATGTGATGGGAGATACGACATGGTGAGATATCACCACCTCAAACTGCTGGCAACACTAAAACGAACGTCAATGATAAATTTACCTTTCATTTTGAATACCATGCTGCATGAAGTCGCCGAAAGGACCCAGAAGGCCAAAGACCCTGCCAATGTAATTAATCACCATGGGTTAGTAAAATTAATAGTAAACATGGACTTAAACCATACACAAATAAATTGGGGAGACTTAATTGAGCCTGATAGGCCCTTACAAATTGAGCAACCTGAAGTCCACCATGAAATTCCCCCACAGGGAATTGAGGCAGTCTAAACAGAAGGTAATGCCCGAATTGAAATTCCAGTACCCCAACCTGAAATGGAAGCAAACCCCATTCAATTGGGAGAAAATCAAAGCATATAGGAAGGAACATCAAAGAAGAAGAGACAGAGAACAATTTATGTTCCTGAAACCTCCATTGTGAAAAGAAGAAGGGGTAAAAAGACAGTACAACCTGAAAGCACTCAGGATACTGTACAAACAAAACAACCATCACATGAAATACCTGCAGAACAACATGATGTTTTCTTCATAATTTATGAAGAAGATATGGTCCAAGTATTGGGAAATTTAGGAATATCACTTACTGGAAATTTAGACAGATCTGGAGAACCCCAAGCACCAACTTCTTGACATTCAAACCCTATCTTTGATCTTCCTGATATGGAGATGCCATCTTATGAAGGAACAAAAAAACTAGAACCCCAGTTCGATGAGAATGATCCTTTAGAACAACCAGAGCACCCAGAAGATACAGGGAAATAATTACCATTTGATCAAGGTGGGGAAGACCTTAAAATTCCCCATAGACAAGAAGAAACAACATGAAAAGGTAATAACAAAATTAGAAAATTAAAACATGAAAACAAGATATTGAGGAAAAGGGTTAAGAAAATAAAAGTATTAAAATAAAAAGTTGATAGGTTGAAAGAAACAATTAGACAAATTAGGAAGAAGCTGGAATAAATTGACAAAGCCCATGAGAATAAGAAATCTAAGAGGGCTAGAGTACAAGGAAGAAACCCACTTCCCATAAGGACAATTCACACCAATTCTGTTGGAACACAAACATAATTGCATGTTCCTTTGGAAACAATTGAAATAGAAACTCAGATAGAGGCTCCAACAACAATAGAAACAACTTTTTAGACTGAGGAAGTATTTCACTCCCCTGAGCATGATGCCATTATTAAAAGGTTGGAAGCATAACTAGAACAATCCCAACAAACCCTAACTCAATGCAGAAGTGAAATGGTAACAGTGTTAGAACACCAGAAAGTTGTCAAACAACTTTGAGCCATGTCAACAATTGAGAATGAGACCTTTGCTGAGCTCAAAAAAGCTAAATAAAAGGTGAAGAAGGTACAGGGCCAACTCGGTGGAGCTTTGGAGAAAATCAAAGAAATTTGCTATGTTTATTCTTATATGTTAGCTTGTAGAGCCCCTGCTACTAATTATTCCCTGTTTTTATTAGAACGTTATCTATTATTGAAAGTAAAATCTATTAGGGAAGGCACACCTTCTGAGTTCACCGTCGTTTCTAATTTTGTTTCATGTTTTAGAGAACACAAGGATGGAGTGCAATACTTTTTGTGTGAACTATATATTCACAACTTCATCTTAGAAGGAAACAGAAAAGAGAATCCCAATCCATTCATCGGGGACATCCAATTTAAGGAATTCTTGTCTTTTGCCAAAAATTAAACTAGGTGGGCTAAAGCACATAAGGTTTTCATGAAAAGGGAGAAGGGAGTAGACCTATGGATCAGAGGGGAACCTCCTAAATACTTTGATACCATTATGTAGCAAAGAGCATTCATGAAAAGGGAGAAGGTTGTGGAATCTTTAGCCCCTATCCATAGATATGTTGTACATTCAGGTCTACAACATTTTAGAGAGACTAAAGAAGAAGCCCTTTCTGCTGCCAAATTAAGATGGGATGTCTCTTCAAATGAAGTAAAGAACATGGAACCATTTGGTTTCATAAATTTTCACGCAACCACTTTCAGATTAGAGAGGTATTTCATAATGACCATGGATGAAGGGCCTTCCTGGATTAGATGCAGGTATAGTCCTCCTATTATTTGGTATCCTCCAGAGGGTTATCAAAGTGATTTTGAAATTCATAAGAAAAGGGAAGATGTTGCTTTTGAAGAGCTTAAAGGTAAGCATGGATTTCAAAGAACTAAAGAAGAGACCTCTCCTCCCTTCAGTATCACTGCTTTACATGTAAACTCTCTTGTTGCACGAGGACATGCAAAAAGGTAAGCTAGAGGGTATGTTGAGTTGAGAAAAAGGTACAAATATTCTCCTTATTACTATGGTTTGTGATATATTCTTTGTTGAATTTTCGATTAATTTGAAGTAATTAGGAAAGAAAATGGTTAGAAAGAATTTTAGAAATATTATTGAATGATATTAGATATTTTCTGAATTTTGGTTTGAATTGTTTTGATTTTATTGCAGAAATGGACAATTGTTGTTAACTCAAGATAGTTAAGAAGATCATAATATGCACAAGCCACTGGAGATTGAAGAATTCAGGAACACAATAGTTTAAAGGAAGATTGTCTCTTTATCTTGTAATCTTCATAAATAGTAAAAGCAATCCTGAGGATCTCTCGATCCTTAGGATATCTTAATTTACTTATTTCATTGTAATATATAAAGGATAGTGAACAATAGAGAGAAATGGGGAAGGATTTTAACCAAACATTTAGATCTCTTAATTGTTGACATTCTGTATAACAATCCACTATAAATGGTTTATCAGTTATGGAATTAATGAAAGCTTCAAGTGTTTTGATGATCCCTGCGTATTGAGTTTTTAGTAGCAGTATCTTCTGAAGACAGTGGGCCTAGTCGGAAGGAGTTACTGTCTCATCTGTAATCGTATTAATCTTGTTTTAGTTTTTTGATTTGAATTTCCTTGCAACAGTTAAGATAAATTCGTGAGTGTGTTGATTCTTTTATGAATTGGTTATGTTGTTCATTTGCAGAGAATAGATGTTTCATTTGAAGATTATCGATTGATGTTCCATTTCCAATTGTTGTTAGTTTATCGTTTGTGAATTCCTTTCATTTTTGCATTTGTTGTTCCTTTTATCAAATTCGCATTTGTTGTTCCTTTCGTTTAATTTGCATTTTATGTTCCTTCTTAAATATTCAGTAATTCGTCGTTCTTTTCTAGTAGGTTAGATAAACATTGATAGGTTGATTCATTAAGTGTTTTCATAGATTAAATTCATGTTTCTTAGATAAATGAATTTAGTAAGTTGATTGATGCTTTGATTCGTGGTGTGTTGTTGTTCAGATTATGATTATGTTGAGTGAATTATTAGTTTCAAAAGTTTTTAATGAATGAGTGAAGAACTTGCTTATTACTGTAATTTAGATAGACTCAGATTTGTTTTAGCTAAATTATCTACACAATTAAAACCTCTATGACTATCTGCATAGACTTTGCTGACATTCTTGAAAGAGAAGACGAATCCTTGGTTGATAAATTAATGTCAGACTAAGGTTGTTTTTAGGACATCTTTAGAGCCCAACAGTTCCCTCCTTGACTGCATGTGTAATCATATGGAGGAGCTCTTCAGGTTGCTCCTTATAGAAGGTTGAATATGCCAGTGCTACTAGACTACAATGATACCTTTGTTGGTAACCTCCGAGAACCCTGGTCTCCAATTTTGCACCAACAAATGGTTGCATTGCCGAGACCTGACTTTTAAGTGAGTTTTCATAGGATGTAGTATCACATCTTTAAGTCCGATGTTGAGACTTGGTGGGAAATAAGGTGTGACCAATTCATATTTCAAGAAGATGAGCTATGATATACAATCTTGAGGATTTTGAAGGATGTTGTCTTCTATTCTGAACAAACCAACGATTAGTACAAAATATTTTGGATGTTGTCTAAGAAGTTTTGGAGGAGGATGGAGGGTTACAAGATGAATCTGTTCTTGCACTCCTAGTATTTACTGCGTTTTGGGACATATTAATCTCTTCCACATCTTCCTCTTCTTCTTCCCTAGTCCAAATGAAATATACCAAAACAAATTGACTTCCTTTTCTTTTGTTTCAACAGTCTCCCAAGATTGATCCTGATGTTTTGCTTCCTTCTGCTCTTATTCCTGAGATTTAGTTTGGGTATAATTTTCCCAATATTTGAGGGCTTGTAAAAAATCTTCCATGTTTATGCCTTTCGAAGGAGGGGTTGTCTTAGTGGTAGGAGGAGTGATTTTTTCTTTTTTGGGTGGAAATATGGAAAATTTCTTGGGGTTTGAAGAGCCTTCTCCACAATTCTTTTTCATGTCTATTATTTCATTGGAAAGTTTCTTTACAATTATTTGCAGTTCTTCCATATATGTGGAGTATGGATCTTTCTTATCATTAGGAGGTTTGGTCACATTGGCCTTAGTTTTGACACCATTTTTATCCTTTGGAGTTTCAACTCTAGGGATACCTTTCAGACTGAGCATGTCCTTTTCAACTTTAATGGCTTATTTAAAGGTAGCTTACAAAGTATTCTTCTCATCCCTTTTAACAAACATATCCATTGAAACAAGGAGGGTTGAGGTATAAAATTCAATTGAAACATCTTTAGTAGGTTTGAAAGCTTGGTGGATTTTATTTATCAGGGTGAGAAATGATTGGTTGAAATATTTTACCTTTTATTTATAATCCTATATATCTGCAAAAGAATAAGTTCACATATACAAGTGATGGGTTAATATAATATTGAAATAAAAATGTCAATAATTAAGTGCTTATCATATCCATGACATTGTTGTTGTACCTGTTATCACTGTAACAATTTTTTGGACTCCAAGTCTCGGAAATTAGCAGGAGGCTAAATCAATATAGAGGAGCGATAGACTAGTAGATGGGGTCACATCTAGCAGACATAGCTAAATCTAGCGGAGGTGTGAAGTGGATGGAACTCGATAGGTCATGGATTGAGGGCGCTGTCGATCAATGGTCGTGGAGCATATCGGGTCAAGAACTAACATGGAGGTTAATCCTTTGAAAGTGGGTCGATAAGAATACCATGGTTTTGTCTCGACGCCACCAGACACATATCGGGGGGAAAAGCGGGTGAGCTCGAAACCGCTCAATCACACTCCGATGTCACTTGCCAAAATATCATTGAATGTGTCAAATCTAAGGCTTGCATGTGGAAAGGGAAAGATGACGACCAGTCAAATCACCTTGAGACACTTGTTTGTGTACTTTTCGTTTTTGTGATGCTAGGTGAGCGCCACCAAAAAACTGATTCGAAGGCTCATCATTTGAAATCGACGACCGAATGTGATAAGTCATTATCCCCGCAAGGAATTTCATTAGTAACCCATGATTGGCACTCAATGACGATTGTCATTCAAAGCATGGATGACATTACTCTATTTTGGTTGATTAACGTTTTATTATAGAATTAAGTAACCGCAATTCGAATCATTTGTCTGACTCTTGTACAACTAAGGGATATAAGCTTGTGCTTCTAGACAAACCAGGGGAAATGGAGAAGACAAACCAAACATTCTCCAGTGAACCGAGATATTCAAATAATCTCACAAAATTATCAATGAAGAAGAAAGAAAAGCTTGCTGCATGAATATTGGCAACAAAATTTCATACAAAGTCTGTGGCTGAACCGAGGTCAGGTGACAAAATCAGATTAAATCCTATCATGAAGGATTTGATCATCAATGGACACGTAGAAGGATGTCAGATGCAAGCTGACAAGGGTAAAAGTAGCAAGTGATGGAAGACAGAGGTTAAAGCTGAAGTGGTTGAAAGTGTTGGAGAAAACCAACCTACTTGGCTTGACACTTTAAAGGAAGAAATTGCTAATCTGAGATAGATTTCAAGCTAAATTAAGTATGTTTGAGAGAATTTTGTAATGATACAGACAAATGGCATTTAGGGTTAAAATCTCAAATATGTCAGTTTTGGTTTATAATGTCCCCTAGAAGATAAGAGTTCAGTTATTGTACGCTACTCTTTATGTGACAAATGTCTATTTTTGGGAAACTTGGGGAAGATGATTCATTTTGAATTCCATATGTAATGTATCTATATATACTATCAAAAAGATAAACGAATGGTTGGAATTACCAGAGAGGGGCCTACCCTCATAGAAGGAGAACTTTGTAGTTTTTTATGAAATTTTAATATAAGCAGAAAAGGTTTTTCTGAGACAGTCGAGATTCATCACGGTTTTGATGTTCAATGTGTCTTCTTGTATTTCATTATTTTGTGAATGTGTTTTTCTGCTAGTAATAATCTGTAAGTAATAGAAGGAATTCATTTTTGCTGGTGCTCCTTCTTATATTGATTATACTTGTTATGTAATTTTGGTTACTGTTTTAGACTTCACTCTTGATTAGTGCTCTGTTTGTAGTAACCAATTCTCATGTTTCTTCTTCTAATACTTCACCAAGAGATTCTCCCTATATTAAACGCCTCTTGCTGATAGTAGTATTTTCTCTCCTCTCATCCTCCACCTCACATTACTTAATTGGATGAACAACATACCTATTTTTCCTTTGTTCCCTCTGGAAATACATAGCTTATAACTCTTCATATTTTTTTTAGGAACGTACCCCATTTCCCAATGGCCCCACTCTTCTGTTTTTCCCTACCACCTTTAAATTTTACACCATGGAAGAATCTGACCTCTGTACATGAATTGCCAAATATTTTGAATATCCCAAATAGTTGTAAGTCTGAGAGATCCCTCTCTGGTTGGAAAGGTTAGAATCCAACCTAAAGTTGGTTGAAATAGTTACCTCTATCATATGTCTTCTAGCTAGACAGATTTATAGAGTGTTAACATTCTGGGGCCGTTGCCGGGGAAGAAATTGAAAAATTTTCCCTGGGAAAGAACAACATGGTTGAGTTCTAAGGTCTGAGAGAAGCAAACACTTAGGCACATATTGGCTGTATTCCTGCTTTGGTGACTCCACACATTGAAAAATTGGTTTGAAGGTGATTCCACTGTGTTAGCGATATTTCTTGTAAGGGGGTTAGAATGTAAAAGAATGGGTTAAAACCCACTTGTCCTAAGTTTTGGGTGTGAATGCGTCTGTGTTAAACGAAAATCAATTCTGGATGGCTGGGATTTGCACATCCGGATCAACGATGCACAGCGAATTCCGGACCCCCCCCTCCTTTCTACCTTTAAGCNGTCTGGAATCGTGGGCGCAGCTCTCCGATGGCCACGTTCAAGGAGCTCGGATCAACGACTCATGGATGGCCTCATCCCTCTCAGCTACCCTGCCGTTAACCTGCGTGGGCCCTCCTCCCGTCATGTCATCTTCCTTCCCACCTTTCTCTTGCTGCCGCGTGTCATCCATCCGCCTCCTCGCTTTGGTCCGCGTGGTCCTCCCTCCTTCTCGTCATCCACTCGTTGCTGGCCACATGCCCCGCTCCTTTCCACGTCAACCTCTCACCAAAGAGCAAGTCCATTATCCCTCGTCTTGCCCCCTTCCGCCATGTGCCCTCCTCTGTCGCCCTTCTCGCACCTCGCCACTTCTTTCACACCCTCTATAGTCCAACGCTACCACTCCTGTCATGCACCCCATCCTTCGCGCTGGTCTCTACACCCATTCGTCAAGCCATTTAGTTATTCCAGGTGGCGGTGCGATGAGTCTTCCATATCCCGAAATGCTAAGTTGGCCGGGTCATCCTCAATTCCAAGAAGCAGTTATTGAAGTGGTTGGTGGTGGTTAGACATCGTCTCCTCCATAATGGGAAAGCACGACCATGAATTAAAGGCACGTCGATTCGCCGTTGGAACTGTCAAAGAATTAGATTGCGTCTGACTTAAGTTGCACGACCCTTCAGAAGTTGACTGTCAGAAGCCATGCAGATGCAAAGCTTTCAATGCATTGTCTTGGTTCCGCTGCTGTTGATTGTTCAAAGTATATATAGGCATTTTCGCCATTTTTGTATATATCGATGGTAGAGCTAAGCTCCCGACTGTAAAGTTTCAGCAAATACTCTGGTTTCCTGGTTATGCCTCTGTGTTTGAGACTTCTTGGTTTATGACAAACGGTTTTCTTTTTCCATCAATATTTCATCTCATGCCAGAGAGTCCACAGTCGAAGGATTCGCGTGGATTGAACAATCTTGTTATGATAAAGGATTTGTTGTGACATTGTTGTGCCCTCTGGTTTTCTGTGTTTGGATGTAAAAGGATTTTGCGTTTGAATTCTTTCTTCTCCAGTATGTTACAAACCGGATGTTTGTGATAAGACCTTCGCACTCTTCTAATGCAATTCTTCCCCCTACTCACCCTTTACTACGACTCACTGTTTGAAGTTTATCAAGACCTCATTCGTCCATGCATGCCTGGCCTAGTTTCTGAGTTGGGACGATATCGTTCTGAGTTTTCCTCCATTTGATCACCCCTTTTTAACAAATTGTGACATTAAACTGATGGGCGTCGGGCTCTGCTCCTGCTAGCAATCCAGGACTGACTTTCGGCTCCAACATTTCTGGCGCTACTGCCGGGGACGAAGTTGAATATTTTCCTGGATTTGAACGACAAAGATCAACTGATTCTGAAGGTGCATCATATATCAGAACTCGAAGATTGCTACTGTGCACCTGGTGACTCCATTGTGACGACTCCGCTGGGGAGAACCTGCTCTATCAACTGTGGCTTCGAGAAGTAGACACACGCGGTCTCATCCACACCTGCCTCTAGTGACACCTGAAGCTGACTCAGAAGCAACACGCAGAAAGGGAAAGAGCTCTGTGAAAGAAGTTTCCATCGCCGAAACAGGTATTTCCCCACCTCCTTCTGTAAAGACTCCACTTTCTTCCTCTCAGCTTCCTAGTCACCCTCCCTCTGAGGTTTCTCGTTTTCTGAATTTCAGGAGTGTTCCTACCGATTTTTCTCCTCCTGGTCTAGTGTCAGAGGGAGAGATCCTTGTCACTCCCCCTTCCCTCGAAACTGTGCCTTCACACCAACATTTCTCAGAAGGTTTCACTACCCCTCTTTTTGTTACTACTGTTGCACAGAGAGAAGCAGCTGCGCATTCTGGTCCATTAGACTTCTCTCTATTTTCCCCCTCGTCTCCCGTGAGGACCTTTTTCCCGACATCTCCCGGTCACACTCCTTCTCCTCCTAGTTCTCCTCCACCTAATATCCCTATGGATGGTGCTAATCCCCCTCTGACTAGAATGGATGCCATAGTCGCTGCTAGATATACTCCCTTAATCCTACCTCATCCTATGAATCCTCTCCCTGCTGGAGACTACTTGAAGTACATGCCCAAGTTCACCGGGGAAGGAGACATAGCTGCAGAAGAGCACCTGGCTGCTTTCTACAATTATGCAGACAATTTGAACATTGAAAATGAAGATGTCTGGATGAGAGTCTTTGTTCAGAGCTTGGATGGCGAAGTTAGAAAATGGTTTAGGGGATTGGCCCCTGGATCTATTGCTGGAATCGAAGCTCTGGATACTGTTTTCCTGAGGTAGTGGGGAGATAGGAAAGATTACATATATTACATGACTGAGTTTGGGTCTCTGAAGAACAGGAGGGAGAGTCGATCTCTGACTTCTCCAAAAGATTCAATAAGATGTATAACAAGATTCCTGCAGAAGTAAAGCCCTCTGAAGCATCTGCTCAGATTTCCTATGCTGGTGCATTTGACCCTGACTTCTGTCTTTTATTAAGAGAAATAAGAGCCACCTCTTTATCTCAAATGCAATATGCAGCTATAGAAGTGGAATCCAACATACTAGCAGCAGATAGACTGAGGAACCAGGCCGACACAGATAGAAGAAAGGGAAAATCAGAAGCCTCAACTTCTGGCCCATCACTGCCCCACCCTCAAGCGAATGAGCTGACCCAGGTGATGAGCTTTCTAAAAGAAGAGATGAAGAGATTAAAGGTGGAAAGGAAAAAAATGAACAAGGGCCCTCAAACCACCGAGAACAGAGGAGGTTTCAGAAGGCCAAATAATTTTGCTCCTCCAACTATGCACAGAGAGAAGGAGAGAGACAGGGACGACCAAAGAATTCAGGCTCCCTTCCAGAACAACTTTGTGGTCGATGAACAAGAAAGGGAAACAGACGCGCCTGAGCCCAAAATCCACAGTTTAGAAGTCACTCCCCCTTTTCCTCATCTGACCTGAGCAGCATATGAGGAGTCTCTCCTAAACAGTCAGCTAAATGAATTGAGCAAAGAAGACAAAGTTAGTGGTGGTCGAGGCAGATATAACCTGAGATCCGACAAAAGAGTAGCACCTGATGTTCCTGAGCCATCCACTAGAACAGAGAAACCTGCTAATGAGCTAGCAGACAGTCACAGAGGTAAGAAATCTCAACCTCTTTCTCCCATTGTCCATAATCATGTTCCTGAAATTAGAGAAATCCCAAAGCCCATGTCTCCTTTCAATTTCAAAAATGAGATTCAAAAGATCATAATTCCTGTGCCACTCACTGAGTTAATTAAACATGGGGAATTCAAAAAACACTTCTCTGAGCTGTTGAAGTCCGAAGCCTCATACCCTCTCACAGACTCCATAAACCTCCAAGATGAAAGGCCTGCAGTTGTCCTAGGTCCCATGGTAGAAGACAGAGATGATTCATCCCCTCCCTTCTACACATCCCTGAACA
>SNQJ01S0011175.1:7833-35732 GCA_010110895.2 Picea sitchensis
TTTATTATATCTCCGCTCTCATTTCGTGTTGAAAATAATCTGAATAAATGGCACTTTCACTATCACAGTACAACCTGTTATTCTCTTGCTTCTTTCCCAATTCCTCCATAAACATATGTAACCAAATCATTTCTTTACTAGCCTATGTAGCAACAACATACTATGTTTTTGTTGTTGAAAGTGAAACAACTTTTTGCAGTTTCGAAATCCAACTTATTGTTGTTCCACCTACAGTAAAAACATACCCTATGGTGCTCCTCCTGTTATATTTATCACCTGTCATATCTGAATCAACATATCGATATAGAACAGTGTATGAACCTCCAAAACATAATGCATGAGTAGCAGTACCTCTCAAATAACCGAGGATCCACTTTACTTCCTCCCAATGTTATTTAACTAGATTGTTCATATACCTACTCACAACTCACACTACATGTGCAATATCTGGTCTTGTACAAACCATCACATACATCAAGCTGCCAACTTCTGATGAATAAGGGACCCTATACATGTATTCTATCTCCTCCTATGTCTTAGGACACATTTCTTTGGTTAATTTTAAATGGTTGGCCAAAGGAGTACTAACTGGTTTTTCATTCTACATTCTAAACCTTTCCTACACCTTCTCTATGTACTCACCCTGAGACAATGTCAATTTGCGATTTTTCATGTCTCTTTTTATTCTCACACCAAGTATTTTCTTTGCAGCACCCAAATCCTTCATCGAAAATGAATTAGCTAATTTCTTGTTGAGCACATTTATATCCTCCATATTAGACACTGCAACAATCATGTCATCTACAAACAATATAAATATAATATAGCTTCCACTTTCTAGCCTTTTAAAATAAACACAATGATCAAAATGACATCTATTATAACCTTGTTCTATCATAAACATGTCAAACTTCAAATACCACTGCATTGGATCTTGCTTTAGACCATACAAGCTCTTCTTCAACCTGCATACCAAATTCTCCTTCCCTTTGACCTCATACCCCTGTGGTTGTTCCATATAAATCTCTTCCTCCAAATACCCATGGAGAAAAGTTGTTTTTACATCTAACTGTTCAAGATGTAAATATTATACTACCACAAGACTTAAAATAGTCCTGATTGAAGTCATTTTAACAACAGGAGAAAATATTTCATCAAAATCTATACATTTCTTTTGTGCAAACCTCTTTACAACAAGTCTAGCCTTGTACCGCTTTTTGTCTCCATCTTCTTCCTTCAACTTGTAAACCCATTTATTTTGCAATTCTCTTTTTCCTGCAGGCTACTGAACCAAGTCCCAAGTCTGGTTATTTACCAAGGAATCAATTTCCTCTTTCATGCCTTTCTCCCACTTCTTTTTAGTGTCTACCTGCATTGCCCCTTCATAACATTCTGGTTCACCAAAATCAGTCAACAATAAATAATACAATGAAGGAGAGTATCGTTCATGGGGTCTACTTAACCTGGTATATATTCTAACAACACTTGTAGGAGTTTGAGGTACATGTTTCTCTTGTTGTTGTACATTTTGATTTTCCAGTACCTTTGGAATTTATTTTTCAGTGATCTCATCAAGCACTGTGTATTCTAGTTTTTCTTTTTCTCATTTCTTTCCCTGCAACTGATCTTTGTACATGACCTTCTCATTGAATATGACATCTCTACTCCTAATGATTTTTTGATTTTCATAATCCCATAAGAGATAACCAAAATCATTAACATTGTATCAAATTAAGGTACACTTCTTGGATTTTTCCTCAAGCTTTGTTCTATTTTCTTTATTAATATGGAAAAATGCTTCACAACTAAAAGTCTTCAAAAAAGAATAGTTTACTTTTTTACCTATCCATACCTCCTCTGGAATTCTACCATCCAAAGAGCTTGAAGGTCCTATGTTTATTAAGTAAACAACAGTATCTACAACATCTACCTAGAAATGTAAGGGAAAACCAACATGCAATCTCATACTCCTTGCACGCTCCATGATTGTCCTATTCATCATTTCCGACACACCATTTTCTTGTGGTGTTCCTGGAACTGTTTTCTCTCTACGAATACCAAGGTATGAACAATAATCATCAAATTCCTTGCTGGAATATTCACCTCCATTGTATGATATTAGACACTTCAACCTTTTTCCTGTCTCATTCTCAACCAAAGATTTCCATTTCTTAAAAGTATCAAAAACATTAGATTTTTGTTGAATACAATAAACCCAAGTTTTTCTAGTTGCATCATCAATAAAATTAACATAATAATGAGATCCACCAAGAGATGATACATGAATTGGTTCCCATACATATGTATGCACAAACTCTAACCTTTCACTCTTCTTTTCTTTTCCAACTCTGAGAAATCTGACTCTCTTTTGTTTTCCATAAACACAGTGCTCACATAAATACAAATCAATTTGTTTAAGATATGAAAACAAATTTAATTTGTGAAGTATCTGCATCCCCTTCTCACTCATGTGTCCAAGCCTATGATGCCACAGTGTTGTATCCACTCTTGTAGGATCTAAAGAGATGGAAGAGTCAATATTACCAGTACATAAATATAATGTACATATCTTCTCTCATTTTTCTATCACCAATGATCCTTTGGTGAGATTCCATGCCTTATCTGTAAATATGAATATACAACCTTCAATTTACAACTTCCCTATTGAAATTATGTTTTTCCTTAGATCTGGAACATGTCTTACCTCTTTCAACAACCACTGGTTTCCATTCCTTTGCTTTATTTTTACCTTTCCCATTCCAACAATTTTGCATGGTGCATCATCACCCAAATGAACCTGTCCAAAATCACCTTGAAAATAATATAGAAAATGTTTCTTATGGCATGTGGCATGAAATGAAGCCCCTGAATCTACTACCCAAGATTAGAAATACTATCTATAAAAAGAATCAAGGCATCTTATAACACATCACCTGTTACATTTGCTTCCAAAGTTTTCTTATGTTGTCCATCTCTTTGTTTCTTTGGAGTTCTGTAGTCTTTCTTAAGATGTCCTTTCTTCCCATAATTCCAACAGTCTATCTTTCCTAGTATTGATTTGGATTTTTCCTTCCTAATATTTCTGCAGTTCCCTAAGCCCTTTCCTCTATCCTTTTGTCTTCCCCTATTCTCCATGTTTAACGCATTACCTGATGTCTCACCTGTGCTTTTCCTTCAAATTTCCTCACTAAGGATAACACCAACATCATCAAATTTTAAAGTGTTTGAACTAGAAACGGAGTTACTTACAACCATGACCAAGCCATTCCATCTTTCTAGCAATGAGCATAGGATTAGAAGATCCCTAACCTCATCATCAAAGTCCACTTGTACAGAACTTAGCACATTAGTAACTGTATTAAATTCATTTAAATGATCTGCAATAGACCCACCTTCTGACATCTTCATATTAAATAATCTCTTCATTAGAAATACCTTATTCGATCTCGAGGGTTTTTCATACAGTTTAGCCAATGCATCCATCAACTCCTTCGTTGTCTTTTCTTTCGAAATATTGAAATCCACCGATGCTTCCAAGATCAGCCGTATCGTTTCTAGTGCCTTTCTGTCAAGAACCTCCCATTCTTTGTCCTTCCTGGTTGTCAAATACTTTTCTATTTTTCCCAATGGTAGGAATAGATCATTCTGATATAAATAATCTTCCATCTGCATCTTCCATAACTAGTAGTTTTGGATATTAAATTTATCGACCCTAAACTTTCCATCTTTCGCCATTGCTCCCACTCAAACCAGGAACCCTCTTTTCCCGTGAGTTACCTTTCGCTTTGATACCAATTGTTAGAAAAACAGGATCGTAGAGAAATAAAATAAATCAAATGCGGAAATAAAACACAAAAGATACACAATAAAATAGAGACACAGATATACGTGGTTCACCCAGTGTGGACTACGTCCACTAGAGAAATTGCCAGGTCCTTCCTTCTTATTATCCAGCAAAATGAAGGGATACAAACTACGACACACCCATTGTAACTTCCTTTTCTTTCTCTCACAATATTTTCTCTAAGAATACAATATTCACAATGATACGCATCCGCAATATAATTCCCTCATAAAAGAGATTTTCCTTCTAGGGAAAAAAAACCCTAACATAACTTCTACCATCAGATATGCGACCTTATAATGAATGGTCCATATTTACTATGAAATTACAACATACATTTACAAGGAAAAATTTTCTTCAGGGGCTTCTCCCTCGGACCCCACAGGGGGGCAAGCCTCCCCTACAACCCCCCGGTGTGGAGGGGTGTACAATCTTCATGGGGTATAAACATGGTTGAAAACAAAAACCTATGAAAGAGGAAGATAATCAGGGTACAAAACCAACATATGTTACTTTCCCCCTCCCCTACAATCGTGCATCATTCTTGATGTACCACACCATGTCGAAAACATATACAAATTTACATTACATTGTTTAGAAAATAAAAATAATTTTCTAGAAATATTTACCATCCTACAGTAGTCCAAACCAAATATCTCGTTCTTCTCAACTTTTTGATCCAAGGAATGTTCCCCCTTCACTACCTTCGTTGCAACAGGTTGCACTATTCTTTTATCAAGGCTACCAGTGTTAACCAAGAATTTTGAGATGAGGTTCTAGAATTCTAGCTATCCAAAAATGGATTCTTGTATGTTTTAGCTTCTATTTTCTTCAAAATTGACAAAACATTGTGGGTATTCCTCTCGAATGTTTTATTCATGCTCCCATGTTGCATATTCAGGATCGTAGCAGGTCCATTATACCTTTACCAACCCTATGGCTTTGTTCCTTAGCACCTTGAATTTCTGGTCCAGTATGCATATTGGTTCCACCCGAAAATCCCCTTCGTTTTCCACCTGGATCATAGTCGAATCAAGTATGTGGTTAGGGTCAGGCATATGTTTCTTTAATAATGACACATGAAATATATTATGCACTCTCATGGATGCAGACAATGCTAACATGTATACAATTGGCCCAATCGTTTCTAATATTTTAAAACTCCCACAATATCTCGCCGCCAACCTTGGGATACAATCCAATCTTATCAAACTTATTTTTTCTTTCACTTTTAGGAAAACGTTTTCTCCCACTTTAAAATATCTGAAAAACTTTGTTCTTTTCTGCATAGTTTTTCTACTTATCTTGGGAAACCTTTAAATTCTACCCAATCTTTGTCATTTGCTCGTCCATTTTGTTTAACAAATCTAGCCCAATGATGGCTTTGTATACTAGGTTGTCCCAACTCACTAGTGTGTTACACTTCCTGCCATACAAACCTTCAAATGGGATCATTTTTAATGAGTCTTGATACCCATTATTATAAGAAAACTCCACTAAGTGGATATAGTCTTCCCATTTTGATGGTTGATCCATCACATGCATTATGAGCATGTCTTCAATTATCCTATTGGTCCTTTTTGTTTTCCCATCTGACTTTGGGTGATATTTCGTACTAAGATTCATATTTGTCCCAAAGACTTTGAACAAACCTTACCAAAATTTGGATGCAAAGTTGGAATCTCTATTTGAAACTATTTCCTTAGGCACTCCATGTAGCCTAAAAACTTCCTTCATGTAGATCTATTAAATGTTTGTCACCTTACATGTTGTCATTACAGGAATAAAATGCATTGCCTTAGTCCATTTATCCACTACCACCATGATGAAATCATGTTGTTTCACTATCTGAGGAAGATTTGTAATAAAATATACCGTGACCACCTCCCACTTTCATTCTATAATGGGCAATGGTGGCAAGAAATCCATTGGATGTATGTGTTATGTACTTACCCTTTGGTACTCTAGACACTGGGCTATGTAGTTAGCCACTTCTTTCTTCATCCCCAACCAAAAATATCTCGGGTGCCCAGCATATGGCACGTTGTACATTTCCCTCAGCACTATACTTTTCAACTCCATTGAATTTGGAACATACACCTTTCCCTTGTATAATATGATTACATCCTCTTTTAATTTATAATTTATAATTTTTTGTTGTGAAGTTTTTTTCTATAATTTTTCTTTTATTTGCAAATAAATGATATCTGAATTAGTTGCTTCAATAATTTTATCTTTTAAATCTTTCATGTACATGATGATGGCTTAAATGTGCACTTGATGGGATCTTATGTTGAGTGCATCAACCACTTGATTTTATTTTCCTTTAATATGTTTAATTTCAAAATCATACTCACTAAGAAACTCCAACCATCTCATTTTCATGACATTTAGTGTTGGCTATCCAAATAAATGTGTCATACCACARTGGTATGTTCTTAGCTCAAACTTCTTCCCCATGAGATAATGCCTCCGCATTTTTAAATCATGTACAATGGTTGCTAGTTCTAAATCATGGGCAGCATAATTTCTCTCATGCTCCTTTAATTTTCTATATTCAAAATAGACCACGTGATCCTTTTCACTAAGGACCCCACCTAGCCATTCCTTCCATGCATCTGTGAACACCATGAATTCTTCATCTAGATTTTCAATATTTAATATGGGCACACTCATCAAAATGATTTTCAACTGTTGGAAACTCTCTTCGCATTGTGTAGTCCGCTTGAATTTCACTCCTTTCTTTTGCAATAAATTTATTGGGATTTAAGTATTTGAAATCCCTTTTATGAATCTTCGGTAATAATCCACAAGACCCATAAATGACCCAACCTCCATCACATTTCTTGGTCTTTTCCATCCTCTTATGGTCTCTATATTTTCGGGATCGACTACTATCCCATCTACTGAAATAATATGCCCCAAGTAATGGATCTTCTTTTGTTAAAAGATTCACTTACTTATCTTGGAATACAATTTATGCTCCCTTAAAACCTTTAGCAACATTCTTGTATTCTCATCATGCTCATTTTCATACTTATAGTATATGATAATATCATCTACGAAAACAATTACAAACTTGTCTAGGTACTCCCTGAACACTTCATTCCTTAGACACATAAAAATAGTCGGGGACTTAGACAATACAAATGGCACTATCGTGAATTCATAATGCCCATACCTTGTTATAAATGTTGTTTTGATGATATTTTCTTCTTTTATCCTCACTTCACGATAGCCCGATCTCAAGTCAATCTTGGAAAAGATCATTGCACCTTTCAGCTAATCAAATAAATCATCAATCCTTGGCAAGGGATATTTTTTCTTTATAGAGGCCTTGTTCAGCTATATAAAATCAATACATAGCCTTAAGGTTCCATATTTCTTTTTCAAAAATAGAAATGGGGCTCCCCAATGTGAAATACTTGAGAGTATGTACCCTTTCTTCAAAATTTCTTCTAGTTGCATCTGCAATTCTTTCAATTTTGGTGTGCCCATTTTGTAAAGTGTCTTGGACATTGGGGTAGAACCTGGCACCAAATCAATAGAGAAATCAATATCCCTCTTTGGTGGCATCCTTGGAATTTCCTCAAAAACATCTGCAAAATCTCTCAAGATTTAATGGTCTTCAAGACTAACTATTTTCTCTCTAGTTGTCTCTTCCATGTGGGTTGGAAAAATTTGACAACCTTTCCTGAAACTCTTTTTCATGGCTGAAATTTCTCTAACAACCACAATTCTCGGAATGTCTTGAATCTTCCCTTGATTCCTTTCCTCATCAAGAAAAGTTATTGTCTTGTTGTAAAAATCTAGGACAATGTGGTGTTTTTACAACCAATCCATGCCAATTAGACAGTCATATGAACCCAAAGGTATAATGTTCACATATACCTTTGTGTTGAGTCTATTCATGTCTATTGGACAATGTTTAACCAACTCGTTGATCCTTCTTTTAGCCCTCATAGCTAACTGAACTAACCAAGATTTCTTATGCTTACTCCTTTGCAAATGGAATCTTTCAATAATATTAGATTTTATGTAACTATGGCTAGCTCCATAATCAATTAAATTTCTATGGGATAATTATTGATCTTACCTTCCACTTCAATCATGGGGGAATTATACTTTTCTTTCTTGTTTTCCAAGGTTGCATAAATCCTTGGCATGCTTCCTCCCATATCTTCCATTGTTTCGGCCTCCTAAATGTTGTGAACAATCCTCATCCTTTCTCCTTTGTGAAGGAAGTCCTTATACAAGTGATTTCCCTCACATCCCCAACATTCTATAGGTTGTTTCCTTGGCATTTACCCAAATAATTTGTTGACTTGTGTTCATTTTGGGTTGGTTGGCCTTATTGATTTCCTTGAGATTTATTCTTGAAAAAGAGTGGCTTAAAACCTTTGTTCCTTTTCTCCCTGTTTCATTTCATCTTGTCATTCCAAGTCTTTTGAAGGACTAACCTCCCTATGATTTTATCATAGAGATTCCTTTCTCTCCTTATGGTATCTTCCAAAGTTTTGGGGTTATCATATTGTATATTGTCACTGTAGAAGGAGGGTAACCTACTCAAAAACATTTGTATTTTTACCTTTTCATCCTTTATAAAGTCAACATACTTCAACAATTCAAAGAACCCCTTCTCATACTCATCCATGGATATGCTTAAGAACTTGAGTTCAAATAACTCTTTCATCTTCCTCTAATTTTAATGCTCATACAAGTATTTCTATTGGAAATATCCTTTGAACTGTCTCCATGAGACCCTCTTCTCATCAATATGCTTGGCTTTCTTAAGCTGATCCCACCACATGGATTCCTTTCCTTGCAAGTGGTAGGTTTCAATCCTTGTTTCTACTCTGGAGGGGTGATCGTGCAACTAGAAATATTTCTTCATTTCTAGAATCCAGGTCTTAGCCTCTTCTTCTCTCCTATGCTCACCATTAAAATTCAGTGGCTTGATCTTCCATATTTCTCCTTGCAAGATGCCTCCCTTAGGCCTTCTCCTTTTCCTCCTGACAGAAGACACACTTGGGTTGTTCCCTGGCCTTGAACTAGCATGAGATCTCCTAGTGTATTACTCTAGAGAATGATGGGTCTTGCTTCTATTCCTTGATTTCATATCATTTCCATGCTCATCCTTTTTCCTATTGGATTTAGATGTTGTCATTTTCCTAGCACTAGCTTCTTTCCTTTTGCTAGAGTCCTTTCCGAATTGCTTATGCAACATGTTCAATATCTAAATTATCTCTTCTTGAGCCTTCATTATCTTCTCATTATCGACCCTATAGCTCTGCACTTATCTATGAAGGATTCACATAGTTACAGGTTCCTACCTATCTCTTCTCCCATTGGACTTTGTGTCAGCATTACCCATATTGACATGCAAACCTATAAATTCTTCCTTATGACTATAGGAACCTTGGGAATCTTCCATTTTTGTGGTTCTCATATAAAAACCAAATTGATTCTTTGAACCTCTAACTTTGTAGTAAATGTGAAAGCAAACAATTTATGTTAGATGAGAAAAAATACATATGCAATTTGGAAAAAATAATTCATAAATTTGTATGCCCTTTAATGCCACCATACATCTTATTTTGATTTTGTTGCAAAACTTTTATTTTCAAATTGATTTTTCGGGTTAATATATGTATTATCCTCCTCTATACTGTTCCATAGATTATTTACATTTCCAACTCTCACTTCCAAGTAGAAAGTTATGGTCTTCATACGTTTCGACCATTTTCCCTTTTATATCCATACATGTTACATCTGTTCTCTTCCTCTGCCAACACATTTTTTGGTACCCAGAACTTAAATATTCCTCCATGGATAACTTCTACAGTCCATGATATTTCCATAGACTTCTCCTGGGCCCCAAACCGACTCCTGAGCTAGGAGTTATGTCCTCTAAAAGAATTTTGGTACTAAATTTTACCCTTGATTGTTCTGGTTGTAACTCCTTCATACAAGCTCCATTTGATGAACAATTTATCTTGTTGGAAATATCTCTCCAAGAAATATTATTTTATAAGTAGAAACTGTGTGTCCTTTTCAAAAATTTGATTTTAAGAAAATGTTATTTAGGCCCTAAAAAATTCTCTACAAGATGAAGACCTTCAAAAACTGGAATTTTATGGAAAAATTCACTAAATCATTGTTGTAACAGTCCTTAGATCCAAACCATTGATCTCAAAATAAGGATTAATATTGATTGTTTATCTTCTTGGAATTTCCAAGCTGCTACTAGGCCTTTGCGAGTACGTCGGAACTCATCTTTGGAGTCTTCCCATCGGAACTTCAATTGTTGGGTACGCGAATTCCCCGAAAATAGCAGTCCGAACATTGTTAATCTCCCTATCAGAAACCTTACAAATCAATGACTCCAATATACTTAGAGACCTTGTTCATCATCAAAGTATTCCCATCCGAGTGCTTCCACTCCTAACCTTCCTTCTCCCTCCAACAAATCTAATGGTCTTAGAAGATGGAAATCAACGGCTTTGATAACATCGTACCTTCAAATTTGCATGTCGATTAACGTCCCTTCCTTCCAACCTCTTCATGATCAACCTTGTGGCACACACGACATATCAACAAGTGTCTTTACACCGTTCCCATTCACCGATCAAAGGTACATATTATTTCTTGGAGAACCTTCCATCGGATTGCATTCCCTTCCCGGACCGCAACTCACTCTGACCAATCCCCTCTAATGAATGGTCAGGATATAACATTGTCTAGATCCTATGATCTAGGTTAAAATTAAGTCCATAAGGATTCCAGGCTCCACCTAGACACTCACATCCATTTCCCCATTCCTTGGTGACACATGTCACCATTAGGATCTTTGGTTGCAGAGTTGGCAAGTTGCATCATCATGACGTCATTCTCTCTCTTTCCTTGCTTAAGTGGATCCCACGTCAATCTACGACTAAGATTACTTCCCAGTTACCGTCGATCTACAATTCATATTTCTTCTCGGAGTCTCTGCCATTAGAGTGCCTCCACTTCGGGAATCTAAGGCTACTCCGACCCTCAGACTCTGACGGTTCTTGTTCTTTGACTCATGTCTTTAGAATCCTCCCTTTGGAATCAACCTCAAGTCTGACTCTGAATTATTGTAAAACCCTATTCTCAAAGGCCTTTGAGGATTTTTTAACTCCAATCCTCTTATTCTTATGATTGAATCTCAACCATTGATTCTCCAACTCGAATTAATCTAGGTCATTGATTTCTGACTTCACGGTTGTCATGAAATACATAGGAAATTGAATTCCATGGACGAATTTTACTCTGCAACCTGCAACTCGATGACATGAATTATCTTCCTCGACTGCTCTGAAGCATTGAAACTCAAAAATCTATTCATAATTTGGGGGATTTCACTTATGTTCACTATTTCCCCCCCAAATCCATCATAGGATGAAAATCTGCAACCATGAATCTGCTTAATTCATGTTGGATCCTGGCCCATACAAGCTCAGTGTTGAACCTTGAGCTTTGTTACCACTTTGTAACATCCCCCAACTGAACCAAGGAATATTACTTGCGGAATAACACAAAAAACAAAATTTATTCTTGCTAAATTTATTTGGCGTAGCTTACGAGTCACGATTTATTAACATATACAACCATATTTCTAATACCCAAAATTAAATGCAACTACAACATTATAAACAAGCATAAATGCAACTGATAAAAAACTATAACAACATATGAAACCATTCTCATATACAGAGTAAAAGCACAACAATTACATTCATGGAATAACTCAACAAAAATGGATAAACTCTTATCTTATAAAATGGCTATGCAACCAGCTTCCTGGGAAGGACGTTCCACCCAACCATAGACCCGTTGTTCCAAATATCAACAAAAAGTCACCCCCGAGACAGGGCTAGGAATACACAAAAGAAAGGTGCCTCTCATAGTACCCTCACATCTTAGTATCACGCAACCCACTGGTTCTTTCCTACAACTATCCAGAATTTCCTCCAACTCTCTTCCTCTTGACGCACCCAACACAAGGAATATACCTTGTCACTACTCTTAGTCCATAGGTAATACCATTTGTTTATCAATCACAGGTATCTAGAAATATTTCACCAGGGAACTCCAAGGAACTCACTACTAGGAAAAACACCAACGAAAAAACAACAACACTTGTTGATATAGTGGAACTCGCCTAGGGGTTAGATTTCAGGCTTGACAACCTAGATCTTCGATTCCCAGCTCCAAAATGCTCCAGTATTCCCCTGAATTCCCCAGCCTTGTTGTTCCAGCTCCCAATCTCTTCTTCCTTGTTTTCTCTTGCTATTCATGTCTCTACTCCATGTTCAAAACTGTCTATTACTACCCACATGAATTTCCTCTCTTTTTCCAAGACCATTGATTGCTCACTCTGTTCAATGTTGATTGCTTCTTTTCCATGCTTTCCAATAACTATGGGATGTGACTCTCACACCCACACTATGACAGATATTCAATGATTGGGCTCTCATACACTCAACCAAAAATTATATGTTTTCCCCAAATGATAATAAAATTTAGAAATGGGTTTTGAATTAATACCCATAAATTATTTCCCATTTAGACCCCTCTATAGGAATTCCCCCTCTCTTGTGGATTAATAACCTCCCATCTCTTTCCATTCCCAGCCGCTGACATTACATTATATTCATTTACAATTCAGAAATACATTTCACATTTACACTGTTTGGTCACATCCATATTCCTATCTACATTATGCATTAAATAAACTGGGGTTATATTGGGGATGTTACACTTACAACACTTGATATCAACCCAAAAACGTGTTTTACATCATATGTTGGCACAACTTGTCCTATTCTCTACAAGGTTTTTCTTTCTTTTGCTCCAAAATTTATATTATACACACATTTTCTTCTTCTTCAACTTCAATGTTACTATGGTCGTTTTCTTCAATATTTGTTCATCTTCTTTATCTTGTTTATCTCATTCTTCTTGTACTTCATCTACTGATATTTGAACACTTTTGTCCTTTTCTTTCATCTCTTCTTCCATTGTCATAATAACTTTAATAACTTCGACGGTTTCCTTCATTTTTTGTGTTCCTTCTTATGCTGCAATTATGGTATCTTTTCCATAATCACTTTCATCTCCATCATACTTGGGATTTACAATCCACTCTTGAAGAAACACTAATTCAGCATTAAATTCAACATTCACTATATTCTCGCTCATGCCTTCAATGGCATCTAATGATAGATTCTTCTCACATTTTTCTATTGTTCTGAAGACAATTTCACTTTCACCTTCACCTTTAATTTCATCATCCACATGTTCATCTACACAATGGGATTCTCTTTCTTTACCATGCTTATCCTCTGCATCTCGTACAAAGTCACATTTCTCTTCCACAAATTCTTCAACAAATTTCTCTACATTGTTCAAGACGACTACAGTCTTTATGTCTTGTTTATCTTCTTTTTCTTCAGTAGGATATTCATAAACTTCTCCAATTATAACTCCAATTCTCTGTGACTTAGTTTTATGTTGATCAATGTTTCTCCCCCTTTCACTATATTCCATCTCCAAAATATCCTAAGCTTCTTTCAACATGGTTGTTGCTGTAATTTTGGGAAGAATGCTCTCATCCAAACCTCGTTGAATGAGAAACAATGTTGTTGCATCATTCTTCTTATTTTATATGAGTTGATCCTTCTTCTCTTGAATCATGTCTTCATAGGCTTCTTGATTTGAGGGTTCCACTTGTTTGGGGTGGATTGAGGAGGAGGATGGCCCTTCGCATTGTTCCCAACTACAAACATTACTTTCATATTCCATGCATTGATTGTTGGCTTCTTCCATCTACTGTCAATAAATCTTCATGTCCTTTGTGCATAGCCACTATAATTGACCTCCACTCATCACAATCACAATAAAACACATCGTGATTCACCACATTCCAGGTTGAAATCTCTACCTTGAGAAAATTTTGAAAATGGAAGCGTTTACTCCTTGTTTTTGGTGTTTGGTTTCCATTGATCTGCCCTCAAGGATTTTTTAAAGTAACTTTTCATGTTCAATGTTCAAGTCAAAATTATCGATGTTAAATATCATTCAAAAATCCAAGCACTCGGACATGGATACTTTGTTACAACACACTTCTAAATGTTATTTATTATGAATGCACACATTCGGTAAGAATTGTTTTCTTTTAGGTTGATATGGTTCGACGAGATTGTCGGGAGGTAGGTCTTGCACTCTTCCCACCCAGATTCAAATATCCGATGAGACCTTGGCTCGTTGTGATAAGGCTAAAAGGATAGGGACCCTCATGAGTGGGACCCCCTCAAATGTGTCTCTGAACCTCTCGGTCCTTGCTAAGTCATAAGTAGTCATAAGTTTCTTATTGGCTTGCAAATTGTTGACACCAGCCTAGGGTTTATAGTCATAGCCAAGTGGATTTAAAAATATTAACTATTCACTTAGATTAAAAAAAATGGATTCGAAACTCTTAACCATTCACCTAGATTTAAAAGAAAAAGAAAAATAATATCTCTTTCTTTTACTTTTATTTTCTTAAATGTTGAAAAGGACGCTCTACCAATTTTAAAAATTACCTTTTATTTTATTAAAATGAAATACAACCCTTAATAAAATATAATGAGAGCCCTATGGAGGAATAGACCAAATCCTTAAAGAACATGGAGAGTTAGATTTCTCATTTTGTAGAATAGGATTAGGGTTAGGGTGACAAGTGGTTTTTTTGTGGTTGTAAGGCCCTTGGAGATGGACGATCCACCATAGTTGGTGGGATGTTCTGAAAACACGCTGACAAAATATATGAACTTTGCAAACCTACTTATCAACCCATGTCTTAACATGTACTTCAATGTTGTCAATTCGTGTGGTCAACTCATTAGATCTTGTGCTTCTCCCCTCGAGACATGTTTGGATCCGAACAAATTTATCCATCCGGAGGATCCTTCAAGTGTTATATGTCAAACCTCGGGAATGATCCTTTTGGGATCTCACAGATCAAGATCAAATGGATTTGAGTGTAATCTTGGAGAGCCAGAAACAAACTCACCTCCATCCTTAACTGAACTTTCATTACATGGTCTGGTTCCTATATCTTCACAAAACCTTGAATGGACTGGTTCTCTAGGCTTTGTTGACAGTAAGATTAATTGTGAGGAGGTACAAGGGGATCCGTCCTTTCTTGGTTTTGGGAAGTATACTCGGAAGAGGAGAAAGGTAGTAAAGTCTCATGAATGAGCGGTTACATTCATGGTTGGCAAAGATCTGCATGTCAGTGAGATAGTTGAAATAGAAGGAAGAGAGATTGTGTGGAAATTTTTTGATCAAAGGATATTTGTGAATGCTCTCAATTTGTGGATGAAGGGACAATGGGTTACAGTTCTTAGGTGCATCTCGATCTTCCATATTTTTTCATGAGGTTGGATTGGTTTTATATTTCACAACAAGGAGGATGTTGGAAAAATTTTGTTATCTCGATGGTTCTAGGATCGACATATCCTATGTTCCAAGTCGTGACATCCTCTTTTCTATGTTGGAGAAGAGGCTCTATCAAGCTTTCCCACATGGATCACAATTCCCAACCTCCCACTTTATTTTTGGTCAGATTCGAGGCTTAAGTCCATCGATGATATTCTGGGGAAGTTTATTGCTTCGGATGCTAGCTATAAACACCGCAATTGTAGGTCTGTAGATAAAATCCTTGTGGACATGGATCTTATATAGGGGTTTGTTGAATCTTTGAATTTAATTGTGGGTGATAAGTATTACACTCAATTGATGGACTACCTTAATGTCCCATTCTATTGTTCGTGTTGTCACCATGTGGGTCATATATTGGAGGATTGTGACCAAACGTTTATTAAAAAAATTCAAGGGATTTGAGAGAAAGTGGTGGGGGAGTCCCTAGTTAACCCCATTTATACTACTCTCAAGATGAGTGTTTCTATGGGGCCTTCCATCTCTTTTTCGATCAAAGAAGGGATTACTGAAATCTGGTCCCTTGTATCAAAAAGAAGGAATGGTCTGATATTATTTTTGGGATATTGCTATCCCATTGTATTAGGTGATTCTAGCAAAAGAGGAGTCTCGTTTTCCAAAGGATTTTCCAGGGGATGATTTGGAACTTACATCCTCACAATGGAGTAGGATTGGAGCTCTCTAGTCAAATAGTGTGACAAATCTTCAACTTTTGGGCAAGCCTCTTCCGTCTCAAATTCCTAATTCGGGTTCCTCTTCTCATCTAACGATCCATTAGAAAATTGGTTTAGGGGATGGCTTGGGGCCTTATGTTTTGTTAAGGTTGGTTTTAAATAATTGTTCCTTGATGCATCAAGATGATAGCTCCATTCATATTTATCTTTTTCAATATTTTGAACCGTTTTGACATAAAAATCATGATTCATCTAGATCTTTCTCATCAATCTCCCTTTCTGCTTATTCTAACCGAGACCCCTATCTCCTGCACACCATTTTTTTCTTCTCCGGGGATTACCTCTTATGGGGATTTGGGGTTTTATGGAGTGAAGGAAACTATTCCTTCAAAAGTGGGAAGGAAGTCTATTTTGAAGCATGATCAAGAAAAGGTCTTTCGTGAAATTTATCAGTGTCAACAAAGACTCATTTATGGGGTCCTTAATGTGGGATCATCCCCAAAGGTGGATTTTCCATGAAAATTATGAGTGTAAACATGAACGGCTTGGGGGGAGGGAAAAACAACTCTCCTTAAAAAGATTATTCTTGTTGGATTGACCAAATATTGTACTTATACAAGAAACTATGGGGAAATGGGGAAATGTGATCATATCATCATTCAACTAACCAAAAAGTTTCCAAGGTGGGTTTTCATTGGGTTGAAATCCAATGGTTCTTCGAGAGGACACATTATGGCTATTTCTCCAAATGTTACACTTACAATGTTAGAAGAGGATCCCAGAGAAATAAAATAAAATAAATGTAGAAATAAAACATAGAAGATACATAATACAATAGAGACACAGATATACGTGGTTCACCCAATGTGGGCTAATTCCACCAAGGAAATTGTCAGTCCTTCATTTATTATTATCCAACAAATGAAGGGATACCACCTACAACATACCCGTTGTAACTTCCTCTTCTTTTCTCTCAATATCCTCTCTCATAATCCAACTTTCACTCACATACCTAGACACAATAAAATTACCTAATACAAGAAAAGAGTCGTCAACCAGAGTTAAACAAAAAAAAACAGTTATGGCCGAATACAAGTGACAAAAAAACACACCCTAAATTTTTTTTAAAGGTAATCAAAAAGGAAAATGGAATATGGATATTCCAAAGCTAGGATATCAAGTAGTCAATGAATATATGAGAACCAGTTACCACGACCTCCACTTATTATCCCTTCTCAGTCCAAGCAACCCTCGCTTAACGAGATCACCCTCCAAGGGTATTGAAAGTGCGATACGACATCTGCCATAAGTATCGTGGGAACCTCCCCACAATCACATCTGTAGATACCTAGGAAATTCCACTAAGGTTACCAACTGGAAGTCAACCTAGAGGGGGTATAGTCGATAGTCAGGACCAAACATATGGAAAGGATAACAAAGTCCAAATATATTCTAGAGGATTGAAGACAAGTGGACCTGTAATACTCATGAGGACCACAAATGGATTCGATATTCATGAAGCATCGAGACCAAATGAAGGAGTAACACTTCAAAAAGAACCCTCGATATACTCTCTTTCTACTACGATTCGTTAAGATTTGGAGGGGTAATATCATTGTCTCTTTCGCAAGTGACCCCACGTTTAGCCCCTGTGTTAGAGGGGGTTCCCAACTATTCCTATGACAATTGGATTTGATCACTCTTTAGTGTTATTTGGTATTTTTTAGCAATCTTGGTCAATTTACTAACTTTTCCTAGTCTAAAGATTATAATCCCTAGACTACTATTGGTGTTACATAAATTAAAAGTCTAGTTTATTTTAATTATGTGTGGTTGATTCTTTAGAGATGTTTCTTACTCAAGGTTAGATGGATATGAAAATAATGATTTTTTTACATGACTCCAAAAACCATGCAGTAGGAAAATGGAATGCACGATTTCTTTCAATGAATCATACTTACAAGAGGGAGAAGAGGTTTCTTTTGCTTCAAAATATGATTAAACACTTAGCTCAACACTCAATGCATGCAACACTCAATTCAATTTTATTTTCTTTTAAATGAAGAATCAAAGTGTTTTCCAAATAATCAAAAGAAAATTCTTTTAAATTTCAAAACCAATGGAAGCCAAGTTTTTTTATTTTTTCAACTACAACTCTACTTCTAAAAATATAGAATACATGAATTTATCTGTTTGATGTTAACATGAAAATGAGATCAAATGAAATTCCTTTAATGCTTCTTTTCTTTCAATGAACATGAAATAATTCAAATCTAAGATAGAATAGAACGGGAAGAAAAATAATACTCAAACATAGATGCATTCACAAAATGGGAGAACAAGGACACTTTCTACACTTGTTCAATCAAAACATTCGAAAGAAAGCAATAACTTTTAAAAATACTTAAATCCAAAATATTCGATACCAGTTGATAGCACAACCAACTGAAATACAAGAGTCTATTGCCAACAAACTACCTCCAAGTTGAAATAAAAGTCTTTCAAAACTGACAAGTAGAATGCTTGAAATTATTTTGGGAAAAATAGTACAAAAGTCAAAATCTTGTGTAATAGGTCAAGAAAAAGACTATTGAAAATAAAAACCATGTGTGTGTGTGTGTAGATTTTTATATTATCATTCATGTGTTGCCACATTAGTACTATACGGCCTATATGGTTGTTCCACATGTCACCCTTGCACTTGTGACACATATCACCTTTGACCCCATTGACGTTTTCCTTTTTGCCCTGGTTTGACTGGAACTTTGATCGGCCATAACTTTTCCATACGAACTCCATTTAAGGTGATTTTTTCTTCGTTGGAAATCTATCTCCAAGCTCTATGTATTGATGGAATTTTGGGATATTTTGAGACTGTCAAAATTTTGATCTTTTATGGATCCTCCTTGACCTCTATGAGCGTTCTGAATCCTTCTGGACCTATGTGAGCATTCTTGGATCCTCCTAGATCACATATGTTTCCATAAATTCTTCCATGTATTTTTTCCATAATCATGTGGTGCACACAACCATAATTCATGGGTGAGTCTTGAAGAGAAAGGAAGCCTTTGTTCACAGTTAAATTCCTTGGTTACAAGCATTAGAGATTTCTTGGTCAGTTTGTACTGAAGAATTGAAGGGATGTGGGATATCATTAAGGATATGTTTATAAGAGAAAAGGATCCCATTCATTGTGTTGTGTAGCATGAGGGGGAAAGAGTGCATTTGGTTACAATATGATGGTTGTATATAGTATGGAGTGTAGCATTAATTCCCTACATAAGAGCCCTGGAATTGGGTTGAGTGAAAGGAATTAGAGCCAACAAGTAGGATTTCACCCTTGTGGTTTGATAGCCACAACTTGGGGTTGGCTTCTGTGACAAAGAGAGTATGTATTACATAGAGCCTATGGTTAGGTGGAGTATTTTTCGTTTGTAGCCAGTTGGTGAATAATTTTCTGAAAGATAAGTATTCCATTGTTCTTTATGAATATGCAATTTTATGGCATTTACTTGTTCTATATTCCTTTAAGGATTTCTTTGTGATGAGTGCATGTTTTCCATGGTTCACTTGAGGTAGAAGAATATTGTAATTAATAAATAAACACATTCTATGTCATTTTAGAAGGGCTTGCACTCATTCATAGTTTTCTTAAATTAAACGATTTTCCTTTGTTTGCATTGTTTTTACTTGAGAATGTATTAGTAGGGAAATTTGATGGATTTGGAGTTCCCTCCAACTCAAGAACAATATAGAGGTGGTTGGTTACATTACACATACACCCCATTTCCTCTTCCTCTCTCGTGGTGTCACCATCCCCTTGTTGCGCTCTCAAGAAAAATTTCTTGGTGGACATTACATTGATATATTTCATTTTGTACATGCTTTTACATGACAAAAACACACAATAAAAATACCTTCATAATGATTTATGGAAATATATCATCCATACTATATTCCTAACCAAATATCTTCATGATGATTTATGGAAACATATCATCCATACTATATTCATACTATATTCCTAACCCACTACTTTAGACTCAAACACATTCACTAATCAAACCTTTTACTTGAACTCTATACTAAAAATTTTAATAATCCATTTTACATATATGCAATATGAAATCATTCTAACTCACCTTTCTGCCTTACTTACTTTAATAAATCACCTAAACCTCATCATATAATTTAACATATTATAAGTCGTCACCTATCATATGACACTAAATCACTCATCATATGATTTAACATATGAACTAAATCATGTAAACCTCATCATATGATTTAACATATGAACTAGAATATCATAATTTTATTAATAACTAAAGCTTTCCTTTACTTATAGTCATAAAAAAATATGAACTAAATCATGTAAACCTCATCATATGATTTAACATATGAACTAGAATATCATAATTTTATTAATAACTAAAGCTTTTCTTTACTTATAGTCATAAAAATTGTATATAAAAAATTAAAAAAAATCTAAATTAAGTTTTCTTTATAAGTAACTAGTTTGTATGGTAGGAGCTACTTCTATATATATATATATATATANTATGAACTAGAATATCATAATTTTATTAATAACTAAAGCTTTCCTTTACTTATAGTCATAAAAAAATATGAACTAAATCATGTAAACCTCATCATATGATTTAACATATGAACTAGAATATCATAATTTTATTAATAACTAAAACTTTTCTTTACTTATAGTCATAAAAATTGTATATAAAAAATTAAAAAATTCTAAATTAAGTTTTCTTTAATAACTAGTTTGTATGGTAGGAGCTACTTCTATATATATATATATATATAAACATTTTTTTCAATCAATTGATTTATGTTCATCCATTTATTCATTATATATTTATTTATTTTTATTGTAATTTTTTTTCAATTATTTTTTTTTAGATTTTATTTAAATTTTTAATTTAATTGAAGTGAGTATGTAGTGATTTAATTATTTCCTTTTTTATTTAAATGACATAATGAAGATAATTTTAATGATTTTTCTCTTTATCTTTGAGTTTTATTTTAATTTTCAATTCAATTAAAGTGATAATATAGTGCTTTAACCATTTTTTTTTAATTTATTTAAATAAAATAATGAAAATTATTTTAATAATTTTTCTCTATATCTTTAGATTTTGTTTTAGTTTTTAATTCAATTGAAATTAACATATAATAATTTAACTTCTTTTTTTTATTTAAATAACATAATAATGATAATTTAAAAAAAATGCAATTGTTATCATTAAAAATAAACAATTTTATTATTTAATTATTTGACACTAAACTATAAAATATCTTAAACACTATTTACAAATTGTGCCCTCATCTCAAAACAAAATCTTACACACTCTTAAATAAATGTTTGCTTAAAAATAAAGGACATGTATATTTTTCCTAGACTACACCATCTAAGAATAGTTTCCATAGATTACACCATCCAAGAATTACCCTCATCTCAAAACAAAATCTTACACACTCTTAAATAAATGTTTGCTTAAAAATAAAGGACATGTATACTTTCCCTAGACTACACCATCTAAGAATAGTTGCCATAGATTACACCATCCAAGAATTACCAATAATAATAAATATGGGCATCAAGTACCTAACAAAGCTTATGGCAAAAATATTTATTTTCAAAACTGGTTACATCGAGTGAAAAATAAAGCTCTTTCCATTCATGTGAATTTCATTACTTAAAATTAAAGGTATGCAAATGATATGATAAGTTCAAATAATTTCAGCACATTGCATAAACCCAAAGTTATATAAACAACATTTAAAAGGAAAGTGACGAGGAATATGTTGATAAAGATTTGACAATCAATCATTATTATAGTAACAATTTTAATTAGTTATTAAATTATAATTAATCGATATATAAAGTTTTGATTCAATGATTTTAAATAATTAAGTATTTTAATTGAGATTTTGATTTAATAATATTTTTTTTTAAATATATTATTAAGAAAAAAAAAATATTTTTAAATATTTATATTAAAAATACATAATTGTTTAATTTAGTTAATATAAATTTTAACCATTGAGACTTTTTTATTTTTTTAAATTTGAATGGTTAAAATTGATTTGACTTTTACTTTTATTTTTGCTCGGAAATATGCTTATGTTGTAAACTATAGTTTGGGACTTTTGCAAGTTAAAAAGAATCTCAGAAATGGTTATTATAAGACATTTTTGAAATATAGTATATGTCAAAAGAGCATTGTCAACACCTCAGACAATTGCTTAAAGTCTCGCGACTATGCCTCCATGTGGATCTCTTTATAATTTATTCAGGGTTATATTTTATCATAATTTGATTTTTAATAAAATGAAAGTTAATTTTTTAATTGGATAGTTTTTTTTCAATTATTAAGAAGGAGTGTTGTTGTTGTTTTTTCGGAATTGGGGACATACATTTAGACAAAAACTCAATTTTTTTTATTTAAATTGTATTTTTAATTTCATAAATAAATTTAAAATATTAATATTACACAAACTTAATCACACAAATTTACATATCCAAACAAAATAAGTTTTTAACTAAATTTCAAACAAAAAAATCCCCAAAAGACCAAGAACGTTTAGCCTACGGCTGAGGAAATAAGAGTAAAAGCAAAAGGGTCTTACACAATGTGTGCATCCACAACAAATAGCATTTATACAATTATGTTCTTACAAAGTATCCAGGTCAGAGCATTTGGAATATTTCAACGGTATTTAATACCGATCATTTTCACGTGAACATGAAAAGTTGCTTTACAAAATTTCCCGAGGGCGGATCAAGGGAAACCAGGCATCAAAAACAGGCAGTAAACGCCTCTATTTCCAGCATTTTGCTTATGCTAGAGATTTGAACTTGGAATGTGGCGAATCGCGATGTGCTTTATTGTGATTGTGATGAGTGAAAACCAATTACAGTGGCTCTGCACAAAGGGCATGAAGAGTTATTCACAGTACACGGAAGAAGCCAGCGATCAATGCAGGAAGTATGGAAATAATGTCTGCAGTTGGGAAGAATGCGGACTCCATCGTCCTCTTCAATACAGCCCAAACAGATGGAACATGAAGATGAATCATCTGGTTTTCTTAAACAACCATACTTGGCTGTGGGCAGAGATCTGATCATCTTGGAGCGGCGGGACAGAATACTACTCACGGTGTTTGGATCAGATCTGAAGCGGTTGCTATTAAGATTGATAATAATATTATTCCGGCCAAGCGGTATGGAGAATACCACAAGCAGGGCAAGCAATCCGTTGAGAAGCTGCAATGTAGGGAGGACATGGTCATTCAATCCCTCCATCACAAGTAGCAGGGCCTCCAAAACATGAGTCCCCGCTGCCAAATCCAAGAAACCCATGGCAATACACAAGACAAATCCCGCACCCGTGCAAAGCACATAGATTGCAATCGACACCAACACTGGATTTAGTTTGGAAAACGGGATAACCCAATTCACCATATACCCTGCGAATCGTTCAAACTTTCTTTCCACAGAATCCAAATAAGTCGGGAATAGAAGCTGTACCGTTCGCACTAAACTCGGAAGCTCTGCCAGTGCCATGTATTATTATGAACTACACTATAACAGTGGCTACAATTACAGCAGCTAATCCTTCAGCAGAGGCCGACGGTTCCAGCGGCTTGACAAGCTGAATTTGATATGAATTCCTAATATTGAAGCCCCCTCTTTCTCTTAGTGGGAGAGTTATGGATGATCAGACCAACCGATTTCAGATGATCAATGTGTGGGAAATGCAATGAAAATCCTACATATATAACTGACGTGCTTCGTACTTCTGGAAGCAATAGATACAGAAATTTCGTGGCTGGTTTCGTGGAAAATAGGAGTCAACCTGCTGTTTCTGGATGATATTCCGGTGAGAAATGCACGTTTCTTAGAATCTAGAATTGACCGAAAAAGTTGGATATTCTAACCGTGTGCTCATAGTCTGCGCGTGGTTGGGTAGCAGGACCACTGGCAACTGCGCATCCCGAAAATTAGAAAACCAGCGGCGCACTTTAAAATTATGGCTGCGTAGAATAAGCGCGTCCCTCTTAGAAATAAAATATTATGGACAGAGACCAATTTCCATGACAAAACCTACTACCACATGCTGGCAATGGACAAGACATCAGTTTTTCAAATGGTTTTTTTTTTTTTTTTTATCAAAATAAAAATTTGAATTTCCAATTAATTTGACCGGTTTCAGGATTTACCAAGTTTTTGAATCCATTAGGAGGGCATTCCAAAACTCCTGAAAACTATGAGCCCACTGTTAAATGAATTTATGACAAAATTTATAATTTTCATCCGAATTACACGAAAATCCACTGATTTTCATCCGAAAATTCATTTTGAGTCAATGCAGGGTTATTCAGCAGATGGAGTTAGTTAATAAATAAATTCAATTTGTTGAGAGTTTTTTTCGGTCATTTTTATTTTGATAGTAGATTTCGTCAATCCAATGTATAGAGAACAAAGTCAATGGAAGTTAACAGTTCAGTTTTATCCATATCCGTGACATGGATAGAATCTCCACTCAAATTAAATTAAATTCTGATTTTTTTCTGAAAAATAAAGATTTTTTTAAGTATATGAAGTATGTTAAAATGATTGTTACATATCACATCAACGTAGAAATCGAAAATCAGTTACAACCCACAGTTCCCACGCCGTTTTCTCTCAGCAAGATCGCCCACAGTTCCCACGTTGTTCTCTCTCAACAAGAACGCCCACAATTTCCACGTTGTTGTCCCCCAACAATTATATTTTATATCGTAACACTTACAATTTCCACGTTGTTGTCCGCCAACAATTATATTTTATGTTGTATCACTTAGTTTAAACAAGGGCAGCACTCTGCGATGCATTGCTTCCGAATTACCCACCGTTTAAATGTGTGCATCCAATATATCGGGAATCCAAATCTCAAATAAAGTAAAGCTTTCAATAAAATTCTAAATGTATGAACTAATAAGATATAAAAAAAATATAACTTTTTATTATAAAAAAAATATAACTTTTTATTATAAAAAAAATATTTTTTATTATTTTATATGTTTAACATAAGATTTGAGTAAAATCTTTTAAGGCAAACAAGAAATAATACTAAAGTAAAACCATATCTGAATTCAATTATATGTTTTAAAATAATCTCCCAGCGATTTAGATCGATTAAATATTTAATCTATCAAATTAAGTCCTTATCAAATTAAAGACCAAGTTATAGACATATTTACACTACTAATTTCATTAGTAAAATATTTCATCAATTTTGACTCTAGGTTGAACTATGGAGAAGAAACCTTTCATATACCAAGAAAAAAATAAACCTTAACCTAAAAAAAAATTATAATTAATATTACAGATCATGATATGCTAAGGCCACTAACTACCATTAAATTAAAAAACAAAAGATACTTTCTTCATTCTAGGTGATTTGTCTAAAAAAATTTATAAGTTAGCAAAACGTGCCATTACGATGTTTAAGTATTTAACTTAAATCTTCTCTCTCAACCATGGTGTGGAACATAGGAAGGTGTTAAAACCTTTGAGTAAGCTTGTTGCACCGGTGGCATTACTATCATGTAACACATCCTTAATCAAACCCTAGTACTAAAGCTAGGAAAGAACCATTAAATAATGTATAAGGAGAAGAGTCACCTCATGGCACTAGTATCATGTAACACATCCTTAATCAAACCTTAGTAGTAAAGCCAAGAAAGAGCTATTAAATAGTATATAAAGGCGAGTCACCTCGAAGCTATGAAACCCCACGTGAAGTTTTCACTTTACATGAAAGTGAACTTACCAAAGCTTCCATGTTTCTCGCCATGGAAGGGGGCAAACAACTAAGTGTATATATGACCATTGAGTAAGAAGAACATTGAGGAGATTATACCTACTATAGATGGCCTAAATCTAAATAAGAAAACTAATCTTAAAAAAACATTCTAAAGAAAAACAACATTTTGGATATTGGTTTCATGGATTATAATTTCACAATGGTTATCTCCTTTTTAATTACTCATTTTTTTTTTTTTAAATGAGGAAAATTCATATTTAAATTATCAATTTACACCAATAATCTACAAATTATTATGGATATTTTATTAGATGATTAGTCATAATAAATATTGCAAATTACTTCAAATTATTATGAAATTATTCTTTATTATACAATATTTGATTCTAATTAAAATGTAATATTACAAATTTAGTACTCAAAATACTAAAACAAACTAATAATATGGAAAATAAATTAAGTCTATAGTGATTTACAGAAAATGCACTTGAAGTAAGTTCTTTCCAGATTACATGCATAGCTTCTCTTGATCTTGTAACTTTCTATTTTAAGATTTTTTTTATTGCATGCATGTATTGCACTAAAACATAACACAATTCTTTTTTTATTTTGTCCATGCTATTATCACTTATATGAACATACCCCATATTAATTTCTATGAATTAATGAAATATAAGATGCATTCTTTAAAATAGTGTGTCATGAGTTTTTTTTTTTTTAGAAAAAAGAAGGTTATTATGGTGAACTAATATTGAATCAATGTAAGAAGCAATATCTCTCGAGGAAATAATATTCTTTTTCTTACTGTGATGTAATAGATTAGTATAATTGGATCTAGTGGATATTTATGTTACTAAGTTATTTAAATCTCAAATGTTGGTTTCAGTTTCTCAATATACATTTGTTGTTTAGCCTCTTGCCCATTCATTTTTGAATTCTTTCTTTGATAGCCTAAATAGAATTTCTCTCCAAGTTCATTTTATTACGGAAATCCAAAAGAAAAACTCTCTTCATTTTCTTGATGTTCTCATCTCTCATCAACCTAATGGTACCCTCTTCGTGTTAATTCCCACCACCACCTAGCCCAAAAATCTACCATTCTCAAAACCCTTGTTACTCAAGCCATCAGAATCTCGAATCCCCACCTCCTTGAGAAAGAAAGAGCCCACCTCGCTAATGCCCTATTAACCAATGATTACACTATCTCCCAAATGAACAAATCCTTTCACCTAGACCTCCATTCTAAATTAAAACCCCTGCTTCCACTACCATGTCCCTAGCCCCTATTTCCCTCCCATACATCCATGGCATTACCAATCATATTTCTAATATCCTATCCAAAAAGAAAATTAAAAAGCTTGTTAATCCCCACAAAGCCACTAAGCATCTATTTAGAAGAGTTAAGGATAAATATGATCATATGCTCAACTAAGGAGTTTACAAAATTCTCTACACCTATGGAAAATCCACCACTGACCAAAATGGTAGGTCAATCAAAATGTGTTTAACAAAATATACTTACCATGTTCCACAATTGCATCACTAAGTAAACTATTCCAAATTATTCCCACAAGTGAAAACACCTCAGGGCATATCCACAATGTTGATGGACAAAAAAGCGATAACAGGGTGAGCATGAACGAGTGCACATCCCTACGAACGCACATGCGTTCCTAATGTGACAGCTTCGAAAAACCTTAAAGCGCCACCCATGATGCCACATAGGCTCGTCAACAAGAATGCAAGAAGGACTTTTTTCCAAAGATTCAATATGCAGTACAAGGCACTATCATGGGTTATAGGTGGTGGCTTATTTTTCTTGCATTTATTTATTCTCTTGTATTCTACATCTTGAGAATGATGCATATCTCCTTAGTTGTGTCCTTTCTTTTGTATTCATACTCATACCATACTTTCTTTCACAATGAGAGTGAGAGGAAGGAGGGGAGGGGGAAAGAAGGGGAGGAAGGGAGACATCCAACAAGAGAAGAAGAGTGGTCGAGAGTGATATGGAGAGAGAGAGGGGGTAGAGAGAGAGGA
>SNQJ01S0011175.1:42770-67480 GCA_010110895.2 Picea sitchensis
CCACGTCCCATGGTGGTGGTGCATTGGTAGTGGAAGTGGTTATAATGGTTGAGGGGGGTGGAAGTCCCGGGGTCAAACCCGCGAGCTTCTCCTCCATGCACATAAATTTGTTAACATATTTGATGTGCATGACTTTGGGTTTACATAGTATAGTTCAAACACATATAATTCTGGTGCACCATTTTAATACATGGTTTATTCATATATTTGACATATGGTATAAACATATGTTATGTTTTGGCGCGTTATAACATATGTTATGTTTTGAATATTGGCGCGATTTGGGTTTTAATTATATGGTATGACATTTGGTTTAACCATTATGTTTTGGGTTTTTTCACATATGTATTTTTAATACATATAAATACCAAGGGGATGCCACGGTGTTAAGGTCAAGGGGACCACTCTTTTTTTTCAAACCAAATCATATTTAATCTATTTTTTAACCATTTTTTATGAAACTTCTATTGCTCATATCTTTGTCATTTGGAGACTGTTTTTCCTGAAACGAACGTCACCAAAAAGTTGTTGATGAGATCTTCCACTTTTTAAACTTTACTTTTCCATTTGAATATTTTAACTCTATCGAATTTTGAGATGATCCACCTGGATCATTGTTGGTGTTATCCTTAGCGAGGAAATGTGACGGAAAAGCATAATTGATGCATCAGGTAATGTGTTGACTATGGAGAACAGAGGAAGATAAAGGGAAAGAGGAAAGAGCCCAGGGAGCTGTGGGAAGTCTAGGAAGGGTAGATCCAAATCCATACTAGCAAAGATAGAGTGCTATAATTGTGGGAAGAAAGGACATCTAAAGAAATACTACATATCTCCAAAGAAACAAGGAGATGGACGTCATGAGAAAAATTAGGAAGCAAATGTAGCAGGTGATGTGTTACAAGATGCTTTGATTCTTTCCTTAGATAATATTATTGATACTTGGGTATTAGATTCAAGGGATTCATTTCATGCCACACCCCATAGGAAATATTTTCAATATTATGTTCAACATGATTTTGGATAGGTTTATTTGGGTGATGATGAATCATGTAAAATTGTTGGAATGGGTAAGGTACAAATAAAGTTAAAGAATGGAAACCAATGGTTTTTGAAAGAGGTGAGACATGTTCTAGATTTGAGAAGAAATATAATTTCAATAGGGAAGTTTGGAAGTGAAGGTTGTTTATCTACATTTATAGAAAAGGTGTGGAAATTCACTAAAGGATCACTGGTAATAGCAAAATGAGAGAAGGTAGGTACATTGTATTTATGTTCTAGTAATGATGAATCTTCTATCTCTTTAGTTTCTACAAGAGTGGATACAACACTGTGGAATCATAGGCTTGGAAACATGAATGAGAAGGGGATGAAGATACTCCACAAAAGGAATTTGTTTCCAAATCTTAAACAAGTTGATTTGGATTTCTATGAGCCCTGTGTTTATGGAAAACATAAGATAGTCATGTTTCTCAAAGTCGAGAAGGAAAAGAAGAGTGAAAAGTTATAGCTTGTGCATATAGATGTATGGGGACCAACTCAAGTATCATCTCTTGATGTCTCTTGTTATTATGTTACTTTTATTGATGATGCAACTAGAAAAACTTGGGTTTATTGGATTAAGAAATATTCTGATGTTTTTGACACTTTTAAGAAATGGAAAGCTTTGTTTGATAGTGAGATAGGAAAAAGGTTGAAGTGTCTCAAATTATATAATGGAGGTGAATACTACAGTAATAAGTTTGATAATTATTGTTCATACCATGGGATTCATAGAAAGAAGATAGTTTGAGGAACACCACAAGAAAATGGTGTGTCAAAAAGGATGAACAGGACAATCATGGAACATGGAAGGAGTATGAGATTGCATGTAGGGTTTCCTTTACAGTTTAGGGTAGATGTTGTAGATATTATTGTTTATTGAATAAACAGAGGGACTTCAAGTTCATTTGATGGTGGCATTCCAGAGGAGGCATGTACAAGTAAAAAGGTAAACTACTATTTTCTAAAGTCTTTCGGTTGTGAATCATTTGTCTATATTGATAAAGAAAATAGAGAAAATCTTGAGGAAAAATTTAATAAGTGTACCTTTATTGGATATGGTGTTAATTATTTTGGTTATCGCTTATTTGATTATGAAAATAAAAAAATCATTAGGAGTGGAGATGTGGTATTCAATGAAAAGGTCATGCATAAATATCAATTGTAGGGAAAGATACATGAAAAGGAAAACATAGAATACATAGTTCTTAATGAAATCAAATAAAATGAAATTCCAAATGTACTAGAAAATCAAAATGTACAACAACAAGAGCAATAGGTACCTAAAACTCCTACAAGTATTGTTAGAATATCTACTAGGTTAAGTAGACCCCCTGAACAATACTCTCCTTCATTGTATTATTTATTTTTTATTGATTATGTTGAACCATAAATTTATGAAGAGGCAATGTAGGTAGACACTAAAAAGAAGTGCGAGAAAGGCATGAAAGAGGAAATGGAATCCTTGGTAAATAACTAGACTTGAGACTTGGTTCAATTGCCTGTAGGAAAAAGAGAATTGTAGAATAAATGGGTTCACAGGTTGAAGGAAGAATATGGAGGAAAAAAGTGGTACAAATCTAGACTTGTTGTAAAGGGGTTTGCACATAAGAAAGGTATAGATTTTGATGAAATGTTTTCTCCTGTTGCTAAAATGACTTCAATTAGGACTATTTTAATCTTTTTGGTAGTAGAAGATTTGCATCTTGAACATATTGAATAGTTATATGTAAAAAAAATATCTCCACGGGGATTTGGAGGAAGAGATTTATATGCAGAAACCATAAGGGTATGAGGTCAAAGGGAAGGAGAATTTGGTAAGAAGGTTGAATAAGAACTTGTATGGACTAAATAAAGCTCCAAGGCAGTGGTATTTGAAGCTTGATAGGTTTATGACAGAACAAGGTTACAGTAGATATCATTCTAATCACTTTGTTTATTTTAAGAGGCTAGAAAATGGAAGCTATATTATCTTTCTATTGTATGTAGATGACATGCTTGTTGGAGGATCTAACATGTGGGATATAAATGTGATCAAAATGAAATTAGTTGAATAATTTGTGATGAAGGATTTGGGTGGTGCAAAGAAAATCCTTGATATGATAATAACAAGAGACAAATAAAATCACAAATACATAGAGAAGGTGCTGGAGAGGTTTTGAATGCAGAATGGAAAACCAGTTAGTACATCTTTGGCCATCCATTTCAAATTAACCAAGGAAATGTGTCCCAAGACACATGAGAAGATAGAATACATGTCTAGGGTCCCTTATTCATCAACAATTGAAATCTTTATGTATGTGATGGTGTGCACAATACAAGATATTTCACATGTTGTGAGTAGGTATATGAAAAATCCAGGTAAAAAACATTGGGAGGCAGTAAAGTGGATTCTCAGATATTTGAGAGGTACTACTACTCATGCATTATGTTTTGGAGGTTCAAACATTGTTCAATAAGGATATGTTGATTCAAATATGGCAGGTGATAAAGATAGCAAGAGGAGCACCACATGGTATGTTTTTATTGTAGGGGGAATACCAATAAGTTGGGTTTATAAACTGCAAAAGGTTTTTTCACTTTCAACAATGGAAGCATAGTATTTTGTTTCTAGAGAGGCTAGTAAAGAGATGATTTGGTTATAGAGGTTTATGGAGGAATTAGGAAAGAAACAAGAGAATAGTAGGTCATAATGTGATATCCAAAGTGTCATTCATCTTGCAATGAACTCAACCTTCCATTCTAAGACTAAACATATACAACTCAGGTACCATTTCATACGATCCATTTTGGAAGATGAACAATTGAAGTTGGAAAGATACATACTAGCCATAATCCTACAAACATGTTAACAAAGGTAGTAACCAGAGAGAAACTAAGTTCCTGCTCAGTTTCAGTTGGCCTTTAAGCATGAAGGTGAAATATGAAAAAGTTTCCAAGTCCAAGGTGGATCATAGTCCTGTAGGTACAATAACAGTGGAGTTTCTGTGATTAGTATCCAAGTGGGAGATTGTTGGTTGTGGAGCTTGATTATCTTCATGATTTAGAGGTCTTGTTTTAGCTATGTTTGGATCTTATTTCTTGATGGGGGTGTGTGTGGGTGATTTTCCCCCAAAATTTGTTTCTAGGGGGTCCAGGGGGGGCAGTGACACTTTATGGAGCCCCTCTGGTAGGGGTTTGGGGGAAGCACCCCTGAAGAGAATTTTTTGGAAAAAATTCCTTGTAAAATATTGTAATTTCATAGTCAATCTGAACTGACCATCATTAGGTTACAAATCCGACGATAGAAGTTATGTTAGGTTTTTTTCTCTAGAAGGAAACATGTGGTAGGCAAGTGACATGGCATGTCTAGTTGGAAAAGTGACTTGGAAATTCATACAATCCAAGAAAACCAGTTGTGTGTTGACATGTGGCAAATATAGCCCAATGAGAGGCTGCCACGTGGAAGCCTCCCATTTCCCAATGATGGTTTATGTATATCAAAATTTTATGGGAGTCGACAGGGGTTGAACCTGTGACCTCCCAATACCTTACCCAAGCACCTTTACCAATAAAACACATGATAATACTTAACATATGTATGGTCTCATATATATTTAAAGTTGTATAAAGATTTGAATGGATGGAAAAAGGGCCAAGGGCTAAGCCCCCAACCCTTGGTATCTATGATCCAATATAACCGTGACTGATATTTATGTGGGGCTATCGCATAACCACATACTATATATATATCGCAAGTTGTTGATGTGACACGATCCAAGACTCAAGTTGGTGAAGGTATCGAAGGATCTTGTTGAGAATAAAAAATGAGTAAACCTCTCATGAATTTAAGGTTGCAGAAGAAAATTAACCGACAAATTCAAAAGGAAAATTATGAGTTAAGGATATAGTTGCAAAATCTTGAGGAAGAGAAGAAGAAGCTGCAAGATTGACTAATGTGTCATGAGGAATTCCATAGAGGTATTTTTCATGAGTTGGAAAGGAAGTTGGAAACCAACAATCAAGTATTGGCACCATCAACATTAATCCATGAAGATTGGTAGATTAAGAATGTAAATTATCCTATGCAAAAGGAACTATCTCTTTCAAAAGGAATAATCGAGAAGTATGACTCCTCATATTATTCTTTTTCTTGTCAATATGGAGAATGCTCGAAGACAACTGAAGCAAGGAGAACTTTATAAGAAGAGGTCCTTCATAAGAAATTAGGATTACCTTCCAGTCCAAGGAAATGTAACATGTGTAAGACATATCAAAAGAAAGGCGTGCACTCTAAAAATGGAATGAAGACATTTCCCATTGGTAATATTGGTAAATGGTCTATGTATCCATGTGATTCATGTGGAAATAATATCCATGATATGGAGAAATGTCGAAGAAGACAGTATTTTCAGTATAATCCCTCCAAGAAGAAGGCTAAAGGTAAAGATCATTTCTCAAAGCAAAGGAAAAGGGAGAATGAAAGAAGGGATCATTGTTCCAAGATGGGAACAAGACACTCTTCTCTTATTGTGGTAAGAGTGGACATCTAATCAAGAAGTGTTGGACACTTTATCCACACTTATATCTGAAGTAAAACTAGAAATATGTAAAGGTACTTGCAAGAAGACAAGCAGTAGCCCCAGATGAACTTAATTGTCTTGTTGAAATATTTGAGAAAGAATAATTCTTAATGGATGGTCTTAATAGAGTGGTATATGAAGTCATATGTAACCTACACAACCATCCACAGGCTGGGCATGCCACTTGAAGCCCACTGATGGACTTCTTTCAACTTCTGATCTAATTTTTAATTAATAAAGATGCATGTAGTATTCACATGCATAGATCAAGATTCATGCTACAACATAAAATAAATGAACCATATGTCATACACATTAATAACCGACAAGAATGCATACTATGGATACAAAATTCATATATAAATAAATACACAAGTAAATAAAACCATAACAAAGAGAACTTATCTTTAATGAAACAAATCACCAATTGGTTGTAGACCAAGGAAGTTCCACCCAACCGTAGACACTGTTTTTCCAAGTCTCAACAATAATGCCACCCCTGAGCCAGGGCTATGAATCCACAAGGACGGTTCTAGAGTGTCACTTAGCTTCCCAAACCAGTCAACACTCAATCTCTCACAAGATTTTCAACATCCACAACAATCCAAGTGCACCAACTCTGTTCTACCCATCTTGCACAACCCAAGAGAATGGACCCCCTTCTCTGTACAATCAAGTTAGATTCTAATATGCATATTTTAGAGGAAAAAGTAGTATCTAAATATTTTCAGATCAAGTGGTATCAAATCTAGTTTTGACGTGAATTTACAAGTTTTTTATGTGACAAGATCCAAGAATTAAGTTGGTGAAGGTGTCAAAGGCTCTTGTTGAGAAGATAAAATGACCTAACCTCTCATGAAGTTAAGGCTGCAGAAGAAAATTAACCGAAAAATTCAGAAGGAGAATTATGAGTCAGGGATACATTTTCAGCCTCTCTAGGAAGAGAAGTAGAAGCTGGAAGATTGACTGATGTGTCATGAGGAATTCCATAGAGGTGTTTTTTATGAGTTGGAAAGGAAGTTGCAAACCAAGAATCAAGTATTGGAACCATCAACATCAATCCATGAATATTGGTAGATTGAGAATGTAAAGTATCCTATGCAAAAGGAACTATCTCTTTCAAAAGGCATAATCGAGAAGGATGGCTCCTCATATTATTCTTTTTCTCGTCAAGATGAAGAATGCTCGAAGAAAACTGAAGCAAGGAGAAATTTAGAAGAAGAAGTCCTTCATAAGCAATTAGGATTACCTTCCAGTCCAGGGAAAGGTAACATGTGTAAGACATCTCCAAATAAAGACGTGCACTCTAAAGAGGGAATGAAGACATTTCCCACTGGTAATATTAGTAAATGGTCTATGTATCCATGTGCTTCATGTGAAACTAGTATCCATGATATAGAGAAATGTTGAAGAAGACAGTATGTGCAATATAATCCCTCCAAGAAGAAGGCTAAAGGTAAAGGTCATTTCTCGAAGCAAAGGAAAAGGGAGAATTAAAAGAAGGGATTGTGGTTCCAAGATGGGAACAAGACACTCTTCTCTTATTGTGGTAAGAGTGGGAATCTGATAGAGACACTTTATCCACACTTATCTCTGAAGTAAAACTAGAAATATGTAAAGGCACTTGCAAGAAGACAAGAAATAGCCCCAAATGAAGTTAATTTTCTTGTTGAAATATTTGAGAAAGAATACTTCGTAATGGTTGGACTTAATAGAGTGGTATATGAAGTCATCTGTAACATGCCTAGCCACCCACAGGCTGGGCATGACACTTCAATCCTACTTCTAGACTTCTTTCGACTTCTGATCTAACTTTTACTTAATAAAGATGCATGAAGTATTCACATGCATAGATCAATATTCATGCTACAACATAAAAGAAATAAACCATATGTCGTACACAACAATAACCAACAAGCATGCATACTATGGATACAAAATTCATAGATAAATAAATACACAGCAGAATAAATACACAAGTAAATAAAACCATAACATAGAGAACTTATCTTTAATTAAACAAATCACCAATTGGCTGTAGACAAAGGAAGTTCCACCCAACTGTAGACATTGTTTTTCCAAGTCTCAACAATAATGTCACCCTTGAGCCAGGGCTATGAATCCAAAAGGACGGTTCTAGAGTGTCACTTAGCTTCCCAAACCAGTCAACACTCAATCTCTCACAAGATTTTCAACACCCACAACAATCCAAGTGCACCAACTCTCTTCTACCCATCTTGCACAACCCAAGAGAATGAACCCCCTTCTCCGCACAATCAAGTTAGATGCTAATATTCATATTTTAGAGGAACAAGTAGTATCTAAATATTTTCAGATCAAGTGGTATCAAATCTAGTTTTGACGTGAATTTGCAAGTTTTCTATGTGACAAGATCCAAGAATTAAGTTGGTGAAGGTGTTAAATTCTCTTGTTGAGAGGATAAAATGAGTAAACCTCTCATGAAGTTAAGGTTGCAGAAGAAAATTAGCTAAAAAATTCAGAAGGAGAATTATGAGTTAGGGATACAGTTGCAACCTCTTGAGGAAGAGAAGCAGAAGCTAGAAGATTGACTGATGTGTCATGAGGAATTCCATAGAGGTGTTTTTTATGAGTTGGAAAGGAAGTTGCAAACCAAGAATCAAGTATTGGCACCATCAACATCAATCCATGAATATTAGTAGATTGAGAATGTAAAGTATCCTATGCAAAATGAACTATCTCTTTCAAAAGGAATAATCGAGAAGGATGGCTGCTCATATTATTCTTTTTCCCGTCAAGATGAAGAATGCTCAAAGAAAACTGAAGCAAGGAGAAATTTAGAAGAAGAAGTCCTTCATAAGCAATTAGGATTACCTTCCAATCCAGGGAAAGGTAACATGTGTAAGACATCTCCAAAGAAAGACGTGCACTCTAAAGAGGGAATGAAGGCATTTCCCACTGGTAATATTAGTAAATGGTCTATGTATCCATGTGCTTCATGTGGAACTAGTATCCATGATATGGAGAAATGTCGAAAAAGACAATATGTGAAATATAATCCCTCCAAGAGGAAGGCTAAAGGTAAAGGTCATTTCTCGAAGCAAAGGAAAAGGGAGAATGAAAAGAAGGGATTGTGGTTCCAAGATGGGAACAAGACACTCTTCTCTTATTGTGGTAAGAGTGGGAATCTGATCGAGAAGTGTTGGACACTTTATCCACACTTATCTCTGAAGTAAAACTAGAAATATGTAAAGGCACTTGGAAGAAGACAAGAAATAGTCCCAAATGAAGTTAATTTTCTTGTTGAAATATTTGAGAAATAATACTTCTTAATGGTTGGAATTAATAGAGTGGTATATGAAGTCATCTGTAACATGCCTAGCCACCCACAGGCTGGGCACGCCACTTCAATCCCACTTCTGGACTTCTTTCGACTTTTGATCTAACTTTTACTTAATAAAGATGCATGAAGTATTCACATGCATAGATCAATATTCATGCTACAACATAAAAGAAATGAACCATATGTCGTACACAACAATAACCAACAAGAATGCATAATATGGATACAAAATTCATAGATAAATAAATACATAGTGGAATAAATACACAAGTAAATAAAACCATAACAGAGAGCACTTACCTTTAATGAAATAAATCACCAATTGGCTGCAGACCAAGGATGTTCCACCCAACAGTAGACACTTTTGTTTCGAGTCTCAACAACAATATCACCCCCGAGCCAGGGCTATGAATCCACAAGGATGGGTCTAGAGTGTCACTCAGATTCTAAAACTAGTCAACACTCAATCTCTCACAAGCTTTTCATCACTCACAACAATTTAAGTATACCAACTCTCTTCTACCCAAAATACACAACCCAAGATAATGGACCCCCTTCTCTGCCACACATTCCCTCATATTGTCCATCTCCTTCCAGGGCTCCAGTGCATCTGGTCAAGAATCTCCATGTTGGGACTCTCAGGATTTGCTTCCGTGAGAAAAATTGAATACAGGCCAAATCATCTCAGACATGTAGGCCTTAATTCATGGCTGAAATACACCAACGGTCTTTACAACCAACAAAACCATGGCTCCTCTTCAACAATTCGTTTTCCCTTCCCAAGAAAAAAATGAATGAGGAAAGACGAGTGGGTGAAAGAGTGAATGGAGAGAGAACAGGGTGAAAGGTGTGAACAATGAACAACGAACCCTGAGTGAGTGAGTGAATGAGTGAAGAAGAAGCAACCCCCACTACAGACCAAAGATGGGTTTATGTAATTCTTGGAATTAAAGAACCACTTGGCCTTCCCCCCAAGAAGCTCATGTAACTTTTATTCTCTATTAAAACAAAAATGGGTAAATAAAATATAAAATAAATACTTATCCCCTCAAGCCCCCTCTCTTGTGGAATCATAGCCCCCTATAACTCTTTTCCTTGTCCATCTAGTAGCCAATGGTGTATTTATTATTAATAATGATTAAACATTACATTTCCTAGGAACATTGGCCTATTTCAATTTTTTGGGCTCTCTGGACTTTCATGGATTAACAAAATGCATTATTTAATAATGGGCTCAAAAACCAAGGTGTTACATCCCCTCCCCCTTATTTTGGCACTATCCTCAGTGCATATACAAAACAAAAGAAAAATTTCAAAATTTATTCAAAAATTTGTGAGTACTCTACCCGCATGGCATCTCCATGCTCCCAAGTATCATCTTCAGGACCATAGCAGGTCCACTGGACTTTTACTACCTCTATAACTCGATTCCGAAGCATTTTGACTTTTCTATCCGATATTCGCATTGGCTAGACTTGAAAGCCTCCATTTGTCTCTACCTGAATCAAATGCCAATTAATAACATGGTTAGGATCATGCACATATTTTTTTAGCAAAGAGACATGAAATACATTATGCACATTCATGGAAGCAGGCAATGCAAGCATGTATGCAATTGATCCTATTCTATCCAATATCTCAAATGGACCATAGAATCTGGTTGCTAGCTTTTTACAACTACCCAACTTCAAAGAGATCTTCTTGGGATTCACTTTTAAAAGAACATGCTCCCCCACTTTAAATTCTCTAGATTTCTTGTTCTTATCTGCATAAATTTTCTATCTATATTGAGATTCCTTTAAATTATGTTTAATTTTAACCATCTGGTCTTCCATATCCTTGAGAAATTATTGCCCAACTATCACTCTATTTGTTGGATTGTGCCAAATCACTGGAGTATTGCATTTGCAACCATATAATGCTTCAAATGGGATCATTTTCAATGAATCTTGATACCCATTATTATAGGAAAACTCAACCAAGTGCAAGTATTCTTCCCACTTAGATGGCTTATCCATCACATACATTCTCAACATGTATTCAATTACTCAGTTGAATCTCTTTGTCTTCGCATCTGACTGTGGATGGTATGTTGTGCTAAAAGTTCATATTTGTACCAAATCCTTTAAACAATCCCCTCCAGAAATTTGAATTAAACTTTGTATCTCTTTCTGAGACAATTTTCTTAGGTATACCATGCAACCTATAAATCTCCCTCATGTAAATTTCTTCAATATTAGTTGTTTTACGAGTCGTTTTACAAGAACAAAATGAGAAACCTTTGTCAACTTGTCAACCACGGCCATGATTGAATCATGTTCTCTCACTGTCCTAGGTAATTTAGTTATAAAATCAATGGTTACCACTCCTGAATTCTTTTATGGCATTGGTAATGGTTGTAGAAAACCTATTGGGTGTCCATGCTTAGCCTTCACTCTCTGACATCCCATACATATGACAATGTAATCCACAACATATTTTTTCATTCTTATCCAAAAGAATTGGCTTCTTACCACTACAATTGTTTTCTGGTAATCGGGATGTTCGACATATGGAAATGAATTTCTGTTAATACCAAATTCCTAAGTTCTTCAGAACTAGGAACATAAATTCTATTTTTATGCATAAGTAATCCATCTTCCTTCATCTCATATTCTTTAATTTTTTGTTGTCCCTTTTCTTGTTGTAAGTTTTCTTTTACTTGTAGGTAATGTTGATCTGTGACAACAACATCTAAAATTATGCTCTTTAAATCTGACTGATGCATACTAATGGTTGTAGCATGCATGATATGTACTCTTCTACTAAGCGCATCAATTTTTATTTTTATTTTTCCTTTGAAATGCTTGATGTCAAAATCGTATTCACTTAAAAATTCCATCCATCTCGTTTTCCTGGAATTCAAAGTTAGTTGTTCAAAAAGATATTTTAGACCATTGTGGTCTGTTCTTAATTCAAATCTCTTCCCCATGAGATAATGCCTCCACATCTTCAATGCGTGAACAATGGAAGCAAGTTCCAAGTCATGTGTGGCGTAGTTTCTCTCATGTTCTTTAAGATTTCTGGACTCATAACCAATGACATGTCCATTTTGAGTGATGAATCCACCAAGTCCTTCCTTTCATGCATCTATACATACCACAAAACTTTCATTTGGGTCAGAAATCTTTAAAATATGATCACTAGTAAGTAACTCTTTCAACAGATTAAATTTCTCTTCACAATCTTCTATAGTAACCAACTAACCCCATAAAATATCTAACTTATGAAACATTCATGGGTGTTGGCCATCCTCTAATGGCTTCAATCTTCTCTGGATACATTGTTATACCTTGTTCTAAAAATAATGTCCCAAGTAATGGATATGTTATTGGTAAAAAAACACTTACTAAGCTTGTCATACAACTAATGTTCCCTCAACACTAGAAATACCAATCTTAGGTGATGTTCATGCTCTTCTTCTGACTTAGAATAGACAAGTATGTCATCCATGAATACTATGAAAAACTTATCCAAATAATTTTTTTATATCCCAAAAATTAAGCACATAAAGACAGTTGGTGCATTGGACAATCCAAATGGCACCACTACAAATTCATAATGCCCATACCTGATTCTAAAGGTTGTCTTATTGATGTCTTATTCCTTGGTTCTTATCTGATGGTAACTTGATATCAAATCTATCTTTGAAAATATATTTTCCCCTCTTAGCTGATCAAAGAGGTCATTAATTATGGGTAGAGGGAAATTGTTCTTTAGTGGATTTATTCATATGTCGAAAGTCACTACACAACCTCAAAGTTCCATCCTTTGTTTTGACAAAAAGTATTGGTGCTCCCCAAGGTGAAACACTTGGATGTATGTACCCTTTCTTCAACAATTCTTCCAACTACATTTGTAATTCTTTGAATTCTAGTGTACTCATTCTGTAAGGTGTTTTTAATACCGGGGCAGCTCCTGGCACTAAATCAATAGAGAAATCCATCTCCCTCTTTGGTGGAAACCCTGGTATTTCTTGGAATACATCTTCAAATTCTTGTAGTATCGATAATTCTTCAAGGCTTGGCCCCTTTGTCTTTTTTGGATCCTCCACATGGGCTGCATACAATTGACATCCTTTTCTAAAACATCTCTTCAATTGTAAGGATGAAATATCCTTTATAGATATGGGTATTGGAACTCCTTTCACAGTGCTCTATTTTCCTTCTTCATCAAGACATGTAAATGTCTTGTTATGAAAATATAGGACAACATGATGCTTTTCCAACCAATCCATTCAAATTATAATATCATAAGATCCCATTGGTATAATATTTAGATCAACATTATTATTCACAACATTAAGACTTATGGAACAACCTCTGACCATATCATGGATTCTCCTTTTGGTTCTAGTGGCTAGCTGAACCAAACTTGATTTTTTCGAGCTTCCTTTTCTCCAAACGTAATCTATCTACTATTTTAGGATCAATGTAACAATGATTTTCTCCTAAATCAATTAAAATAGAAATAGGTTGAATAATGATATTACTTTCCACCTTGATCATATTGGATTGGTACTTTTCTTGTTGATCACCTAAGGTTGCATAAATTCTTCCCATGTCTTCTATTGTTGTAGCCTCTTGGATGTTGTGCATGGTCTTCACTTTGTCCTTTCTGTGAGGGAAATCCTTGTACATGTGATCTTCTTTGCATCCCCAACATTGAATTGATGGTCTTCCCCTTTTTCCCAAGGGGTCTTCTTTATTGGATTCATCCTTAGCATACTGGTCTTGATGATGTTTATTTGGGATATTTCTATTGAAAGGATGTTTGAATCCTTTCTTTCTCTGATTAGAATTATCCTTCTTCTTATCCTTCCAATATTTCTACAAAGACTCTCTGCCCTTTCCTTGTTCATACAGGTACTTAGCCTTCATGATGGTCTTAGTCAAAGTCCTAGGTTCATCATATTGAATATTCTCTTTATAAAAGGATGGTAATCCACTTAAAAACCTTTGTACTTTCACCTTCTCATATTTTATAAACCCCACATACTTTAGTAGCTCCACAAACTTATTTTCATACTCTTCCATGGTCATGCTTCCAAGCCTAAGTTCAAACAACTCCTTCATTTTATTGTCATAGAAGTGTTCTGAAAGGTACTCCTTCTGAAAATATTTCTTGAACTGCTTCCAAGTGATCCTATTCTCATTAATGTGCTCAACTTGCTTTAGATGATCTCACCACATAGTAGCTTTCCCATGTAAATGGTATGTAAAAATTCCAGCTTCTAGGTTTGATGAGTAGTTATGCAATTGAAAATACCTTCTAAGTCCAATCAACCATGCCTCAACATCATCTTCCCCTTCTCTTTCACCATCAAAGGATGGTGGCTTAAGCTTCCTCAACTCTCCTTGCAAACTATCCAATTCACATCTTCTTCTTTGGTGCCTAACATGAGACACCTCTAGGCTACTTGTGAATCTTCAGATGCATAAAATTTCCTTGTTGAATAAGTAGGTGAGTGATGCCTATGAGTTTTTCTATCACTTCTTGAATAACCAGTTCTTCCGCGCTCATGTCTTCTTTCATGACATATTCCATCTTTCGTCTGTTTTGAGTTTGATCCATTCTTTTTTTTCCTATGCAACTGATTTAAGCTTTGCATCACTTGAGAATTTATATGATTTTGTTCTCTTATTAGTATCTCATTGTCTTCTTTGTAACTCTATACTTCTATTTTCATTATTCTCTCAGTCTCTATCAATGTTTCTTTCTCCCCTTTGGCCCGATGTCCTTTGGATTCTGTCTCTGCATTACCAACATTGATAGTCTAACCTTTGGCCTATTTGTCATGGCTGGAAGATCTCTCTCCTTCTTCCATTTATTTAATATGCATTCTGAACTGATATGCTTACACCCCCTAATTATGCAAAATGTGCAAGCCACCATTTTGTTAGAATTATGTATATTAAAAACAATTGTTAAACAATTCTACATGTCCTTTTTATTCTCAATTCATGAAGAATATATTATCATTCTCCATATTATAACACTTCCATGTTATCCTTTAGCTGGTACATAATTTGAATTATGCACATCCGCTTCCTTCAAACCACTTTCCATGTGATCATGGCTTGAAACCATGAGCTTATTCACTCTTTAGCATCTTCATGTGTGTTCTCCTACATAGGATCTTGCTCAAACACAATGTTTGAGGGATTGGTTACTTTCAGATCCTTTTTCACCTTGAATTGACCCCCGTTACCTTTTTCATGAGATCAGCACTGGGACCAAGTCGTCTGGACTTCGGCCTTCATCTACTCTCCCTCTTTGATATCCAACTTCTCCTAGAGTTAAACTTCGTCGAATCCCTTCCAATAACTTTACTTAGCATATAAGACGGTCGAGATTTAATGTCCCATCAACTCAACGGTCTCTCCCCATCTAGAGGCTTCAACAAGATCGATGGTCATGACTTAATCAGACGTTGAGATGGATGACCTTAATCAATTTGAGACTTGAGCGCTCTGAGGCTCCAAAACATTACAACTCCCAAGTCTCTCAACTCCCCCGAAGTGATACTTGTCGAATTTGTTACCCTATCCTTCCATTGTTGATCCAATAACCATGACTTAATCAAGCATCGAGATGGACGATCCTTATTCATTTCGTAACCTCAGTGCTCCGGGACTCTGGAAAATTTCAACTCTTGAGTTGTTCCACTTCCTCAGAGTGATAATTGCCAAAGTGCTTATGCCATTCTTCCACTGCTTGATCTAACGGTTGAGAAAGGTCTTGAAGGAATCTTAGATCGATGGTCTACGTGAATTCGCGACTTTAGTCTTCGAAAATTTCGTTGGTAGAGACGTTGAACACCCCCGGAGGCCATACTCCTAGAGATGACATGGCATGTTGATGTCACCTATGGTGATGTGGACCCATGGCATGCGTTCCATGTGTCACTAAAAAATGAGTAGGTCAGGGTCCAAAAGGTATTGAATATGGGTGACACGTGTCGCCACATGGCACCCCTTCCATGTGGCCTACAAATGGACGATCCACATTCTCTACCCTAGATATGATAGCCTGGATGATTTCACGATGATGGATTTACACTTCATGGTTTTGACACTTCAGGGATTTTCCCATTCTCCAGTTATCACCGAAGTGGCGAAGTACCAAATTTCTGAAAATTCACTATCCTTCCACCAATGCTAGATCTGATGGTCAACATTACTTATGAATCCCTTCCGTCTATCTAACGGTCGACAGGAATTTGGGACTTCGGTGCTTCGGGACTCCAATTTATAGCAATTCTAAAAGGGTTCGATTTTCCCAGAGTTAAACTTCCCGAAGTGGTCAACGTCGAAGGACCCTGACTAATGACTGAGATTTCACCCAAGCCTCCTATTAGATCGGATGATCGGTTGAACTTCACAACTTCAGCCTTTTCATGCTTCTTCCATGTCTCCCAAAAATCTCCGAAGCAGGAAAGTTCCAGAGTTTTCCATCTCTTGCTCGACTTCGATCAACGACTAATGACCGACATGTTCGATCAAACAATTGTGAATTAATCTCTCCCAACCTTTGGTTTCACCTTTATCTGACGATCCTCGTTCACTCATATTCCGATCTAATGATCCATAACTCATTGATTCCATGGTGGTGACCACTCCCGAATTCAAAAGGTAACGATCATGATTCTATGATCCTTTGCAAAGGATCTCTGTCTACACGACGTTATGGATTCTACATGATCTCTGCAACAATATCTCTCCCAAGATCTAATATTTCAAGTACGTATTCATTCTTAACCATAATACCATGTCCAACAATTCCATCCCATACTAGTCTGATGTTTCAACTTGAAGCTCCGATACCAATATGTAACGTACCCAACAACCCATAGGACGAGCACGCCACTTCAAGCCCACTTCTGGACTTCTTTCAACTTCTGATCTAACTTTTAGTTAGTAAATATGCATGAAGTATTCACATGCATAGATCAAGATTTGTGATACAACATAAAAGAAATGAACCATATGGCATACACAACAATAGCCAACAAGAATGCATACTATGGATACAAAATTCATAGATAAATAAAACACAATGGAATAAATAAACAAGTAAATAAAACCATAACACAGAGCACTTATTTTTAATGAAATGAATCACCAACTAGATGCAGACCAAGGACATTCCACCCAACCGTAGACATTGTTGTTCAAAGTCTCAACAACAATGTCACCCCCGAGCCAGGGATATGAATCCACAAGGATGGTTCCAGAGTGTCACTTGACTTCCCAAACCAATCAACACTCAATCTCTCATAGTATTTTTAGCACCCACATCAATCCAAGTACACCAACTTTTTTCTACCCAGCCTACACAACCCAAGAGAATGGACCCCCTTCTCTGCCACGTAGTCCCTCAGATTGTCCATCTGCTTCTAGGGCTCCAGTGCACCTAGTCAAGAATCTCCACGCTAGGACTCTCAGGATTCACGATTGTGAGAAAAAAATGAACACATGCCAAAGAATCTCAGACATGTAGGCCTTAATTCATGGCTAAAATACAGGAGCAGTCTTTACAGCCAACAAAACCATGGCTCATCTTCAAAAATTTGTTTTTTGTTCCCAAGCCAAATGTGAATGAGGAAAGATGAGTGGGTGAAATATTGAATGGAGAGAGAACATGGTGAAAGGTGTGAGCAATGAACCTTGAGTGAGTGAGTGAATGAGTGAAGAAGAAGTAACCCCCACCACAGACCAAATATGGGTTTATGTAAATCTTGGAATTAAGGAACCACTTGGTCTTCCCCCCAAGAAGCTCATGTAATTTGTATTCTCCATTAAAACTAAAATGGGTAAATAAGATATAAAATAAATACTTAGCCCCTCAATCCCCCTCTCTTGTGGAATCATGGCCCCCTATAACTGTTTTTGTTGTCTGTCTAGCATCCAAGGGTGTATTTATTATTAATAATCATCGAACATTACATTTCCTAGGAACACTCACATCTTTCAATTGTTTGGGATCTCTAGCCTTTCATGGATTAAAAAAAGACATTATTTAATACAGGGCTCAAAACTTGGGGTGTTACATCATCAAGGAATGGTTAATGGACAGTGGCTCATCTTGCCACATGACCAGGATGAGATCAATATTTCTGACCTTCTTAGAGACCGACACATTATTCTATGTAGGATCTAGAACAAACACCATACAAGCAATAAGAGGGTATGTATATGTAAGATTCCAGCTCGAGTCAAGAGGATTTCTAGGAATAGAGCATATGTTGTTTGTTCCATATTTGAAAGTAAACCTACTCTTAGTTGTGGATTTTGAAGATGATGGCTATGAAGTCACATTTCAGAATGGGCAGGTACTTGTGTAGTCAAGGGAAGCTACTCAAGACACAACAATAGTGCTTGGTGTTCGCAATGAGAGGTTATATAGGTTACTAGGAAGACCTATAATCTGGTATAATGTCTTCTTGAATTCAACACCATATTTTGTGTCAGATTCAACATCAACATCAGAGGCATTGTCAGAGATATGAAGGTATGAGATTCCTTCCAATACTAAGGGGAGGATGAGTCTATGAATAAACCATCCATCAGAAGAGATTTCATTGTGAATGTGTATATTTGTAAATGTAAGCTAATATGCATATGTAGATATCTCCTAAATTCTATTTAGAAGGCTTGTAAGCCACTCATTGTAGATTATAAGAGTGAGAGGAATTTTGTAAAATTTCTATATTTCCACCTTATATGTTGATAAGAATGAAATGAATTTTGTAAAAGGATTTCTATATATCCACCTTATAAGTTGTTAAACGTGATAAGAATCTTGTAAAAGGATTTCTATATATCCAACTTACATATTGTTTGAAGTGAAAGAAATCTTGTAGGAGGGTTTCTATATAGCCGCTTTGTTAAAGGAGTGAGAGGGATCTTATTAATATTTCTAAGCATTTCGACAACAATATAGACAATTGTATTGTCTTGTTATCAACTAAAGGACTACATATGGATCGAATTTTCTAAGTCAACATTCTTATTCTGAAGTATCGAAGGAGAAGGAATAGAAGGATGCAGGCAGTTGGAACATGTAGATTTGAAGCAAGAAGAGCATCGAAGCTATGCAAAAATTCCTAGAGTTGGTAAAGGAGAAATAATCTTCTTTGCAAGCAGGGATAATTTTAAGGATAGAAATTTATATTAAAATGTAGAGACCTGGGCTAATCTTACTAGTCCTTCTATGAAAAATGTAAAATGTTTGAGATAGTTTTGTAAAAATGTTCGAATTTCTAAGGATTTTATATAGTTTTAATAAACTTTTGGCGATTTTTAAGGTAAAATAATTTTATTCTATGGAATTTGGGCGAATTGTATTTAGAAAAAAGGGAAATTGGCGAATCTTTTTTTGGGAAAACCCATGGAAAAATAGCCCATTTGCGAAATTTAGCCCCTAAAATAATCTATGTTTGTAAGAGGATGCATGCTATAAGCATCTTCAAAATACTATTTCATGTACATGTATATGTATACCTTGAGCAAAAGCAGTTCAGGTAGTACACAAAGAATTGTTTTCGAGGTAGGAGAGAAATAATGGACAAGTAATTCATTCAGAGACTCCTACAGATACATCAGTAGTATAGGAACAATGTGTCCAAAAGGGAAAATCATAGATCAACATTCAAATTTATTTCATATTGGCTAGGATAGACTATCTTCAACATAGTAGGATATGGGAGTGGATGTTGAATATAGGATTTGGATTTAGATATTGGAAAGATTCAGTGAGTAAACATTTGTTATGAAGGAATCTATGAGCCAAAACTGGAGCTATATCTATAATAGTGATGTAGTGCCAGAGGCTAGAGTCAGAGCCATATTTCAGAGGAAGACATAAGTACACTTATCTAATACCTAAGATCTAAGATCCAAGATGAATACCAAGTCTCAGAATATTCAACAAGATGGAAGAGTGAAGAAACTTCATCACTAATTTATTGGATAAGAGCATTTCAGTAAGGTAGAAGAATGAGTTAGAGTTATCATCACTAAGTTGTTGAAATATCTATAATTTTGGAGGTCCAAAAGTTCTTTAGTGGGAAGGTGTGATCCAGGAGAATCCAGGAATGTTCACAAAGGTCCAGGAGGATCCATAAAACATCAAAATTTGACCATATCAAACTCTCTCAAAAAAACACCATCAATGCGTATAGCTTGGAGATAGCTTTCCAATGGTGTAAAAAATGCCTCAAACAGATTTTGTATGAAAAAGTTATGGTCGGTCAAAGTTCGAGTCAAACAAGGGAAACAATGAAAAAGTTAATAGGGTCAGAGGTGACATGTGTCACCATTGCAATGATGACAAATGGTATGACCGTACATGCTGTACAATATTGACATGACAAACTCATATGACAACACGTGGTAGGCAGGTGATGTGGCATGTGCAGTTAGCAAAGTGACTTGACAATTCGTACAATCCAAGCAGACAAGTTGTGTGTTGACACATGACAAGGATAGCTCAATGAGAGGCCACCACATGGAAGTCTCCCATTTTCCAATGATGGTTTATGTATATCAAAATTTTATGGGAGTCGTCGAGGGTAGAACCTGTGACCTCTCAAGACCTTACCCAAGCACCTTTACCAATAGACCACACGATGAGACTTAACATATGGATGGTCTCATATGTATTTAAATTCATATAAATATTTAAATGGTCCGGAAAAGGAAAAATGGATAAGCCATCAACCCTTGGTATATATGATCCAATACAACTATGAATAAGATTCGCATGGGGCTATCACATAACCACATACCATATATATATATAACTACAAAAATATATAAAAAAAACCACAAAATAATCAGAGGATGATGGGGTTTGATCCCCCGACCTATCGTATAAAAAACCAAGGATTTAAACGTTGCACCCTTGGCACCACATGTTATGGAGATTCTGTCGGATTTAACATTAAGTTTCCCAAACTTTCACATGGAGGTTTGTACCTAGGCCTATTTATGGGCACACGGTCCAAGAATGACACACATCCCAATGTAGGCATGAATTTTGAGGCTGGAACGGATCCGAAGGACATACAAATGCATAGATTTGCATGTAATAAGGGAATCCAAGTATGGTATTATTTCGATATGCATGCCATGAGGTATATTGACTACACATAGGCAACTTTATACTCATTTTTCTCATTTTTCTTAGAGGATTTCAATGGTGACGTAAGTTTTGTGCTAAGAGGTCATTTGTAAAATTCTTATTCTATATTTCCATTAATGAGCACCATAGTACATCGTTTGGCATGTAAAGAGGGTAAAATTGAGCCAGTTTAGAATATGGTCGACTTTATACTCAAATTTCTCAAAATTTCATAAGGAATTCAATGGTAAACTCATTTTCTATGTTTGAGCAGCATAATTAAAGAGAGTCCACAAAAATGGCTTTTGTAAGTCCATATTGTAATGTAATTTGACATTTTGAAATTATGAGAAATAGTTTCACTATTTGAAGGGAAGTTGGTAATGAAGTAAAATATGTTATCCATATTGTATTATGTGAGTTATTATATTTTGTGTTGTGTTATCTCATAATTCTTCAAATGAATCATTAGTTTATGAGTTTTTGGATAAGGAGCACAACATCATTTTTTTGCAAATCACCTCAATATGATCAAGATGCTAATATGTATATTTTAAAGGAATAAGTGATATCTAAGGATTTTCGGATCAATATGAGAAGAGAACGAACCCAAAAAAGATTAAATGGAAAAAGATGATAATGAACTTGCATGCCTAAAATCATAAGTTATATATTGCATGCAAAGGATAAGCCATGCATGCCTCCTTGGGAAGCCAATGCACCTCTCTCTTAGAACTGTGAATCTCAACATCGGTGAATAATTAAATAAACATACAAAAATGTTAGAGAACCTAGCATAAAAAGTGACTAGAAACAAAATAACACTATTTTCTCTTTTCCCTCTAACCCCCCTTTATTTTCCTTCTTTGTTTGCAACCTCTAGTGTATTTATGTATTTCAATGTACATATTTACAAATTCAATGGTCATTCGTAATTTTACCACATATGTCTATGCTTATATCCATTTCATCATTACATATACATTCGTAATCAATGGGTATAAACTAGGGTATTACAACATGTGTGATTTGATCTAAACATGTGTTCTTTAGGAAGAACCACTTTTTATCCCATTCTTTCTTAAAATATCTCACATCAATTTTGACTTGTGAGTACTATGTACAAGTGTCACATCCTTTGGAAAAGAGTAGGCCTCTTGGAAAGAAATTTTGTCTTCTTGTTTTTCATTTATCATTCATTCATTCTCCAATCAACTTTCCTCTCCTACATTATGAGATCTTCCTCCTAAACTTTGTAATGGGAAAATGTGTTTGAGAACATAGTTGTTATGCCTACAAATGGAAAGAGAATCCCAAGAATGTAAGGGTGATAATATGTTGTGGAATTTTGGGATTTGTTGCTGAAAATTTGAGAGGAAATGGGTTGGTTTTTAAGGATAAACCATGGATGGAATGCCTACAATTACTGAAGAGAAAAACATTAAACCTACAACCTTGTTATTATTCCTCATTTACTATTTTAGGAGACAAGTATTTTTCTTCTATGTTATTCCTAGAAGGTAATCAATAGTTTGGACTCTTTCTACCTACATTGTATACCACTAGAAGGGAGGAAAATCACGAGTGACTATTGAATAGAGAAAGGGAATATCTTTCTTGCATTCAATAGGGTAATGAAAGGGAATTCCATGGCTAATTGAAGGCAAGATGAAGGTATACAATGCTTGATAATGAAAATATTGGTTGAGTCATGAGAGTAATCAATTGGAATGAGTGATATTAGAGGCCTATAGGACCTTCCTTTTACCTTGTGGAATGCTGGTCTAAATTTAGAGTGTAATCAATAGTTGATTCCAGTGGTCATTTATGAATCACTCCTTGGTAATCAATTGACAAACATAACCATTTACAATCATCTCTATTGGAGTGATTTATGTTTGTATCATGTCACATGATTCCATGAACTAAATTGTTAATTTGTGAACTATGTTATGGAATGGTTAATTGTTGAAGTTCATGTTTAACCATTCATGTAGAATAACTATTCTTGAGAAACTCATGGGACTTTTGTGTATGCATGGTTTAGTTCTACTATGTTTGTGTAAACAAATATATCTATGCAATTTTGATTGCATGTGATTCCATTATGCCATTCTTGGTAGCCTAATTGGACTTAGTGAGGAAATATGTTTTTTAAAGGAAGTAAAGAATATTAATTAAGTGCCCAAAAGGCCAAGGTAGGCATGTGTGGATGCGACAAAGTGGTATAAGAGCTCAACTTGTAAAATTAGGTTGTTATTGGAAAGAAATCTAAGTTATAAGATGTAATGTATAGTTTCATACTGATTATATGACAAACCACCTCAATGAAAGTTAGGAGATATGTTAAAAGCATCCAATATGATGATTTTGATTCTCATGGTGCTAAACTAATGATGGATTTAATTCATAACCTAGATTAATATTAATTCCTCTAGGTAGGGTATACAAAATCAAATAGTTGGAAATGGAGATTAAATTTATCCCTTAGGGAAAGAGTAACCATATAGGGAACCCATTCTATGACTCATTTCCTAAAAAAGAAAGATTCCAAGGATTAACACTAGGAAATATGGAAATGCTCAAGCTTAAACATCTATGAATGAGACCCTCCCATACCCACTGAGTTGTAAGAGAATCAGAGAAACCATAATGTGTTTTAAAAATCATAATGTATGAGCAAATGAGACTCATATAATTACTTATTTCTCTTCAAACAAATATTAGTAGTTCATGTTGGAACATCAAACTATGTAGGTTGATCACACCTCTAGATCTTCTAGAGACAATCAGTCGGTGGTCAATAGTTGATTGAGAGTTGACTAAGTGGTAAACTAACTACTCGACTAGTAAGTTGTTTCGACTAGAATAGTAGACTAGAGAAACACGGATGATTTCAAGGAATCTATTAGGCACCCTTGCCATTGTATGTGGAATATATCGTCCTCACTTCAAGGGAATTAGTTAAGACTTGGTACTATAAAAGGATGGCCTTATGGGTTGATATAATATGTGAAATATTGGAAATCTATATGTGTTGTAATGCATTTTAATGTGTTCTTCATATATTGAGCTATGTTAGTTTGTGCTTAAATGTTGTAACAGTGTCTCTTGACACCACCTCTTCTTCGAATTATTAGCTCTTTGACCCACCCAATTCCATAGTTCTCCAACATGGTATCATAGCTATTGGTTTAAATACCTAACATGTTGTTTACAAGTCATTTATAAGCTATCGTTTACACACTCTCTTATTTGAGTTGGATTTGTTTGGTGATTGATTCAGGAGGATCTCCACACAAGGATTCATTAATTTGCACACAATGGAGAAGATTATTAAAACATTGATTAATGATAGGTGACAAAGAATGATTAATGTTTCATTTAAATTGTAAAAATGATCAAATACTTTAAATGAGTGTGAGAAGCTAATGTATTATTCATTAAAATTGGGAAAATGATTAATACTTGAAGTGAGTGGAAATTACTCGTGTATTTTTCATTTAATTTGTAAAAAAAGAAATTAGTTTTGTGTGAGAATCCACCTCAAAAATTAGTTTCCTAGTTTCAAGGGGAGGTTAAGAGTCTCATGAGTTGGTTTGGGATTCTTCCTCATTATATCC
>SNQJ01S0011175.1:67490-88414 GCA_010110895.2 Picea sitchensis
AAATATATCTATGCAATTTTGATTGCATGTGATTCCATTATGCCATTCTTGGTAGCCTAATTGGACTTAGTGAGGAAATATGTTTTTTAAAGGAAGTAAAGAATATTAATTAAGTGCCCAAAAGGCCAAGGTAGGCATGTGTGGATGCGACAAAGTGGTATAAGAGCTCAACTTGTAAAATTAGGTTGTTATTGGAAAGAAATCTAAGTTATAAGATGTAATGTATAGTTTCATACTGATTATATGACAAACCACCTCAATGAAAGTTAGGAGATATGTTAAAAGCATCCAATATGATGATTTTGATTCTCATGGTGCTAAACTAATGATGGATTTAATTCATAACCTAGATTAATATTAATTCCTCTAGGTAGGGTATACAAAATCAAATAGTTGGAAATGGAGATTAAATTTATCCCTTAGGGAAAGAGTAACCATATAGGGAACCCATTCTATGACTCATTTCCTAAAAAAGAAAGATTCCAAGGATTAACACTAGGAAATATGGAAATGCTCAAGCTTAAACATCTATGAATGAGACCCTCCCATACCCACTGAGTTGTAAGAGAATCAGAGAAACCATAATGTGTTTTAAAAATCATAATGTATGAGCAAATGAGACTCATATAATTACTTATTTCTCTTCAAACAAATATTAGTAGTTCATGTTGGAACATCAAACTATGTAGGTTGATCACACCTCTAGATCTTCTAGAGACAATCAGTCGGTGGTCAATAGTTGATTGAGAGTTGACTAAGTGGTAAACTAACTACTCGACTAGTAAGTTGTTTCGACTAGAATAGTAGACTAGAGAAACACGGATGATTTCAAGGAATCTATTAGGCACCCTTGCCATTGTATGTGGAATATATCGTCCTCACTTCAAGGGAATTAGTTAAGACTTGGTACTATAAAAGGATGGCCTTATGGGTTGATATAATATGTGAAATATTGGAAATCTATATGTGTTGTAATGCATTTTAATGTGTTCTTCATATATTGAGCTATGTTAGTTTGTGCTTAAATGTTGTAACAGTGTCTCTTGACACCACCTCTTCTTCGAATTATTAGCTCTTTGACCCACCCAATTCCATAGTTCTCCAACATGGTATCATAGCTATTGGTTTAAATACCTAACATGTTGTTTACAAGTCATTTATAAGCTATCGTTTACACACTCTCTTATTTGAGTTGGATTTGTTTGGTGATTGATTCAGGAGGATCTCCACACAAGGATTCATTAATTTGCACACAATGGAGAAGATTATTAAAACATTGATTAATGATAGGTGACAAAGAATGATTAATGTTTCATTTAAATTGTAAAAATGATCAAATACTTTAAATGAGTGTGAGAAGCTAATGTATTATTCATTAAAATTGGGAAAATGATTAATACTTGAAGTGAGTGGAAATTACTCGTGTATTTTTCATTTAATTTGTAAAAAAAGAAATTAGTTTTGTGTGAGAATCCACCTCAAAAATTAGTTTCCTAGTTTCAAGGGGAGGTTAAGAGTCTCATGAGTTGGTTTGGGATTCTTCCTCATTATATCCCAAGTATTTTCCTAGTCTCAAGGGGAGGTTAAGAGTCTCATAGGTTGGTTTGATATTCTTTCTCATTTTGTCCATTAAGTTGTTATTAGATCCTAAAATTGTGGATCTTTTCTCTTTGGATTATGGAGCTAAGGAAACTATATAAATTTCTTATGTGAGCTCTTTGAAGGGGTATCTTGGAGAGAGATCTCAAGAGAGATTTTCATGGTGAGGAATGTATTCCTTCTAGTTTATGAAGAAATTTCACTTATGTGAGAGCCTCAAGTTATCTTTGTATAAGAGAAGGTTTCTCTGAGTTTTCACCCCTGTATGGAGCATGTGCCACATTTTGTGAGAATGTTTCATCTCTTGTTAAAGGAAGGATAATAAAGTGATTTGTATTCCAAGTAGATTCCAAGATGTAGCCAGAAGAGTATGGTGAACTCTGTTAACACATGGGTGTCAAATTATTTGTGTGAGTTTTGATTGCATTCTCGCTTGATTAAGTAGAAATTTAATTACACATATGCACCTAATTATCACAATTTTCTCACGTTCATATGCAATGCTTAGAAATTATTTTCTCGTGTTCACATGCAATTAATATTCAATAAAATATCCCCATCGTAGATTTTTGTAGAGAAATAACTCACAGAAAATCTTGGATCAAGTGGTATCAGAGGAGATCTTGCCAATTTTCTATATTGTGAATATAATCGTGGGTAAAGAAAAGAAGCAAGCATGGCTTTGTAAGATTGAAGAAATCAACCAGGAAATTCAAGCAACGAACGTTGAATTGAGGAGGTTTCTACAAGAATTAGAAGAAGAAAAGATAAAACTACAACTGTAGCTACAAGTTGTGGAAGACAAAGTTGTGGAATGCTCCACTACAGGAGAAACAGAAAGTCCCTCCAAAACTAGACCAACTTGTGGCCATGGAAGGTATACTAGTTATGGTTCTTGTCATGAAAATGTCAATGTTTGCACATATTGTCAGATATGCGAGGATACTCATCAGTCACCAAGTAACTAAGTTGGTTTTCTAGAAGACTCATCTATAGCTTCATCCAATTAGGAGGAGGAGTTAGCTAAACTTCAGGAAGATGACCAAGCATCACAAACAAGAATGGAGGTAAAGAATTATCCATGTTCAATTCCTTCCCTTATTAATGATAATGCTTATTTTGGAGTTTTTGAAAGAAACACAAAGGGCATTGGCCTGAAGTTATTGAGGAAGATGGGGTATAAAGGAGGAGGTATTGGTATTAATGGCCAAGGCATCATTCAACCACTAGAGGTTGTAGGAAGGCCTCGATTTGAAGGATTGGGGTATGTTGAAGAAGAATTCTCAAAAGCAGTAGAAGTAGAGGATGCTTCAAGCAAATAATTATCATCAACACCATCTAAGAAAAATGATGGCACGTCACTTTCTGAAAGTGATAGATCTAGAAAGAGATTCTAAAGGAAAACAAAGTCTCCACAAAAATCTTGGTACAATAAGAGTATTGCAAAGTGATGGAAGAGAAAAGATCCTTATAGTGAAGGCGAGATGGAAACGAAGTCACACAACTATTGCACTCACTAAAAAATGAGTGGTCACTGGATCAAGAAATGTTGGAAGCTTCACCCGAGCTTCATCACACACCAAACAAGAATCCCGTACCACCTATGTAGGAGGAGACTGCGAAAGAGATGGTGGAACATGTAAACAGTGTTCCTGAACCGATTCCTGAAGAAGAAAAACTATGGGAAGAAGGTCCATTATGTTGATTTACTCACAAATGGATAGCATATTTGGAAAACTAAGTGGGACTACATTGGTCTCAACTCCCGCATGTTCATATTAGGTGATCTTGCAACTATTATTGCCACCAAACAAGTTTGGATAGGAAAAACAAGCATGGCTTTCACTCCAATGTATCTTGTTGGATCTACTCACAACATTCTATAGTCATGGTCATCCTCCATTTGGTCTGTATAGTCCAATGAATTTGCTCAAAATGTTAATGACATTTCTTTTTTATTGTAATTATTTGATTGGTTTGAGATAGCCTTCTTCGATTGGAGACCATACCTCTTCAATCTAGATAGAAAATGGGCGGTACTAGAATCTGATGTTATTCTAGTTGGAAATCTTGAAAGCTTCGATAAATCGATCTCTCTCTAATTCAAAAACACATAAAAAGAAGTTGGATTACTCCTAGTTCCCTAGCTACTGTACTCAAAATAAGTGTAGAGTCTGGGGAACGTGCTGGTACAAACCAATGGCCATGTCATGCTCATCAATTTCAATCTCTCTGCGAGGTTCACAATCATGACGATAGCTCCGGTGGCGGATGCCGCATATCTGGATGCGCATTTGCTAAGTCAAAGATAGCAGGAGTAGTCAATATGTTGGACTGCAACAGATTCGTGTAATTTTGGTTTTAGGCCATTAGTAAATCTGATCCATTTATATATGATCTTTGCAACTGATATGATCACATTGTACACTGTTGTCATTTATTCTAAGGATTATCATAATTTTCTGGAGATTTTATTGTATCTTGGAGATCCTTATTTAAAACATTGAGAAGGTCAAACCCAGAAGGGAGATCAAGGAGGTCGTGATGGAGATCAGTGACAAGTGATTGCTGTCAAAATACAGATCCTTGAACGTATCCTTCAACACACTTTTTCTATCGCATTCCATGACAAACCTGTCAAATCCAAAAGGTTATAAAATTTTGTAGAGAAAAACATGTCCACATAGGTTGCTAGTGCACTGGAGTTCCCTTCCTTCAATTGGCACTTAAGGAAATAAACCTTTGCGAAGGATTTGTGCAATTAAATTGAGAGCATATTTTATGTGATTTCCTTAAAATCTGTGCGCAGGTCTTTGGAGGGAGATGCTCCATTTTCGAGGCAGTTCCTAGGTCTCTCATTTTTTAGGATGAAAGTGCCAAGTCTCATCTCTGCAAAATTATGACTATCCAGCGCCAGATTGCTTCTTGGATTTGCATCAGAGGTCATGTGTAGAGGTCTGAAAATAAATAAATACATTGAGACAAGAGATTCCTTTTTGCTTGGAAGGAAATAAATACATTGAGACAACGATGAAAGAAAGGATACTTGAAACTCCTCCAGAGAATATAGTTTATGTTGATCTTTGGTTCGGTTCCATTTACCTCCAAATATCTGGTATGCATGCAACATGAATATTTTTCAAGAAAGACGCGATGCCGATAAAAGAGTCGATGGGTGGGTCACCTCAGTGATTCCATCTGCTCTAGGAAGTTGCATGTATGTATCCATGCCAATAAGAACCCAGGATCCAATTGAAAGTCACTGGCTCGAAAGGATTGTAGCCTTCGTTGTGCACAACATCCTAGAAAGATTAAGTATGGTTCTGGAATTACAAGGGGTTTCTCCAACCAACACATTGATATGGAGTGTTATTACGTCCTTTCCACAACTTCTAGTAGTTGTTCCAGCATTCATATGTGTTGAATCCTTCCACAAAGTATTTCCATTCTGTATAGGTTTTGTAGTCGACTGTTTGGATGGTAACAACAGAAGTTGTGCCTAAAACTATTAATGAAGCATTTACATCTCAAGTTGCCACAATTTCCACTATTGATTCTTGTGAAAGAATCACCCTTATAAACAAACGGATCAGCCACGAGTGATCGTTGGTAATTAATGCATCCATCTATCCACCACCATAGCACAAACTGTCAAAGAAAAGTGCTTGTGCTCTTTAGGAAGAAGGCTTAATGCAATGAAGGATCCAAGATGAATGGAGTGGATAATAATGTTGGGGGTGAAGATCGAGCACATCTTCATTGGGTTCTCAAAGATTGCAGAAGCTCCGAGACTTATTTCTTGCTCCAAAGTCAATAAGATGTATCCCATTGAAGCAAGGCAACATGATATTTGTTGGCCAATATGTTTTCACTGGAAGTGAGACCACTTCTGTTGGATTGAGGTTGCAGAGGTAAAGATTGACATGTGAGAAGCTATTTTTCTGGTGCATGGCTGAGAAATTATTTCTCCATGCTCGATTTTTGAAGATTTGTCTTCTGACCTTGGGGTAATACGATCGATTGATCATGCTACTAATAATATTCAATAACGACTTGCCACATTGTTATTATTGCAGATATCCATTTTTGTTTCTCCATAGACTGCATCTTTTCCAAATAAATTACGACAAGTCTAACCATTAATGCATTTATTATGTTGCACATGTTTGTAATGGGGGGGTTTAAAAACCATATAATTTACCACTAGTGCACATTTGCGGGTATTTACCTTAATGTTAATGTTGCCTTGAAATTGATGATAAACATTGTAATGGGGCTTGTGGCCATTGTTGAGTGAGAGGCATTATTTTTGTCTAAGGCATGTTTTTGCAATCATTGTAAACTTGTTCATGAGTGTTTTATAAACTCTTGGTGTTATAGCCCTAAAATTCCCTACCTATGCATATATGGCATTGGACTTTCTACTTGCACAATTTGTCAATTTACTGCTAAGGATATCTCTTTAAAACACCATGTTTTGGAGCATGTACGTGCCCTGTTGCACTACTATACGCATACATATGCTAGCTTCATACTAGATAACTCACATACATATTCTAGTTGCATACTAAAAAACCTGTGTTTACCTCCAAAAGTTGCAAAAAATAAAAAGTTTCAAGGAATTCGGTGGAGTTTACGAGATATCAAGGGTTTCCCAACCAATTCATCCATTGTATCCCATCCCCAAACTAAATAACTATCATTTTTCCATATAAAAAGAGGTCTTGGGCTCCCATTCCACATTCAAGCATTAGAACATAAAAAATCTTCCAAAATCCCTTCCCCTTTTTTCTCAAGCTTTGCAGCCCCTTGTGAGATTTGGCCTCATCATTCCCCTTCAATTCCTCTTCCTATACAATCCCTTCCCTATTTCCCAAGGAGATCAGTTGATTGTGAGAGGTATTACAGGAATGATGCACTTGGAGCAGCAGTAAGAGGACCCCAGACCAGGTTCGCGGAGCGTCAGCCGACAAGAAGGTTATAACTATTTGTAATCTTCACATCTGAATAAAAGAGTTCTACTTATGTCCCAAATATTGTGTTTTTGTGCTTAATTGATTAATGCATTTACATGTATATCTAAACCCTAACATCGGTAGGTAGACATAGAATATCTTGTAGCTTTGTTGTCTAAATTGTTTGCAGGTCAGCTTTGGGAGGAGACCAACAACTCCAGAAACAACAAAGGAGAAGGAGGTCAACACCAACCGAAAGGACCTAAGGTACATCTTATTTCCCTTCTCTTGTATTTTGAGTTCATATTGTTTGGGGTAGTTTAGAAGTAGAACCGTCTTTTAAGGGAGATCGTTGCTCTACCTATACTTTGACCCCGGTATAGTAATAGGGGGATTTTCCCCGCTAGCAGAATTGGTGACTCCACTGGGGAGTCTCTCTAGGGTCTTCGAGGGAGGTTTTTCATTTTAATTGGTTTTTTCAATTCCTTTTGAGTTTTTATCAAGTTTGTTGAGTCATTTTAGGGTCTCAGGTCACCTTCAAGTTTCCTACCATGTTTCCGTACCCAGTCAATCTGCCAAATCTTTTTCTTTTTGAAAAATCTCAGAGGTGTATGCTCTCTGCTTTGGCTTAGCCCATGTACATACACTGTATGCACAATAGATAGCCCATGTACATATGCCGGCTTCTTTTGCAACATTTTGCGTCTCTTTGTCTTGAAAGGGTTTTAAAAAAAAAGATTGTTTTCTCTTTCCTGTCAGAAGCCTAAAGTTTCCTAGGCCTTTCTTGAACTTTACAGGGTCTCTGTTAGTAGTCTTAGGATTGGGTTAAAAATTTGGTGTTTACTTGTTTCTTGTTTTTTTTTTTTTTTCCTAGAGGTTTAGAGTGAACTTTCAAGTTTTAGATCCTCCTTTGGGTTCTTTTGAGTCCCTGTGTTTACGCAGTTGGCCTAGGGTATGAGTCAATCTTGGGTTGTTTTCTCTCTTTATCCTGTTATATGCTTTGAAAAGACAAAAATAATCTTTACTTATGTTTTTTCTTCTTTAAACATTTCAAAAAACAATCATTTTTTTTTTTTGCATTTAGTATGGTAGTGTAGCATAGGTTGTTTGTTTGCAAAAGAAAAGAGTTTCAGTTTCAAAGTTCTTTCTTGGTTTTTTCTGAAAGTGTAAGTAGTTTTACATCGTGAAACGAAAAATATATTTTAGGAAACTTTTAGTTATAAGATCTTGAAAAATTAATTTGAAAAGTTGATTTTTACAAAGATTTTACAAGCTTTTCCTTTAAACTCGAAGTGTCTATCTTGTTTCTTATATAAATGCTCTAAATTTTTCTTCATTTTTGTTTCTTCCAAACACCACTAGTTTCATGATCACATCCTTTGCGTAAATCAAGCCCATAAAATTATTTCTTATTTTAAAATCTATTAGACTTTCTGTTTGTAGGGTTCACCGACTAGTTTAGGCTTTTAGGGCCTTGAAATAGGTGTGAAGAGGATATTCTTCAAGACCATTTAAAACAAACATTGGGATTTGATATAGGGAGTGTCTAAAGTCTAGAATCGTAAGAGTTAGCTGGGACCCTCCTCTAACACAGGGGCTAAACACGAGGTCGTGTAAGGAAAGGTAAAGGAGATAACCCCTCCAAAGTTGGACTGAGCGTAGTGGGTATTGTATATTGAGGGTCTTTCCTAGGAATCACACTGATCACATTTGCCTATGGAGCTTCGTGGAACTTGAATCCATTCGATATCCTCAATTTTCTTCTGGACCAATTTATTTTGGAACCCTTGAAACGATTCAAACTTGTTATCCTTCTCATTACGATCAGCCCGACTGTCGACTGTACCTGCCTAGTGAATGGCTGCGAGCTGGGAACCTATTTTCCTATTTTTATGGACTTACACAGGTGATTGCGGGGGTATACTGTGATACCTATGGTAGATGTCGGATCGCGCTTCGTATATTATACCCGGAGGGTTCTTCCGTGTTCGAGTTGCACTTGCACCTGTAATTTTCTCTAGTGTTGATTGGCGTAATTGTCCTTCCCACTAGTTAGTTGTTTGCTTGATCTACATTTAAGAAATTTTAGTGTGTGCTATATGATTCATGCAAGATAAACCTCTTAGTGTCAGTTGATCATTTCACAAAGTGGAATATCAACAAATTTGTCATTTGCGTAGGCTTCAGGGCCTATTGCCAATTACTTTGGAGCCACCTCCTCCACCTTTGAGGCACAGGCTAGATCAAGAAGGATCGTTCGAAGCTACCGAGACACAAGAAACTTTACATGCACCAAATTCAAGAGAAGAATTTCCAGCTACGAAGAAATCTATGATTTCTGACCTTGAGACTGAGGGTTTCAGGCCAACGAATCCTCCGATCACCGACTTATCGACCTCACTTTTAATTCATATAGTCCCCCTTGAGGTGACTTCTCCTGAACGCCAGTTTATTTGATGAGTAGCGATGGATGAAAATGTTGCTACTTCGTCGAGGAGTCCTCGCACTCCTGTCATGACTGCCATTGGAGGGAGCATTATACCTCCTCCCCCGCCTCTGCTTATCAAGACCACGATTGTCCCGACACCCACAACTTCGGGTAGTGGGTCGATTCCTTCTACAGTCTCAGCCATTGTTCCCTTTACTCAGAGCACGTCATACACTCCCTTCTCATACAATATTCTTTGTTTTGACTCAAACTCGGTTCTTACTTACTCTACTTTACAGACCATGGGTTTGGGTGTAGGGAGCTCTAACGCTCCCTTAAAAGGATTTTCCTCGGGCACCACTGCCCCGTTCAATGCTATCCCTTACGGTGGGGGTCATATACCTCCTTTGTCCTCTTCGCTCGGTGGTGCATTTCATTCAACCCTACATTTGCCAGAAACTACCCTTTCTGGAAACCCTACATTTTCCAGACTTGTCGATATTATTGAATGACCCGATATGCCACAATCCATGTTGGTCCCCCATGCCGACTAAGCTTCCTTATGAAATCCCTAAGTTTGAGGGAAATCTTGGAGAAGATCCAGGTGATCACGTGACTACTTTTCACTTGTGGTGCTCATCTAACTCGTTGAAAGATGACTCTGTTCAGTTGCGCCTGTTTCAACGCACTCTTATAGGGGGTGCATCATAATGGTATATCAAGCTCGACAACTCAAAGTACTCTTACTTTAATGACCTGGCCATGGTTTTCCCGAACCATTTTCAGTTTCCAGTGAGATACGATGCTGGCATCGAGTTGCTCACCAACTTCAAGCAGACTAAAGCCGACCATATCTCAGATCATATCCGAGAATGGTAGTGACGAAAAATCTTGATTAAGTTCAAGGTCCCTCCTATTTTTTGTTTGAGTGGTACTTAAAGTATTTGGTTCCCTACCTGTCCAAAGACGTTGCAACGTTCAAAGTGTTTTATGAAGAAGGGGCTATTATGAGAGCCCAACAACTGGAACTAATTTACTTTTAGTCTGGCATGCTTTATGATATCTTACCTGATGCACCAAAGTCAACTCTTGATAAGTCCAAACAAAAGTATGGGCCCCATGCTGATGGCATAGTGGGATCAACACAAAGCAAGTCCACTGATATATTGTCTAATCAATTGCAACACTTATCAATTCAACAGACTGTGGCCATCCAAGCTCCTAGTTTGGTTTCCCCCATAACCTAGACGTCGAATGTACACAATTTGCAATCGATGAATCCCAAGGCTAACCAATAGACCGAGGGAAAGAAGAAACATTAAAAAAATAAGGGTAACGGGGTAAAAAAGGATGCGAACAATGATGGCGAGGGAAAAACTGAAAAGAGGAAGGTGAATTTTCCATGTAATCTTTGCACAGACAACCACTTAACTCACATGTGCCCTCAACTTGTGGAATCCCATAAGATACTAGCACAACAACAACCTGCTGTGTTGAAAAACCCTTTTCCACAAGGAATCAATATGGCTCAGGATTTTGCATCCACAAGCGCGGTTGGGGGCAGTCAGGGACCCCCCACATCTAATCCTAACAACCCAGTCACAAACATTTACATGATGAACGTCGATGCTCATTTATCAAACAGGACTCGTAATTATGGAACGTCAGAATCTGTTGAGAAAGGAAAAGAGGCCTATAACCCATTGACTCCTCTTCAAATTAAGAATAGAGTGGGATAGACAATGACTCACATCCCTAAAGGTGTGTTCAAGAAGACTTCTCATAACCCAAATGAAAGGACTGCTCAGAATTACACCATCATGGAGGATCTGGTACATACCCCTTGTGCAATGTCTACTCTTGAGGTTCTCTATATTTGACCCTCACAGAGAAAATCTTTGTTGTTCACCTTTGGTGCAGCATAACCTAATAACTCGGGAATGATCGTTTTCAATCCAACTGACTTTAAACCTTGCCTTCCTCACCATGTCTCCTTTCATATAGTAGTGGCACACACCACGAAATCGCTGACATGGAACATTTTACATACGATGGTTGATGAGGGTGCCTCAACTTTCGTGATGTTGTTGGCATGTTGGAGGGCCATTAGCCAGCCTAAGTTGTCTTTGTCACCTATGTTGGTTACGAATTTTGGCAGTCGATCATTCAGACCACATGGTATAATTCCTTCTTTCCCCGTGCAGTTGGAGGATAAAACTATGTGTGTTGAGGTTGAAATGGTCAATGCGCTTCTAGACTACAATATTATGTTAGGATGAAGTTGGACTTACATAATGCATGTGGTTGTAGCCACCGTTTTTCAAGTCTTATGCTTTCTGTACGAAGGTCAGATTATAACCGTCGACCAATTGTCCTTCTCTCATCCTGAGCCTTCATCGAGGGCTTCCACGGTCCCGATGATTAATAACCCACAACCAATAACTGTCAACTTAGGTTCCAGATTGTTTCCTTCGTTGATGGGAACTTTTCATTATCCGCCACCTTCCAATGATCTAAGGTTTATTTCGGTTGCTCCTGACCAGTGCAATTTTTCAAGTGTCGTCTTTTAAAACGAGCTACTTTCATGACCCATGGAATTTACCTTCCCTATCGAATTTGATGAAACGGATAGGGAACCTTGGCATGGCCATGCCCTTATCTGCTGCTGAGGTTGCATACAATGTTGTCCAGTAAGCCTCGGCGAACCCCGATTTGGCTCCCCCACAGGAGCTACATCCAGTTCTTGAGTCTATTTGGGCTCATGACTCTCTTGCCATTCAGGACCCTTTGGACTTAAAATTTCCCTCTGACGAGGCGATTCTGGAGGAAATGATTGGTCCTAGTAGACCTTGGGATGATCTTCATTACATATCTTATTTTCTTCCCAGCTTAGGAGAATAGAGGTAGGAGAGTGTTACAAAAACAGGACCGTGGAGCAATAAAATAAAACAAATGCGGAAACAAAAACATAGAAGATACACAATACAATAGAGACACAAATTTACGTGGTTCACCCAGTGTGGGCTACGTCCACCAGAGAAATTGCCAGGACCTTCCTTTATTATTATCTAGCATATGAAGGGTTACGACCTACAACAAAAACGCTGTAACTTCCTCTTCTTTCTCTCACAGTCTCTCGTCTCATAATACAATATTCGCTATATTGCATAGACACAATACATTTCCCTCATAACATAGGGTTTCCTTCTAGGGAAAAAATCCCTAACATAATTTCTACCATTAGATCTGTGACCTTATAATGAATGGTCTAGATTTACAATGAAATTACAATATACATTTACAAGGAAAATTTTCCACCGGGGGCTTTTCCCTTGAACCCTGCAGAGGGGGTAAGCCCGCTCTGCACTCTCCCGCATGGAAGAGTGTACATACTTCTGGGGTGTAAATACTTCATGGGGTATAAACATGGCTAAAAACAAAATACCTCCGAATCAGGAAGATAATCAGGCTCCACAACCAACATAGAGGTTATTACGACCATGAATGGAGATATCCCTTGTCCTATTAACCCTATGGATATGCGTGGAGTATATGTCGAGGGAAACATGGAAAGTATTGCTGCAATGATTCCTATCAATATCTCCAAAACCCTTGGCATCGTGGAGAATGTCTTCATTGAAGCAGATTTCTCCCCTGACGAGATTCAAATTTACACTGAGTTGTTTAAGGTGTTCTACGACGTTTTTTTCCTGGTCTTACAAGGAGATTCTAGGCATCGATCCATGAATTTTCGAACATGAAATCACAACTTATCTTGATGCCAAACCGGTCCAACAGAAGCTTCACCCAGTCAATCCTCGAAAAGAAGTGACGATAAATGCCAAGGTAGAAAAACTCCTCAAAGTTGGTTTCATCTACCCCAAGCATTTGAAAGAATGGGTATCAAACTTGGTTCCTGTCAACAAGAAGCAAGGCATGATTCATGTTTGTATGGATTTCTGCTATTTGAACAAAGCTTTCCCAAAAGACAATTTTCCAACCCTGTTTATTGATCTGATTTTCGATGAGTGTGCAGGTTGCAAAGTCTTTTCTTTCAAGGATGGTTTTTCGGGATATAATCAAATTCAAATCAAACCTGAGGACCAACTTAAAAAGGATTTTATTTGTCCTTGGGGTACCTTCGCGTATTGAAAAAATTCCTTTTGTCCTGAATAATGTTGGAGCTACTTTTCAGTGAGTGATGTCATTCGCTTTTCACGACATCACACACATAGTTAAGGCGTACGTGGATGATCTAGCATCATGTTCTTGCAAGAGATCCAATCATCCTACCCATTTAGGACTAGTCTTTGAGCGATGTCGCTACTATCAGAATCACTTGAATCTGAACAAGTGTACTTTTTGCATGAGATCGGGTCGTTTATTAGGTTTCATTGTGTCGAAAAAAGGGATCATGGTCGATCCTATTAAGGTTGAGGTGATATTTCAGTTGCCTCCCCCCTGCACAATACCCCAGCTTAAGCATTTACAGGGGAAAGGAAACTTTCTTCAGCGTTTTGTCGCTAATTATGCCGAGATTACCAAAGGTTTCATGCATCTTTTAAAAAAGGGAGTCCCGTTATGTTGGGATGAAGTAACTCATCGCTCTTTTGATGTGTTGAAACACACTTTGACGTCTTCCCCTCTGCTCAGGTCACCTGATTATGGAAAGGATTTCTTGTTATATGTGGTTGTTGTAGAGTCCACAATCGGCATGGTCTTGGTACAAGAGGATGATGCACTCGAAGAGCATGTTATCTATTATCTTAGTTGATGCCTAGTGGGACCAGAACTCAACTATTCACATGTTGAGAAACTCGCTTTAGCAGTTGTTCACGCTATCCAACAGTTCCATCACTATATATTAATATGCAAGACCACTATCATTGTCGTTATTAATACCTTTCAATATGTGTTAACGCGACGTGTCATCGGCGGAAAAATCAATCGATGGATAGTTATCCTCCAAGATTTTGACTTGGATTTTGTTTCGGTGAAGTCTAAAAAGTCCTTGGTCTTTGCTGAATTAATCTCGGAACTGTCGGTCGACAGTGGTGATTTTACACCCGAAGAGTCACCTATCAACGAAGATATATTTCTCATAGGATATTCAGACCCCTGGTATGGAGATATACTTGTGTATATTCAGACTTTGAAGTGCCCTGCTTCTGCTTCTCATGATGAGTGTCAACGAATACAACACCAAGCACGAAGTTTTCTCATCCTCGATGACACTTTGTATCGTCAAGGTGTAGATTGCATTCTTCGACGATATATTACTCGCGAAGAAGTGGAGCTTGTTTTGAACGACTATCACACTAGAGCATCTAGCGGTCATCTTTATGGGTTGGAAACAACCCAAAATATTCTTCACGCAAGATACTTCTAGCCCTCATTAATCAAAGATTGCATTGAGATGGTCAAGAAGTGTCACCCGTGTCAGGTATTCTGTCAGAAGATGTGGGCACACCCTACTCCTATGTTCCCAGTTATTACTATTGATCCCTTCACCAAGTGGGGGATTGATTTCACTACTTGTCACCCAGATTCTACTAGGGACATCATTATATCATCATAGAATTTGACTACTTCACTGAGTGGGTCGAAGCTATGTCGAACTTTAACAATGATGGAGAAATTGTTGCCCTTTTCATATTCAATCAAATGATATCTAGATATAGTATCCCAAAAGAGATTTTCACTAACCATGGCAGTCACTTCCAGAATAAAATGATGACTGAATTAACATCAAATCTTTGTTTTAAACAGGAACATTCGTCACCCTATTACCCGCAAGTGAATGGTAAGATTGAAGTTGTGAATAAGTATATCAAGACTATTCTTCAACGAATGATCAATTTGGCCAAGTCTAATTGGAATTTTTTGTTATATTCAATGCTTTGGGCTTATCGAAATTCTGTAAAGACTGTTGTCGGTTTTTCATCTTTTCAACTCATCTACAGGCTGGAGGCAGTCTTACACATTGAATGTCAAATCCCTTCTCTGAAGTTGGCAGTGGAACTACTGCCTGACACTACATCGCTTGAGGAATGACTTCTATATCTTGAGCAACTTGATGAGAAACGTCATGATGCAACCTTGGCCAATGAGGATCATCAACAACGAGTCAAGTGTCAATATGATTGATCTATTCACCCTAGGATTTTCTCCAAAGGTGATCTTATCCTAGTCTATGACCAATACAAAGATCCCCTGAGGGTAGGCAAGTTCAAACCCATGTGGTTCGAACCTTTCATTGTGAGAGAGGTCTTAGAGAAGGGTGTTTACCATCTGGTTGATTTCGAGGGAAATTCCTTAGCGGAGCCTAGAAATGAGCTCTACCTTAATAAGTATTTCACTTAGGTCGGTCGCTTGGGTGTGACTTCTTGTATATATGTATAGTGTTTTATGCATTTGTGTCTTTTTCATTTTATGGACATGTATTTATTTTTGTTCTCTTTTTCATTGTGGAACATATCAAGTGAATCAGAGGTTTACTTTGGGTTCAGGGACGGCTCTAGACAGCACACTCGGAGGCTTGCTTCTGTAGCTTGGATGATTTTCTCACCTAGGGGCTAGTTGCTATCTTCCAAAGGTATTTTTCTAGGTGACACAACCAATAATGTTTCCGAATATAGTGCAGTGATAGAATTACTACGTGATGCCTTGTCACATGGTCTTTCTCACCTCTGGGTTTACTTATATTCTCAATTGGTCATGTCCTAGTTAAATGGGGTTTACCATGTTTATGATCCCACTCTTCACTGACGATTCCTTAGGGTACATCTCTTAGAATGATCTTTTTATTATATTACTTATATTCTTGTTCCTAGGATATGTAATCATTTAACTAATACTCTAGCTAATCAAGTTTTAGATTGGCATGTTGCTCACATGTAAAATTCAAACACACACATACACATGCAAATACATTCGTAAAAATGTCATCCATAAAACAAAAAGATGTATATATATATGTGTGTGTGTGTGTGTGTCCAAAAAATGGTGTAATGAGTACAAAGTGGGCATGAAAGCCTCAAAAGTAGTTGGTATACATCGTTGGGCTTAAGCCCTCAAAATATATTACAAAAAAATCCCTCGGCACATAAGTAGTCCAATGTTTTATAAGGTATAGGCCTATTAGCCCTGTTGTAGTGGAAAACAATGTTTGCAAGACACTAGAATAACTAGACCCAGGTCTGAGGCACCCCTACTACATGTGGTTGCATAGTGAGGGGAAGATCCTCGACATCGGCCATAAGAACTATATGAGTGAGTGCAATAAGGTTCCTCTCTACTCATCGTAGGACTCTATTAGCCTCTCCGACTGTGGGTCCTCCTGTAGCTATTGGTCCTCCTATTGTTGCTGGTCCTCCCTCTGGTCAAGGACAATGCCTATTCCTAGCAAACTCTTTTGGTCTAACAGGTCCCACATCTATACATAACAAATTTTTAAGTTAGTTCTCTGACATACACATAAAAAAGGATATATATAAAAAATAAAAAAATTAATAACTTTAAAATAAATTTGTTACCTATCTCTCTGCGCTCCTCACCAAGGGGCACAGGTATGTCAGGATATCTAAGGAGACTTATCTCTGCATAGGGATAGTCCTCTATCACTATAATTTGATGGGCCGTCCAGTCAAATAATTTATTGTCAAAGGCCTCCTGGTTTCTTCCACCACCCTGCCTAGGTTGTTGGACAACTGAGAGGGGGGGGTGAATCAGTTGCTACTGTGCTTAAACAATTATTCCCATTTTAAACTCTTTACAAAACACTCAATGATGATCACAATAATGCAGGGAGGTAAGAAATAGAATATTCAATCAATCACACACATGAAGTATACAGAGATAGATATTTCCACAGAAACCATAAAGGGAAAAAACTCTTCTTCTTGTGTGATATTAATCTTTATTTTACGTACATTGTATCTTCTTGATATGATAAGTAATCTTTATTTTCTGTACATTATCATTCTTGGGAGCTCCAACTCCTCTTGAGGCTACAACCTCTATTTTACAAGCTGCAACTTGCTGAGAGCACCAACTCTCTAGTTTCTCTAGCACCCACTAGAAGGAAGCACCAACTCCATGGCTTCTCTAGCACCCACTAGAAGGAAGCACCAATTCCCTGAGTGTTCCAGCACCAACTTCCAGTTACACAGGCACAAACCTGTATAACAGAGAAAAATAGTTCTCCCTTGCACCACCCTTCCACCCTGGTTTTTTCTAGATGCAACCAGATGGAAGCTACAACTCCCTGTGTTCAACCACCCACTTGAAACTCTGAGGACAACATTCCTCCCTAGCACCTTCCTACCACCCTGAAATATAAATATCTTCTTACTGAAATTTATTACAGTGATACAATGTTCATCAATGGCTTACCAGTCTCCTCATTATTCTGCTACATTGCTCTACTCTGCCTCCATCAGTGTCTTCCTGCTCACATCTCCTTGAGATTTCTTTTCTTCTACTTTGTCTCTGCATGCACACCTCAAATTTCTCTTCCTCTCTCAGATAAGAATTTGTGTTCTGTCTCTTTCTTCTGTGCTTTATGCTCTTTGTATTATTTACTTTCAATGTGTTGCACCTCTTCTGTGCATTTCATCTCTTTCTCACATCATGCTTCAACCTGCATGAATAAATCTCTCGAGAAGAAACCATCTCTTCTCTTTTCTACGCATTTTATCATGCCAAGTCTATGCCTGATCATGCACCTAACTCTTCGTTCTCTCTATCGATCATTCAGAGATTGTTCTTCATCAGTGGTCGTTATCCTGAGATTGTTTGGTTTCTATGGAAGTTACAGTCTTCGACACTTTTCCATCTGTTAGTTGTCTCTATGACGATTCTTCATCCCACTAGTAGTCACCTCGAAACTCTTCAATTCCTCTGGCGATCACCCTGAAGCTTTTCGAATTCTCTAGTGGTTATACTCAATGTGTTAATCATCAATGGGCGTTATGCTGAGATTCCTAAGCTTCTCTGGCAGTCGAAACTCTTCATATTCTCTGTCAATTACAATCAGTCATCTTTGGATTCTTTGGCTTCTAAGCCTCTTCCTTCACGTGATCATCGGTGGTGACCAAACGCCTATCCAAAAAGGTGCTTCCCTATTTCTATCTAGTGAGAGTTGGCTCGGTTTCACGATATGACCTTGGGCTATGAGCTTCATGTGACCACGCGATTGCGGGCACGTCCATAGGTGGTTTGAGGGAAACCCACTTTTTTCCCCACAATTCACTACGAGCCTCCACACGTCCTCTCTCCAAAACCATGGTTTCAATTGCGGCCCGCTCACAAAAAATTAAGACCCGATCATGTTTTGGCCCCACAATGGAGCACGACCATCGATCTCATGATCTTGACGGTGCTTCTGAATGGACGGTTCAGATCTGTCCTCTCAATTGATGGCTCTGCCTTCTTTCCTTTGTCCACGCGTGATCCTTAGTTTCAATCATCAGGTGACATGTGTCCCTCTAAATCAATGGACGAGATCGATTTCGAATTTCAGGCTTCGGGAGTTTCAATTCTCAAAATTTGCTTGCTCCCGAAGCATTTCACCCAGATTCCACGATCTAACGATGTGTGGTCTTCGAATCAATGGTCACAATCCCTTTGGGTATTCAGGGTTCGAAAATCTCAACTTTCCAACCTTTCAACCTTGCTTTGATTTTTCCTGGAACTGACAATCCACCGACACATGTCCCTTTCAGATCAACGGTCAGGATCCTTTCACGTCTCCGGACTTCAGAGATTTCAACTTACATTGTCCTTCCACTGGAGTAGATCTAAGGATGAGAATGCTACCGAAGTGAATTTTCGTATTGGACTTCTCGTGTCCACTTCGGGACTTCGGAGCTCTTGTCATTTTCTAGTGGTAAATCTCCCGAGGTAAATATCCTAGAGTGACACCACTTACTTACGTCACTTGATGATGTGTCATGAGCCTAGTAGCTACCACGTGTTACTTAGATTTGTGATTTGCACGTACCTGAAATTCAAAATCAACTTGACACTTGTCATTGTCTGATTGAGCCACGTGTCCTTGCTGATGTAGTCTTGCTAACATGGTCTGCCACATATCCTTGTCGACATGGTTTGTTGCGTTTCCTTGCTGATGTAGTATTGATGACGTAGTATTGCTGACATAGTCTGCCACATGTCCTTGTAGACGTGGTCTGTTGCGTGTCCTTTTTGACGTGGTCTATTGACCAACAACCTTGATCCAATAGTCATTGTATGTCCTCCAAATTCGATGGTCCTTATTCATTTCAAATTTTCGGGTTTTGGGTATTTCAAATATCAAACTTTCCGGAGCGTAACCTCCTCACATATTTATATTCGAAGTGAATGTCGTTAGTCGATCATGATCCTAGATCGATGGCTCGATTTTTCTGCGATGCATCTCTTCTAGCTTATCCTGTCCTTCCACTTCAAACCGTTCTGATGACTATCGTTGACTCTGTCTCTCCAACTCTCTGGACTTCGGGTTTTTCAAGTCTCAAACTGAAAAATCCTCGAAGTGATTTTCTTCGGAATTGAGGATCGTGTGCCACCTGTCAGTCTTGACGATGGACGATCCCTTCTTACTTTGGGACTTCCAGACTTTGACAAGTCCGCTCTCCTACGCTCATCAAAGGCTTAGCCTTCTTGCATTTATTTCTAGATCCAACGACTATTGATCCTCGATGCTCAGATCCAACAAATTAGATATGTACTTCTCCTCTGCACTTCCTCTGGTCACTGGAATTTGAACTAACGATCATCAGCTATTCTGGATTGGTGATCCAATGAACACTGTCATTCTTCCTCTTGTTATTTATGATCTCTCTGAATTAGAAAGTTTTCTAAGTGTTCAAAGGTATCAATCTTTTCTCCTCCTACGAGTCCTTCTCTTGGACCTCGGCCCTGGCGCACACTTGCGCTCTGCATGCAACTCTGCGCTATTCCTCCTGAGCTTGATTACTTCTGCAAACTCACATTATTCCTCTTGAGCTTTGACTCCTTCTAAGCTTTGACTCCTTCTAAGCTTCGACTCCTCCTGCGAGTCCTCTTGGACCTTGGCCCCAACGCACAATTGCACTCTGGGTGCAACTCTACGCTATTCCTCCTGAGCTTGATTCCTTCTGCAAACTCACGCTATTCCTCCTGAGCTTTGAATCCTTCTTAAATTTGATTCCTTTTGCACCCTCTGCCTGTAATCATGCTATCATCGTTGTTTTTCTTGCTATCAATGACAAGCACACACTTTCCTGTAAATTATGCCAACATAGGCAACAAAACTGCCCCCCTACACAATGCTGGGAAATATGCAATATGCCCCCGTACTATGATCCAGGTGGATATTGGTGGCCACCCACCTTTTCCAAATGGCTCAAAACGACTTTCTGGCAATTTTGGCAATTTACTATTTTTAGCAGGTTTTAACTTCCAGGGCCATTTTGAGGGCCTAAATGAAGGTTTTTCTAAATCGAGGTTCTCAATGATAGTCAAAAAAATAATTGAGCCCCCAAAATGAATCTCCTCGATGATACCTTTCCAATGAGCTATCACACGCCTAAAATGGTGATCGTATGCAAAAGTTACGACCCCGGGAAGTTGATGCACCAACTTACCCAAATGGGGCCCACATGACTTTTGGCACTTCATATCCTAGGCTTAGGTTTTTGGATGTCTAGGACTTTTGGCATTCCCATTTATTGTAAAAGGGTCTTCATATCCTCATTGTAACCATCTTCTTGCGAATGCGAGTAGCCATCACATCTCTTCTCAGAGATAAGTTGCCACCATTCTAGCGAGTCTTTCACTTTGTATTTTTACAGTCTCTGTACATTTATTTGATTAATAGAAATCGTGTATTACTGTATATTTGTGTTTATGGTTGCATCTCTGATACATTTCTTTTATATTATTAAATATCTGCAATATCT
>SNQJ01S0011175.1:88424-107827 GCA_010110895.2 Picea sitchensis
CGATTTCCATACGGTATCCAACCCTTCAAGGATGAGGTATTATGTGATGTTGCCCCACTGGATGTCTATGATGTTCTCTTGGGCCAGCCATATATGTGGAAACGCCATGCTATCTATGAGTCTCGACCTCGTAGTGTCATTATTACTCTGAGGGGTCATCTCTATAGGATACCAGAGGTAGTTCCAACTACTGCCCCACCTAAACAGTGTCGCAAGGTAGTATCTCATACTACAAAATTTATCTTCTCCACAATATGTTCAAAGGGTGAACAGAAGGATACTGTAGCCACCACATCTTCGGCCCAAGAACCTTCTATCCAACAGAAGCAGGTCGACAAGGTTGCAACAAAGAATGAAGATTCCTTCTGCACACAGTCATCTAAAATATCCAAACTGGTTAAAAAGGTCCAAACCTTCCAGCCAAAGGTTCATGATAGCCTTCAACAAGCTAAGCAACGCCACATCTCCAACAAGGCAAGTAGATCACCAAGATTCAGATTCAACAATCGCTTTTCCCTCTCCCCCGGGAACTCAATGCAATGGATACCATTGCTTCCTAAGGAGGGAGGATTGATCTAGGTGGATATCAGTGGCCACCCACCTATTCCAAATGGCTCAAAATGACTTTCTGGCAATTTTGGCAATTTACTATTTTTAGCAGGTTTTAACTTCCGGGGCCATTTTGAGGGCCTAAATGAACGATTTTTGAGATCGAGGTTCTAAATGATATTTGAATACATAATTGAGCCCCCAAAATGAATCTCCTCGATGATACCTTTCCAACGAGCTATCACACGCCTAAAACAAAGATCGTATGCAAACGTTACGACCCCGGGAAGTTGATGCACCAACTTACCCAAATGGGGCCCACATGACTTTTGGCGCTTCATATCCTAGGGTTAGGTTTTTGGATGTCTAGGACTTTTGGCATTCCCGTTTATTGTAAAAGGGCCTTCAAAGCCTCATTTTAACCATCTTCTTGCGAATGCGAGTAGCCGTCACATCTCTTCTCAGAGATAAGCTCCCACCATTCTAGCGAGTCTTTCACTCTGTATTTTTACAGTCTCTGTACATTTCTTTGATTAATAGAAATCATGTATTACTGTATATCTGTGTTTATGGTTGCATCTCTGATACATTTCTGTTATATTATTAAATATTTGCAATATCTCTGTGCATTTATTTATTATATCTCCGCTCTCATTTCATGCCGAAAATAATCCGGATCATACTGTCTCTCTAGGTCTTATGCTAGGCACTCTCTCAAAAAATAACAAGCATAGAACTGTGCCAAACTCGAAGTTCTCATTTGTCCACCTACGACAGTCTGTAAGTTGTCTCTTCATGCATACTAGCATGATATTACTCCAGTCAAATATAGTAGTGTCTAAGAACTAAACTGCACAGTGAATTTGTGCATGAGAGGCCTGATGGAGTGTTGCGGATCCCATGATATGCCCGATCATGAAAAAGATAATGTGAAGGGAGAGGTTGGTAATCTTGTGAATCAACACCTGAGAACCTACTTTCTCGGTACCAGCCTCACAATACATCTCGATGTAGTCATCAATGTAGTATGGCCCCGAAGGAAAGGTCCTCAAGTTGACTAGTTCCCCTCTCCTAGACAGGCCAGTCAGGAAGTATATGTTCTCTGTGGTCGGCGTCAGAGATTGGTCCTCCATCATAAAATCCTTTGCATGAGGATGTCAATACTCCACTAGAGCATTGAGTAACCTTGGTTGTGCCCTCACGAATGGACACTAGACAAATTTCCATAAGCCACATTGTTTTAGCGTAGCAATGGCCACAGGGTCCTCCTCAACCAAAACATCTAGCTCCTCATCTTCCCTCTCTCTCCGGTGAACATACATCTTGTCGCACACAAAATATGGAGAAGGTTTAATACTTGTGTTTTCTTTTTTCAATACAAAAGGATGTGTACACATGTTGTAGGTTGAACAGTTGTGTATCTACTTGGGTTGTTTATTAATCTTCCTAGGTACATATGCGGGCTGGCCTTGGACAACCCATGTACACACCGACGCGACCCTTTTAGAAGGGCGCGTGCCTCCCAAACTAAAAATGAAATGCAAATAAATAAATTAAAAAGAAAGAGGGGGTAATTTGTACTTACTTGGTACAAGTGGGATAGTTTTTCGTCCACCGTAGCTCTCGGAATCCGCATTTTGATCAAATGGTTTTTTGACTTATTTTGTTAATTTCCAAATTGCAATGGTAAAAATAAGTTGTCCACCTCTATTTATTTTTGGCCCTTTTTGCCCTAATTTGGTCCCCTTTTTCACTTTTCATGACTTGGAGGCTACTTGATTTCTCTTTTGAGTTATCTGTGGGTCATTCTAATGGACTTGTCCTTTTGGTTTGGTAATTTTTTTTGGAGATGAGTTACACTCATATCGACCCATGGTAAAAGTCATTTTTTCAACTTTTTCATATAGGTTAGGTTTTCACTCCCAGATGTCTACATATTGTTGTCTTTTCCACTTTTCCATAGGATATATCCCACCAAAGTGAAACATAGAACCTTCACTGCTCCTTTGGAAGTGTCGTAATTAGGTGGTAGAGCCTACCTATACATGGATTCCCTATGTATACCCTTTGCTGCATTTTTGGCGTCCAAGCTCTGATTTTGTCTATAGGTTTGGGAGTCCTTGTTAGTCCTACCGTGATTACATATTGAAGCCTCATTCTTCTCTCTGATCATCAATCTTGGCCTTACCCATAGGACTCCCTAATGAGCATGGATTTTTGTCTTTCAAGCTCACTTTAATTTCGAAAGCAACATTCACCGAGACTGTATTTATTCTTTTCGATCTCGTCTGGATTACTTGAGAAAAGAATCCCCTCTGGAGTCTTCTTTAAGACATTTTCAAGCTCTCTAAAAATGAAAATATTGTCGAGAGATCTTGTTTCCATTCATGCTCACCAAACTCAAATTTGAATGCACATCTGTCTGGCGGTAGTTTACCCCGATCCGAATGGGTAATTTTACGAATAAAGTTATGCTCTAGGAACTTCGATTCACTAGAAGAGTATTCTCATGCGTAAGTTTAACCCTTTTTCGGGCCCGAGGGACTACATTTTTGAAAAAGGGACATTCTCCTTGGTTTTGGTTTATCTCTTTTTTAGGCCTTGGAAATTACTTACGAAAAAGGAACCCCCCTCAAGTCCATAGTTAAGCTCTTTTTAGACTCCATAAATATGAAACGATCATTGAGTGACCTTGTTCCTTTCATATTTGTTAAATTGGTCAAGAAAGAACATCTATTCGGCATGATTTTACCCCTTTTCCAGCCAGTAGATTATTTCGGAAAAAGGTACACCTCGAGAGACTTGTCTCTCCATGAGAGTTTTCCTCAGTTATCTTTTATACTTTTTGGGGCTAAGGAGACTAAACTCAGAAAAAGGTTGCAAGTCCATAGTTAAGCTCTTTTCAGACATCTTAAAATTGAAAAGATCTCTGAGTGATCTTGTCTCATTCACACTTGTTAAAATGGTGTTGAAGAGAAGTCTTTTTGGTATAAGTTTAACCCTTTTTCAAACCGACTAGACTAATTGCGAAAAATGAACTCCTTGGAGTCTTCTTTTGATGTTTTTCAGACTCTCTAAACATGAAAAACCATCGAGCTTACCTTCCTTGGGCTCGTAAAAATTTACATGGAAGGAGTCTTGTCGTGTGATGCTTAATCGCATTGCAGGTCTCATCTTTGAGTCTTTGATCTAATGTCGGATCCATGTTGCTTTCAATTGAACCTTCAAATAATTCCTTAAACGCAAGCCTTGCAACATTTTTTTCCCTAGAAATCTAACACCCATGGAGGAATTTTCCCCGAGTGTCCTTATCCTGCACATGTTTCCTTGCCTTGAGAATTAGTATGTTCCATGTGCTTAAAACCATTTTGATTTCTCGCAACACTCGTTCCTCCTTTGTAATGTAGAATTCTTTTATTCTTTTTCAATCTTGTTAAAAAATTGAAAAAGACAAAAAAATCAAATATTCCAAAAAGAGGGAACGGGAAATATACACTCTTTTTTTGGTAGCAAGATAGTCTCCCTTGGACAAAGCACATCATTTCGTTTGTTCACCAAGCATTGGGATCTAGTATGACCTTAGTAAGTTGTTCTCTCTACATAGAGTTGTTTCCTCCTCTGTTTGGTTACTCTTCCAAGCATATGGAGAGTTTGTGGTGCCTCCTGTATCACATACTTATGTCAATATTACACTACCTAAGTTTGATCATATTTCGTTATTTTTTCCAAGGGAAGTTTTATCCAACCTGATTCGGCCATTCTATAGTTTGTCTCTTGACCTTCATGAGTCGTCCATCCCGAGAGTTTATTCAAGACCAGATTCAAAATTGATGAAATTATGTGCCTAATGATTGAGCTCCTCTAGTCTTTCCTCGTTGGCATATTGAAGACCTCAGAGTAGTGAGTCTTACACTCCTATTTTACTCCTACTGGAGAGGTTGAATATCTCAAAGTTATTTCTCGAGCTATGAAGTCCTCATCTCTAGCCACAAGCATTGATGCTTCTTGATGATGCATATTATATTGTACTTGAATATCATCGAATTATTTTGAGATGTATATCCGCTGTGTATTTCTTGTGGCTACACTTTATATATATACATTTATATATGACATGGATATGCAGTGTACTTTATTTGAAGCCGTGATTAGTTCATCTCGAGCATGGGTATGCCCTCCTTAGAGAGATTATTGTTGTTTTGCAGATGGCACCTCCCGAACTCTAGTCCCAGGTTCACTCGACTTCGTTCCTTCCCACTGGTAAAGATATTGTTATGTATTTCGGCCATCAGTTATTATTTTGACCTCACACATTAGGGGGCATCTGTTATATCCCTAAAATTCCCTACCTATGCATACATGGCATTGGCCTTTCTACTTTCACAATTTTCCAATTTACTGCTAAGGATATCTCTTTAAAAAACCATTTTTGGATCATGTACGCTCCCTGTTGCACTACTGCATGTGTACATATGCTAGATGAATAATAGAAAACCCACATACATACGCTATATTCATACTAAAAAACCTGTGTTTACCTCCAAAAGTTGCAAAAAATAAAAATTTGCAAGGAATTTGACAGAGTTTATGGGATATGGAGGGTTTCCCAACCAATTCACCCATTGTATCCAATCCCCAAACTGAATAACTATCCTTTTTCATATAAAATGAGGTCTTCAGGTCCCATTCCACATTCAAGTATTAGAACAACTAAACTCTACCAAAATCCCTTCCCCTTTTTGTTCAAGATTTTCAACCCCTTCTAAGATTTGGCCTCAACATTCCCCCTCCATCCCTGTTCCTATACAATCCCTTCGTTATTTCCCAATGAGATCAGTTGATTGTGAGAGGTATTACGGGAATGATTCACTTCAAGTAGTATTAAGAGGAGTCCAGACCAGGTTCGTGGAGCATCTTTCGACAAGAAGGTTGTAACTATTTGTAATCTTCACATCTGAATAAAAGAGTTCTCCTTATGTCCCAAATATTTGGTTTTTGTGCTTAATTGATTAATGAATTTACATTTATATCTAAACCCTAACATCGATAAGTAGAGATAAAATATATTGTAGCTTTGTTTTCTAAATTGTTTTCAGGTCATCTTTGGGAGGAGACTAGTAGCCCAAGAAACTACAAAGGAGAAAGAGGTCAACTCCAACTGAAAGGACCTAAGGTACATCCTCTTTTCCTTATCTTGTATTTTGAGTTCATATTGTTTGGGGTAGTTTAGAAGTAGAACCTTCTTTTAAGGGAGATCATTTCTCTTCCACTACTTTGACCCTAGTATAGTAATAGGGGGATTTTCCTCACTAGCACTTGGGAAGTATGGTATTGCTTTGACATTTTTGAAAAAGTTGTGATCCATGTATTGTCAGCTACAATTTTTAAGTTGATGCAAGTTTTGGAATTGATATCATCATTCCATAGTACAAATAATAGATGATTTTAGGGGATAAATTTGTAAAGTTCTGAAACAGATTTGCTTGGAGCATTTTAAGTTTGATGTTTTTTGGTTGTGGTATTTTGTCAAAAACTTTGTAGATTTTTGTCTTCTTGAGTTTCGTTGGGTTTATGGTGATGATTCTTTGTGTGTTTGCAGCCAACAAATGATAAATATATATCAATCGAATATACTCAACAAGATGCAAGACAAATAACACAAGAAATAGCCACAAATACCTCATATCTGATTTTATTTAGATATATAGTTGACCTTATACAAAATGGACCAGATCTAGAATACATATAAGAGAATAGAGTGTATGACTGATAATGCTTCCAAGATACAATAGAGAGATGAATATATATGCTTCCAAAATCCTTTTCAATATGGATACAAAATATCTAGATCTCCAATCTTTTCCCTTGCTGTAGATGATTGTCTTCCCTAGAAAAATGTGCCCTCAATGGCTATAGCAAGATCAGATTTCATCCTCCTTGAAGATGGCCTCCAAACCCTCTGAAAATGATGGCAAATTGTAGATTGTGAGATAGGAAAACCCCTCAGTGAGCCTCATAACTATTGGGTGATATCTTACCCTCCAAAACACTGGATCCCCTATGCACAATGCACCCTCCTGAATAGAAACATGCCCTCCTGAGAGATGGGATGAATGGGTTGAACAATCCATTCCAATGCTTATGAAAAGAGGCACCTTGGGGATAACTAATACCTCTAAAGAGATATCTCTCTCACATCTGAAGTATACAAACCTCCACGAACTCCTCACTCAATAAAGTGTGCCCTAGCTCGACAAAAACCCACCAGAAATGTGCCCTTCTTCCTCATTTTCCCCTATAACTGAATGGTAACTGATGTAGAATGGAGAGGGAGGAATATTTCACCTCCGTGACCAATCTTGGACCAGGTTGGGTGGGATATTTCACCATTTATCTGATCTATAGGGTTTGTTCAGTCAAAACCCTCAAAACCCCCAAGTGCATGGGATCTCTAGAAAGAAGCCAAACATCAAAATGATAATCAAAATAATGAGAGAATAGAGGCCCCTATCTCTCTTTTATCCCCCATTTTCACCTTTTTCCTCCAAGTGATTTTTACTTTATTTTTATTATTCTTTAATTAAATCACTTTACTAATTAATTGGCCTTTTTTCCTCTAAAAGCCACTGAAAGCCACTTCTCATCATCTAATCCTAAAGTGGTCTTCCTCCCAATTCCGATGAGTTATTACATGAAAAGGTTTCTCCAAGTATTATGCCATAAATTACCTTCTTAGTGAAATTAATTAAAATATGACCCATAATAACTCAAAATTACGAAAATAATCGGAATGCAACAAAACCATAGCCAAGTTGTGTGGAATTGATACTGATGACGAAATATGATGAACGATGAAAATTGGGCCCAATAAAACCCCTCAATAACTATTGAACTCACTTTCACCCCTGTATGGCTACTCTGGTATGAATAATTCTCTATAATATAATAATTTCCAAAAATTGAGACATTAGAGTCCTCCCCACTATAATATTGCTTGTCCTCGAGAAATAACTAAACCAATCTGTATATGATACTAGTATCCCATATCCACCTATGTGACTTGCAGTAAGATCTCCTGAAGACATGGCCCATCCAAGTGGTCACCATACATGATACCCAAATGCTCCTTATGAGAAGAATGATCATGTGCACCCGATCCTTAGTCAACTCCCCAAACAACCACTCTAGTTGGATCTCGACCCCATCAAACTATGGACTACCCAACACTCCAATCCATGGATCCCATATCAATATGTGAACTATAATTATCTGGAAGTATAGTCTTGTAAGATGTAAACACCATGAGTCTCCTGCAAATAACACACAGCCTCCACCCAAAATGAGTCTGACCTCCAAGACCATACCAAACCCAACACGACCTCCACCAAATGAACATGTTGCTTACATAGTGAGGTATGAAAATACCCCAATGAATCACTAACGAGTGACGTTCTCCCCCCAATACTAAAACCCAATGGAAATTCAAATTGATTTTCCCTTGCAAAGATCCACTCGCCTCCATCAATCAATGAAATTCCCAGCCCTATAATCCCAGGGTCCTATGCTAATCTCTGAAAAGGACCATCATGTTAACGCTGCACCACTCTAATCATGACTTCCTACCCAACATACACATACTATATCTTCCACTCCTGGATCCTCATGATAAAATACATGTGGTTATTGGGCCTGCGATCAATAAATTGAACCTATAAAGGTATCCCTGTGTAACCAAAATCTGTCCATCCATCACCATACTCGATCATGAGTATCAACAGGGAGAACTTGTCTCACCACATAGAACAAATCCCAGCAAGACCTCTCAAAGTAATCCAATACTAAAGTATGTTGCTTGCTCGTGCAACCCATACCATCATAAGATGAAGCAATCTACTGACCAAATGGATTCCCAGATCCCATGGAAAATTTGGAAGTTCATCACTCCAATCCCCACTAACTGTTGATGTGATGGACAAATAACTGTCGGAATCCCTCCATCCTCATCCCAACGAGAATATGAATATGTATAAACTTCTGAGATATCCTCTGTCCCATGGCCTAAGATACTCTCCATCACGCCCAAGGCCTCAACTAACTGTCTCTAATGATCCACCCCTATGATGATGTATATAATCAAGTCATTCATGTCAGGAGGTCTCTTCCTACCAACTCTCCATGTCCCTTAGCATTGTATATCTCCCTCTATGTTGTTGTCAATGATAAAAATATCAGGAATGGATAAAAAAAATAGCTACAATCGTTTGTAGGCTTGGGAAGTATCATATGTTTTGGTCAATCCCAAGGACTTGAGAAAAATATCATCCACTATTGGTCCTCCTGTTGTTGTTGGTCCTGCCTCTGGTCAAGGACAACTCCTAGTCCTAGCGAAGTCTGTCAGTCGATCAGGTCTCACATCTATACATAACAGATTTTTAAGTTAGTGATCTAACATACACATAAAAAATGATATATATAAAAATTTAAAAATGTAATAACTTTAAAATAAATTTGTTACCTATGTCTCTACGCTCCTCACCAAGCCGAACGGGCATGCCAAGATATCTAAGGAAACTTATCCCTACATAGGGATAGTCCTCTATCACTAGAATCTGACGGGCCCACCATTCAAATAATTTATCATCAAAGGCCTCCTGGGTATTTCCACCACCGTGCCTAGGCAACAAAAAATCCCACCTACACAATGTTGAGAAAGAGGAAATATGCCCTCGTACTATCTCTCTAGGTATTATGCTAGGAACTCTATCAAAGAAGAATGAGCATAGAATTGTGCCAAACCCAAAGTTCTCATTTTTTCGCCTACGACAGTCTATAAGTTGTCTCTTCATGCATACTAGCAGGATATTACTCCAGTCAAAGATAGTAGTGTCTAAGCACTGAACTGCAAAGTGCATTTGTGCACAAGAGGCATGATGGAGTGTTGCGGATCCCGTGATCTGCCTGATCATGAAAAAGATAATGTGAAGGGAGAGGCTGGAAATCTTGTGAATCAACATCTGAGAACCTACTTTCTCGGTACCAACCTCACAATACATCTCGATGTAGTCCTCAATGTAGTATGGCCCCAAAGGAAAGGTCCTCAAGTTGACTAGTTCCCCGCTCCTAGAGAGGCCAGTCAGGAAGTGTATGTACTCTGTGGTCTTGGTTAGCGATTGATACTTCATAAAATGCTCTGCATGAGGATTCCAATACTCCAATAGAGCATTGAGTAACCTAGGTTGTGCCCTCATGAAGGGACGTTGGAAAATTTTCCATAAGACACATTGTTTTAGCGTAGAAATGGCCATAGGGTCCTCCTCAACCAAAACATCTATCTCCTAATGTTCCCTCTCTCTCCAGTGAACATACATCTTGTTGCACACAAAAGATGGAGAGGGTTTAATACTTGTGTTTTCTTTTTTCAATACAAAAGGAGGTGTACGCGGGCTATAGTTTGAACAGTTGATTATGTACTTGGGTTGTTTATTAATATTCCCAAGTACATACGTGGGTTGTCCTTGGACAACCCACATACACGTTGACGTGGCCCTTTTACAAGGGCATGCACCTCCCAAACTAAAAGTGAAATGCAAATAAATAAATTAAAAAGAAAGAGGGGTAATTTGTACTTACTTGGTCCAAGTGGGAGGGTTTTTCATCCACTGTAGCTCTCAGAATCCTCATTTTGATCAAAGGGTGTTTTGACTTATGTTAATTTCCAAATTGCAATGGTAAAAATGAGTTGTCCACCTCTATTTATAGACCTTTTTGGCCCCTTTTCCCCTAATTTGGTCGCCTTTTTCACTTTTCATGACTTGGAGGCTACTTGATTTCTCTTTTGAGTTATCTGTGGGTCATTCTAATGGACTTTTCCTTTTGGTTTGGTAATTTTTTTTAGAGATGGGTTACACTCATATCGATCCATGGTAAAAGTCATTTTTTCAACTTTTTCATACAGGTTAGGTTTTCACTCCTAGTTGTCTGCATATTGTTGTCTTTTCCTCTTTTCCATAGGATCTATCCCACCAAAGTACAATAAAGAACCTTCACTGCTCCTTTAGAAGTGTCATAATTAGGTGGTAGAGCCTACCTATACATGGATTCCCTAGGTAAATCCTTTGTCGGAATCCTCATTTTGATCAAAGGGTGTTTTGACTTATGTTAATTTCCAAATTGCAATGGTGAAAATGAGTTGTCCACCTCTATTTATAGACCTTTTTGGCCCCTTTTCCCCTAATTTGGTCGCCTTTTTCACTTTTCATGACTTGGAGGCTACTTGATTTCTCTTTTGAGTTATCTGTGGGTCATTCTAATGGACTTTTCCTTTTGGTTTGGTAATTTTTTTTAGAGATGGGTTACACTCATATCGATCCATGGTAAAAGTCATTTTTTCAACTTTTTCATAYAGGTTAGGTTTTCACTCCCAGTTGTCTGCATATTGTTGTCTTTTCCTCTTTTCCATAGGATCTATCCCACCAAAGTGCAATAAAGAACCTTCACTGCTCCTTTAGAAGTGTCATAATTAGGTGGTAGAGCCTACCTATACATGGATTCCCTAGGTAAATCCTTTGTCGGAATCCTCATTTTGATCAAAGGGTGTTTTGAATTATGTTAATTTCCAAATTGCAATGGTAAAAATGAGTTGTCCACCTCTCTTTATAGACCTTTTTGGCCCCTTTTCCCCTAATTTGGTCGCCTTTTTCACTTTTCATGACTTGGAGGCTACTTGATTTCTCTTTTGAGTTATCTGTGGGTCATTCTAATGGACTTTTCCTTTTGGTTTGGTAATTTTTTTTAGAGATGGGTTACACTCATATCGATCCATGGTAAAAGTCATTTTTTCAACTTTTTCATATAGGTTAGGTTTTCACTCCCAGTTGTCTGCATATTGTTGTCTTTTCCTCTTTTCCATAGGATCTATCCCACCAAAGTGCAATAAAGAACCTTCACTGCTCCTTTATAAGTGTCATAATTAGGTGGTAGAGCCTACCTATACATGGATTCGCTAGGTAAATCCTTTGTTGCATTTTTGGCGTCCATGCTCTGATTTTGTCTATAGGTTTGGGAGTCCTTGTTAGTCCTACCATGATTACATATTGAATCCTCATTCTCTCTCTGATAATCATTCTTGGCTTACCCACATGACTCCCTAATGAGCATGTTTTTTTGTCTTTCAAGCTCGCTTTAATTTTGAAAGAAACATTCAACGAGACTGTATTTATTCTTTTTTATCTCGTCTGGATTACTTGAGAAAAGAAGCCCACCTGGAGTCTTCTTTAAGACCTTTCCAGAGTCTCTAAAAATAAAAATATTGTTGAGAGATCTTGTTTCCCTTCATGCTCTCCGAACTAAAATTTGAAGGCAGATATGTTTGGCGGTAGTTTACCCATTTTTTCATCCAGATGGCTAATTTTACGACTAACGTTATGCTCTAGGAACTTCGGTTTGCTAGAAGAGTATTCTCAGGCGTAATTTTAACCCTTTTTCGGGCCCGAGGGATTAAATTTTCGAAAAAGGGACATTCTCCTTGGTTTTGGTTTATCTCTTTTTCGGGCCTTGGAGATTACTTGCAAAAACGGAACCCCCCTGGAGTCCATAGTTAAGATCTTTTTAGACTCCATAAATATGAAAAGATCGTTAAATGACCTTATTCCTTTCACACTCGTTAAATTGGTCCAGAAAGAACATCTATTTGGCATGCGTTTACCCCTTTTCCATCCAGTAGATTATTTCGGAAAAAAGGTACACCTCAAGAGACTTGTCTCTCCAGGAGAGTTCTCCTCAGCTATATTTTATACATTTTCGAGCTAAGGAGACTAAAATCATAAAAAGGTTGTGATTCCATAGTTAATAGCTTTTCAGACTCCTTAAAATTGAAAAGATATTTGAGTGATCTTGTCTCATTCACACTCGTTAAAATGATTTTGAAGAGACGTCTTTTCGGTATAAGTTTAACCTTTTTTCGAACCGACTAGACTAATTGCAAAAAATGAACTCCTTGGAGTCTTCTTTTGACATTTTTTAGACTCTCTAAACATGAAAAACCACCGAGCTTACCTTTTATGGGCTCGTAAAAATTTACATGGAAGGAGTCTTATTGTGTCATGCTTAATCTCATTGTAGGTCTCATCTTTGTGTCTTTGGTGTAATGTCGGCTCCATGTTTCTTTCAAATAAACCTTCAAATAATTCCTTAAACACAAGCCTTGCAACACTTTTTTCCCTTGCGATCTGACACTTTGACCCATGGAGGAATTTTCCTCAAGTGTCCTTATCCTACACATGTTTCCTTTCCTTGAGAATTAGTATGTTCCATGCGCTTGAAACCAGTTTTATTTCTCACGACACTCGTTCCTATTTTTTAACGTAGCATTCTTTTATTATTTTTCAATATCGTTAAAAAATTGAAAAAGACAAAAAAATCAAATATTCCAAAAAGAGGGGATGGGAAATATACACTCTTTTTTTGGCAGCAAGATAGTCTCCCTTGGAAAAAGCACATCATTTCATTTGTTCGCCAAGCATTGGGATCTATTATGACCTTAGGAAGTTGTTCTCTCTACATAGAGTTGTTTCCTCCTCTGTTTGGTTACTCTTCCAAGCATATGGAGAGTTTGTGGTGCCTCCTGCATTAGAGACTTATGTCAATATTATGCTGCCTAAGTTTGATCATCTTTCATGATTTTGTCCAAGGGAATTTTTATCCAACTCCAGTCCGCCATTCTGTAGTTTGTCTCCTGACCTTCATGAGTCATCCATCCTGAGAGTTTAGTCAAGTTCAGATTCAAAATTGATGAAGTTATGTGCCTGATGATCGAGGTCCTCTATTCTTTCCTCGATGGCATGTTGAATACCTCAGAGTAGTGAGTCTTACACTCCTATTTCACTCCTTGAGCAATTGAATATCTCGAAGTTGTTTCTCGAGCTATGAAGTCCTCATCTCCAGCCACAGGCATTGATGCTTCTTGATTATGCATATTATATTGTACTTTAATATCATCAAATGATTTTGAGATGTAGATTCGTTGTGTATTTCTTCCAGCTACACTTTATATATAGACATTTATCTATGACATGGATCTACAGTGTTCTTGATTGGAAGCCATGATTAGTTCATCCCGAGCATGGGTATACCCACCTCAGAGAGATTATTATTGTTTTGCAGATGGCACCTCCCGAACTCTGGTCCTAGGTTCACTCGACTTCATTCCTTCCCACTGGTAGAGATATTGTAATGTATTTCAGCCATCATTTTCTCTTCTGACCGCAGACATTAGGGGGCATTTGTTATAGCCCTAAAATTCCCTTCCTATGCATACATGGCATTGGCCTTTCTACTTGCACAATTTGCCAATTTACTGCTAAGGATCACTCTTTAAAAAACCATTTTTGCAGCATGTACGTGCCCTGCTGCACTACTTCATGTGTACATATGTTATATGCACACTAGACAACCCACATACATATGCTATCTGCAAACTAAACAACCCTTGTTTACCTCCAAAAGTTGAAAAAAATAAAAATTTGCAAGGAATTCGACGGAGTTTACGGGCTATGGAGGGTTTCCCAGCCAATTCACCCATTGTATCCCATCCCCAAACTGAATAAATATCATTTTTCCATATAGAAGGAGGTATTGGGGTCCCATTCCACATTCAAGAATTAGAACGGAGAAACTCTGCCAAAATTCCTTCCCCTTTTTGCTCAAGATTTTCAACCCCTTATGAGATTTGGCCTCAACATTCCCCCTCCATCCTTGTTCCTATACAATACCTTCCCTATTTACCAAGGATATCAGTTGATTGTGAGAGGTATTACGAGCATGATGCACTTTGAGTAGTATTAAGAGGAGCCTGGATCAGGTTCATGGAGCATCATCCGACAAGAAAGTTGTAACTATTTGTAATCTTCACATCTGAATAAAAGAGTTCTGCTTCTATCCCAAATATTGTGTTTTTGTGCTTAATTGATTAATGCATTTACATTTATATCTAAACCTTAACATCGATAAGTAGAGATAAATATGTTGTAGCTTTTTTGTCTAAATTGTTTGCAAGTCATCTTTGGGAGGAGACCAGTAGCCCAGGAAACTACAAAGGAGAAGGAGGTCAACTCCAACCGAAAGGACCTAAGGTACATCCTCTTTTCCTTCTCTTTTATTTTGAGTTCAGATTGTTTGGGTTAGTTTAGAAGTAGAACCTTCTTTTAAGGGAGATCATTTCTCTTTCTATACTTTGACCCTGGTATAGTAATAGGGGGGTTTTCCTCGCTAGCACTTGGCAAGTATGGTATTTCTTTGACATTTTTGAAAAAGTTGTGATCCATGTATTGGCAGCTATAGATTTGCATTGATGAAAGTTTTGGAATTGAAATCCTCATTCCGAAGTACAAAGAATAGATGATTTTAGGGGATAAATTTCTAAAGTTCTGAAACAGATTTGCTTGGAGCATTTTAAGTTTTATGTTTTTTGGTTGTGGTATTTTGTCAAACACTTTGCAGATTTTTGTCTTCTTGAGTTTCGTTGGGTTTATGGTGATGATTGTTTGTGTGTTTGCAGCCAAAAAATGATAAAAATATAGCAATGGAATATACTCAACAAGATTCAAGACAAATAACACAAGAAATAGCCACAAATACCACAAATCTGATTTTATTTAGATATATAGATGACCTTATACAAAAAGGAGTAGATCTGGAATACATATAAGAGAATAGAATGTATGGTTGATAATTCATCCAAGATACAATAGAGAGATGAAGATATATGCTTCCAAAAGCCTTCTCAATATGGATAAAAAATATCTAGAGCTCCAACATTTTCCCTTGCTGTAGATGATTGTCTTCCCTAACAAAATGCGCCCTCACTAGCTGTAGAAGGCTAAGATTTCATCCTCCTTGAAGATGACCTCCAAAACCTCTAAAAATGATGCCAAATTGTATATTGGGAGATAGGAAAAACCCTCAACGAGCCTCCTAGCTATTGGGTGATATCTCACCCTTCAAAACACTGGATCCCCTATGCATAATGCACCCTCCTGAAGAGAAGCATGCCCTCCTAAGAGATGGGATAAATGGGTTGAAGAATCCACTCCAATACTTATGAAAAGAGGCACCCCGGGGATAAATAATACCTCTAAAGATATATCTCTTTCAGATCGGAAGTCTACAAACCTCCACAGACTCCTCACTCAAGAAAGTGAACCCTAGCTCTATAGAAACCCACCATAAATGTGCCCTGCTTCCTCATATGCCCCTATAACTAAATGGTAACTGATGTAGAATGGCGAGGAAAGAATATTTCACCTTTGTGACCAATATTGAACTAGGTTGGGTGGGATCTTTCACAACTGAGTTGATCTATAGGGTTTGTTCAGTCAAAACCCTCAAAACCCCCAAGTGCATGGGATCTCTAGAAAGAATACAGACATCAAAATGATAATCAACATAATGAGAGAATAGAGGCTTCTATCTCTCTTTTATCCCCCATGTTCACCTTTTTCCTCCAAGTGACTTTTACTTTATTTTTATTATTCTTTAATTAAATCACTTTATTAATTAATTGGCCTTTTTGCCTCTAAAAGGCGATTTATACATCCCTATAGCTTCTCTGTCCATTGAAAGACACTTATCATCATCTAATCCTATAGTGGTCTTCCTCCCAATTCCTATGAGGTATTACACTAAAAGGTTTCTCCAAGTATTATGCCGTAAATGACCTTCTTAGTGAAATTAATTAAAATATGACCCATAATAACTCAAAATTACGAAAATCATTGGAATGTAATGAAAACATATCTAGGTTGTGTGGAATTGATACTGATGATGAAATATGATGAACGATGCAAGTCCAGCCCAATAAAACCCCTTAATAACTCTTGAACTCGCTGTCACCCCCATATGGCTACTCTAGTAGTCATAACACTCTGTAATATAATAATGTCCAAAAATCGGGACATTACAATCCTCCTCGCTATAATATTGCTTGCCCTCAAGAAATAACTAAACCAATTTGTATATGATACCAGGATCCCATATCCACCTATGTGACTTGTAGTAAACTCTCCTCAAGACATGGCCTCTCCAAGTGATCACCATACATGATACCCAAATGCTCCTTATGAGTAGAATGATCATGTGCACACGATCCTTAGTCAACTCCCCAAACAACCACTCTACTCAGATCTCGACCCCATAAAACTATGGACTACCCAACACTCCAATCCGTGTATCCCATATCAATATGTGAACTATAATTACCTGGAAGTATAGTATTGTAACATGTCAACACCATGAGTCTCCTGCAAATAACACACAACCTCCACCCGAAATGAGTCTAACCTCTAAGACCATACCAAACCCAACAAGGCCTCCACCAAATGAACATGTTGCTGACATAGTGAGGTACTACAAGACCTCAATGAATCACTAACAAGTGACGTGCTCCCCCCAATACTAAAACCCAATGGAAAATCAAAGTGATTTTCCCTTGCAAAGATCCACTCGCCTCCATCAATCAATGAAATGCCCAGCCCTGTAATCCCACAATCCCATGCTAATATTTCAAAGGACCATCAAGCTTAACCTGCACCACTCTGATATTGAATGTCTACCCAATGTATACATACTGGATCCCCCACTCCTGGATCCTCATTATAAAATACATGTGGTTATTGGACCTGCTATCAAGAAGTTGAACCTATGAAGGTATCCCCATGTAACCAAAATATGCCCGTCCATCACCATGCTCGATCACGACTATCAACCGGGAGAACTTGTCTCACCACATAGAACAAATCCCATCAAACCCTGTCAAAGTAATCCAAGAGTGAAGTATGTTGCTTGCTGGCACAACCCATACCATCATAAGATGAAACAATCTACTAACCAAATGGATTCCCAGATCCCATGGAAAATTTGGAAGTTCATCCCTTCCAATCCCCACTAACTACTGATGTGACAGACTGATAACCGTCGAAAGCCATCCATCCTCATCCCAACGAGAATATGAATATTTATAAACCTATGAGATATCCTATGTCCCATGGCCTAATATACTCTCCATCACGCCCAAGGCCTCAATTGTTTGTCTCTAATGATCCACCCCTATGTTGTTGTATATAATCAAGTCACTCACGTAAAGAGGTCTTTGCCTACTAACTCTCCATTTCCCTTGGCATTTTATATCTCCCTCTATGTTGTTTTCGATGATAAAAATATCGGGAATGGATAACAAAAATAACTGCAATCGTTTGTAGGCTTGGGAAGCATCATATTCTATGGTCAATCCCAAGGACTTGACAAAAATCTCATCCACTGGTACCCATGGTGAGTAATCGCCTTTACTCATCACTAAACTCCAATCATCGGGTACAACAGATGGTAACTCCACAATATGATGGTCAATCACGTTCCCTCCGTCATCACTCATATGGTTGCTACTACTGTGAAGGTGATCTCCTAGAAATATGTACTACTGCAAGGGAGAGGAATATCCATGCTCCACTAAGTATGTATCCTCCCCATAATCCAATGCATCCCCCTGAATCCAACTCAGGTACACCTCTGCATGCTCGTGTGAAATATCTCTCATCATCATATGCCCTAGTATAGTCATGCAAGCCTATATCTCCGCTTGCATCATCATGTGTCCAAGGTGTACTACCAAATCAACCTCTGCATGGTTGTCAACCAATCCTGGAACACAAATGGAAGTGTCCTCATAACTGCCCCTAGATTTGGAATCCCCATGTGTATGTGTGTGACCAACTGTCTCAGAACTACCCATGAATGATGGTTCCTGTGACACCCAGACATCCTCCAATGTCTCCTGGTCATATCCCTCCATAACCATCAATGATCATGGGTACTCCTCATGCTCCTCCATAAAATAGTGCTTCTCTGCCAAACCACCAACATCCTCTAGCAATGTGGCTGAAGGATATATCTCACTCTCTGTTGAGATAGATGTAGTGGATCTATGACTAGTCTTCTGAGGGATATCCTCTAATCTAGACATTGATTCTTGAAGGGTTAGTTGTGCCCCTTCTAAGAATCCTCGTCTTCTCACCAACTCATGAGTGAGTTGGTCCACCTCAATCTCCTTCTCCCTTAGTGCCTTGTGATACATCTTTCTAGCCTCCAATAGGTAATTCCTATCCATCAATAATTGTTGATAGTTGGCCCTCATCAAAGTCACTCTCTGTTATTGGATAAATCCGTAGGTGTGGACACTAACCGATCTCCCTAGATCCACCTGGATCTAGAACAAAGCAAGATAGAACATGACTCTTTCCCTAGATTTTGACCATTGAATTAAATAGGAGGCAAGAAAAAATAACATACCTTATTATCGCTTCCTATGGTATTTGTTGCTCTCTCTTCACTCCAGTGCTCTCGTGCAATCAAGACCAAGACAACACAAATGAACCAAAGTGAAGAAAGCACAATCTGTTTAACGGTCAATCTATGTATATGATCAAGGAATTATACAATAAAGTGGAAATAACTTTATGGGAAAGGGACATATTACTGTATCATATTAATGGAAAGTAAATATTACAACCTGAGCCTTGATGTCCCAAACTTCCTTTCAATGGCCCTTGGCTCTGACACACACACTTGCTCACTTGCATGAAGAAGATCAAAACCCTTTGGATAAACTTGCTGGAGTCTCCAAGCTACTGTAGCTTCAATCCTTCACACAATTCTTTCACTAATTCTCCAATGAATCTTGCTTAACCTTTTCCATGAGAATTCCCTCAATATATAGGAGAGAATGAATTAGTTACTTGGACAAGAATGATCCCAAAATATCAGGGAATCCAATACTAGGATAACCATTCGAATGCCATCTCATC
>SNQJ01S0011175.1:107837-136751 GCA_010110895.2 Picea sitchensis
AACTTTTTCTCAGGAGAAAGTTCTTATGAAGAGCCTGAGTACACCATCATCAATACATCATCATGATGACCAAAATCATGGGTAACACTCTCTCCCTGAGTGTATGGAATACATCAATGTCAAGTCTCCCATCTGAACAATCATGTGCCATCGAGGCCCTCCAACAATAACCTATCACCAATGTGTGTGTATCATCAATGCATCTAGTGGCTGTCATGATCATGTACTCACTGACTCTCAACTATCCTGTGAAGTGTCGTGAATCCTAATCACAATCCTGTTGAGGTGCTACCTCATGCCTCTCACTGCTAGTTTCAATGATGCAATTCCCAACAACACACTCCTTAAAATATATAGCACTAAATTTACCACTTTCATCTGTGATACTAAGTCCTCCTATACACCACTTCACACCATCACCAACTGCTACCTCCATCTGAATCGTACTATATCCTATATGTGTTGTTGTATCCTCATGTTCACTCACTCTACTAATGTCATATGTACCTGGATCCCATACATGTGTTATGGTCATCTCGACCAATAAGGAGTGCATCCTCATCACTGTACACTGATCCTGGAAGTAAGTATGCCAACAAGATGTCAGTCTCCACAACCTAATCTATCAATGGACTCACCAAAAGAGGTGACTCACTCTCCCCATACCTATAGGTATGCACATAATCATTTGTCTCCATGTCATACCTCTCATCTTGGGTCTGCAAATCCACATGTCCCTTGTGTTCAATACATACACAAAGATCCTCTACCATATCAGGAATGCCACTGATATCCACATGTGTCATGGATAGAAAAGTTGTCTGAGAAGATGAAAAAAGTTTCATGCTGATCATAGAAATCTCATCATATCCCATACATGACTTCCTAGTAGTCATGTCAACACCCAAGGTCATACAACCTCTACATCTCATCAGTCCTAGGTGATAACACATTTGAATCCTCACAAGTGTCATCACTATGTTGAAGTATTGAGTCCTCAACAAAGCATGATAGGGAAGCTAAAGAACATGGGCTATCATCCTGTCAATCCAACTTTCCATCAAATTCACAAGAGTCCTAATAATTCTCTAACGAGGTATCTAAGGCCGCATCCTCATATTCATCCTGCTCATCACTGTCATAGTGCACCTTAATGTAATGCACTCTCCCTTTACCCCCGCATTTGTGATATGGGTCCCAAGGCTCTTTGAAATTGTAGCAAATTCCCCTACTCCTAATGGGTGCAAGATCAATTTGTGCTCCTGTCAATCCCACTAATTTTTGGGGATGTATCCTCTTTCCCTTCTCTACACCATACTCTACTATTATGTATTTATGATATCCACTCATATATGGCTTGATCCAATTTTATTCGGAGCTCTTCTTGGTTACCCATTCTCTAGACTACTGAAAAACGTGCTACTTTATCATTCTACAATCATTTATTTTCTCCTTATGGAAGACACCTTAGGCTAGGAGGAATATTCACTCTGATACCACTGTAAAGTTCCCAAACAGATTTGCTTGGAACATTATAAGTTTTATGTTTTTGGGTTGTGGTATTTTGTCAAACACTTTCCATATTTTTTTCTTCTTGATTTTTGTTGGGTTTATGGTGATGATTCTTTGTGTGTTTGCAACCAACAAATGATAAAGATATATCAATGGAATATACTCAACAAGATGCAAGAAAAATAACAAGAAATAGCCACAAATACCGCTGATCGGATTTTATTTAGATATATAGATGACCTCATACAAAATGGAGAAAATCTAGAATACATCTAAGAGAATAGAGTGTATGAATAATAATGCCTCCAAGATACAATAGAGAAATGAATATATAGGCTTCCAAAAGCCTCCTCAAGTTGGATACAAAATACCTAGAGCTCCAATATTTTCCCTTTTTGTAGATGATTGTCTTCCCTAGAAAAATGTGCCCTCACTGGTTGTAGCAAGCTAAGATTTCATCCTCCTTGAATATGTCCTCCAAACCCTTTGAAAATGATGCCAAACTGTATATCAAGAGATAGGAAAACCCCCCGATGAGCCTCCTAGCTATTGGGTGAGATCTCACCCTCCAAAAAACTAGATCCCCTATGCACAATGTGCCCTCCTGAAGAGAAACACACCCTCCTAACAGATGGCATGAATGGGCTGAAGAATCCACTCCAATACTTATGAAAATAGGCATCCTGGGGATAAATAATACCTATTAAGAGATATATCTCTTCAATCTGAGGTCTATAAACCTCCATGAAGTCCTCACTCAAGAAAGTGTGCCCTTGTTGTAGATGATTGTCTTCCCTAGAAAAATGCTCCCTCACTAGCTGTAGAAGGCTAAGATTTCAACCTCCTTGAAGATGGCCTCCAAACCCTCTGAAAATGATGCCAAATTGTGTATTGGGAGATAGGAAAAACCCTCAGTGAGCCTCCTAGCTATTGGGTGATATCTCACCCTCCAAAACACTGGATCCCTTATGCACAATGCACCCTCCTGAAGAGAAGCATGCCCTCTTGAGAGATGGGATGAATGGACTGAAGAATCCACTCCAATACTTATGCAACGAGGCACCCTGGGGATAAATAATACCTCTAAAGATAGATCTCTTTCGGATCTGAAGTCTACAAACCTCCATAGACTCCTCACTCAAGAAAATGAACCCTAGCTCTACAGAAACCCACCAAAAATGTGCTCTGCTTCCTCAACTTCCCCTGTAACTGAATGGTAACTAATGTAGAATGGTGAGGGAGGAATATTTCACCTCCATGAACAATCTTGGACCAGGTTGGGTGGGATATTTCACCACTGAACTGATCTCTAGGGTTTGTTCAGTCAGAACCCTCAAAACCCCCAAGTGCATGGGCTCTCTAGTAAGAAGCCAGACATCAAAATGATAATCAACATAATGAGATAATAGAGGGACCTATCTCTCTTTTATCCCCCATGTTCACCCTTTCCATCCAAGTGACTTTTACTTTATTTTTATTATTCTTTAATTAAATCACTTTATTAATTAATTGGCCTTTTTGCCTCTAAAAAGTGTTTTATTCGTCCCTATGGCTTCTCTGGCCACTGAAAGTCACTTCTCATCATCTAATTGTGTAGTCCTCTTCCTCCCGATTTCGATGAGATATTCCACTAATTTTTTTCTCGAATTATTATGCCGTAAATGACCTTAATGTAATTAATTAAAATATGACCCATATTAACTCAGAATTATGAAAAATCGTCGGAATGCAATATAACCAAATACAAGTTGTGCAGAATGGATCCTGATGATGAAATATGATGAATTATGCAAGTTGGGCCCAATAAAACCCTTCAATAGCTCCTGAACTTGATGTCACCCCCGTCTCGCTACTCTGGTAGGAATAACACTCTGTAATATGATAATGTCCGAAAATGGGGACATTACAAAATTTCGCCAATGGGCAAATTTTCCATGGTTTTCCCAAAAACGTATTAGCAAATTTCCATTTTTTCTAAAAACAATTTGCCCAAATTCCATAGAATAAAATTATTTTACCTTGAAAATCACCAAAATTTTATTAAAACTATTATAAAATCCTTAGAAATTTGAATATTTTCACAACACTATTTCCAAACATTTTACATTTTGCATATTAAGGACTAGTAATATTAGCCTAGGTTTCTACATTTTAATAAAAAAAATCATCCTTCAAATTATCCTTGGTACAAAGGTGAAGGGGAAGAAGGGTGTGACCTTTCAAATACATTTATTATGCAGATCAAGGAATAAACTATATATTTTCATTGATGCAAGTGTTGGCATCGACATCCTCATTTTGAAGTAGAAAGGTGAAGGAGAAGAAGGGTGTGACCTTTCAGAGACATTTTTAATGCAAATAGAGCAGTGGGGAAGTGCATCGTGGAGTGTAAGACTCTTCCTAGAAGTTCATTGTAGATATTCAAATTTCTCTCTATACTTTTGTAGGACCAAAATTTCTTTTTGTGGGAAGGTATGATCTAGGAGGATCTCCACACAAGTATTCATTACTTTTCACACCATGGAGAAGATCATTACAACATTGATTAATGATAGGTGGTAAAGAATGATTAATGTTTTCTTTAAATTGTAAAAATGATTAATACTTTAAATGAGTGTGAGAAGCTCATGTATTAATCATTTAAATTGGAAAAATGATTAATACTTGAAGTGAGTGGAAATTAGTCATGCATTTTTCATTTAATTTGTAAATAAGGAAATTAGTTTTGTGTGAGAATCCACCTCAAAAATTAGCTTCCTAGTTTCAAGGAGAGGTTAAGAGTCTCATGAGTTGGTTTGGGATTCTTCCTCATTATATTCCAAGTAGTTTCCTATTCTCAAGGGGAGGTTAAGAGTCCCATAGGTTGGTTTGAGATTCTTTCTCATTTTGTCCTTCGAGTTGTTATTAGATCCTAAAATTGTGGATCTTGTCTCTTTGGATTATGGAGCTAAAGAAACTATATAAATTCCTTATGTGAGCTGTTTGAAGGGAGATCTTGGAGAGAGATCTCAAGAGAGATTTTCATGGCGAGGAATGTAGTCCTTATGGTTTCTAAAGAAATGTCACTTATGTGAGAGCCTCAAGTTCTCTTTGTATAAGAGAAGGTTTCTCTGGGTTTTCACCCCTGTATAGAGCATGTGCCACATTTTGTGAGAATGTTTTATCCCTTGTTAAAGGAAGGATAATAAAGAGATTCATATTCCAGGAGGATCTGGAGATGTATCTATAAGAGTTTGGTGAACTCCATTAACACATGGGTGTCAAATTATATGTGTGAGTTTTGATGCATTCTCTCTTGATTAAGTAGAGATTTAATTACACATATGAACCTAATTATCACAATTTTCTCACATTCATATGAAATTCTTAGATTTTTTTTTTTCGTGTTCTCATGCAATTAATCGTCAGTAAAATATCCTCATCGTAGATTTTTATAGAGAAAGATCTCACAGAAAATATCGGATCAGTGACTGACTCAGGGTTTCAACTAGCAGACCGAATATCAAGGATTAGATATTTAGATCAACATCATGTGTTATAAGGTAGATCCTATGATCTAGAATGGACACAATTATAAAATTTGGGGACAATATATGCATGATTTATTAAAGTGTAAGGTTATTTGCTAGTTTACAAAGACTATGATCCTAAATCTGAAGGATGACTAGTAGAAGTTGTTCATAAAAAAGAAGAAGGATGAGGTTACATAGGAGTTATCACCACCCACATTTCAAGGGAGATTCACTTTCATTTGAGTGGGATCAAATATCCCCATAAATTCTAAAGAAATAGAAAGACTCTATTTGATAACACCAATGAAAGTCAGGTTATGTAGATTGAGAAAGAGTTGATCTCTTTGAATGTTCTCTCTTTTGAAAGAATTGAAGATTCTCTATCTCTCATCAATGAGATACAATCAAAGTTGGATGAATGTGGCAAGGAGTTTTGAAGGAAAATGGTCAGTTCATTGAACTATTCCACATGAACCTGAGGACACCTTATGATATATTATATTCAATGTTTCATGTTAGTTGGGCTTCCAAAAAAGAATACGGTAAGGATTATACCTTTGTTTTTTTCCGTGGTTTGCTAATTAGGGAATACATGAAAAATCTTGATGGATGGAAATTAAAGGTCAAGAAAAAGGATCAATTGTTGCAGAGTAGAAGTCGACAGAAATATAGGGAAAGAGGTTGATAAGGAAATCAAGAGAAATTGACCGATTCCACCAATGTCCAAAATGCAATGAAGAAGCACCATGACCATAATTTGACAGAGAAAGGTAGAAATAAGAAGACCTAGTGGTATTTTCGAAAGTTAAGACATATGGATAAGGATTGTTGGAAGAAGACTAAATATCTAGAAGAGAAGATCAGAAACCTTGAAGTATATGTGTCAGCTAGAAAATCAATTAATTCTCAGAATCAACTTGTAGAAGGTAAGGCAGATAACTATGTTTTTTATGTCAGTACTTCATAGGTCCTACATGCTCACACTACACAAATTAAGTGGATACTCAACTTTGAATGTACAAATCATATGACTAAAAATGATTCTATTTTTTCTTACTTAAGGGAAGCTATCGAAAAAAGAAAAAAAATTGTAGCGGATGATTATGCACTTACTATTATTAGTTTTGGAAATATTGTGTCAAAATGGTATGATCACTAATGTGTGTCATGTTCCTAGCTTGAGTGCCAAATTATTGTTTGTACCCAAACTTACCCAGATTAGTAAAAGGGTTGAATTCTGGCCAGATCAGTTTATTGTGAAGGATGTGAAAAAAATTGGGAAGTTGTTGTTGAAGGAATCATTGATCCTCATTATGGATTGTAGAAGTTTCATAAATTTCCCCGAAGAGATTCCAAATCGACTGAACTCATTTTTTAAAGCGAAAACTAGAGTAGAGTTTGGCATGAATGACTCAGACATATGAATTTACATAGCATGGAATTAACGGTGAAACATAACATGGTCATTGGACGATTAAAAAAATTCCCCCCTTATGGAAGTATTTGAAGGGTGTGTGCATGAAAAGCATCACTAAGCTGTTTTGATACAAGAAACTCTTGGAGAGCCAAATATTAGCTAGAACTTGTCCATAATGATATGCGTTCTTTGATCAAACCATAACTAGCATATGAAAGGTATGTTTAGGGTATATTTCTTTAAGGATAAGAGTCATGTATTTGAAAAGTTCAAGGAATTTAGGGTATTAGAAGAAAAGTAGTGCAATAAACCTATGAAATGTTTGATATTAGAAAATGGTGGATAATATGTGGGTGGAGTATATGAAGATTACTTTTCCCAGCATGGTATCTACTAGAAAATATTTTCACCTCACGCACCATGGTGATCAATACAATAGGTCAACTAGTGAGATGCATAACTTTCGCATGTGAACTCCAATTGAGGCGATTCTTTCATCGTTGGGAAGGTATATCCTCGTGGTACATAGTAAGGTTTGGACCATAAAATAGTGGCATTTTATGCCTCAAAATGGATTTGGAATATTTCAGACGGTATTTTTGGACCCAAATTTCCAAATTGGGACTAGTCTCTATAATGGCTCTACAAGTTGATTCCTCCAATTTTTTCACCCATAAAGAATTGATATAGATGAAAAATAATATAATGATACAATCCAGATCAACCATAATATATATATATATATATATATATATGTATAACAAATTTATCGACTTAACGAGAACTGTGACCTCGAAAGGAGAACTCTAGCCTTTAAATTCCACATTTTTGCATAAAAAACATGAAAATCAACCCCCAAATCAAAAAGTGGTGCTACCGGTAGCACCATTTTTCTAACCAGGTCAAAATTACAACTTTTTTCAAGCATGGCCTTAAAAAATCAAACAGTTGCTCAGAAAAAACTTAAAATTAACACCTAAATAAAAAAGTGACGCTACCTAGAGAAAAATGTTTTTTTTTTTCTAAATGTTAAAATAATAGTTAATTATGACCTAATTGAAAATTTATCCTTGACAACAAATCCCTATGAAAATAAAAAACCCTAAATGTTCACTTGAAAATTTATTTACCAACATTTAAAAATTTTTTTTTAATTTAAATATAAAATTAGAAAATAAAGAAAATAAAGAGCCTAAGAAAATCTAAAAAATGTTCAAAGATTAAAAAGAAAACTCCCTAAACTAAAACTATATGAAAGAAAACATTTAAAAAAAATAAAATATAAAATTTAATTTTACAAATATATATATATATATGATAGATTGGCGGGCATGTATGGCCTCCGTCTTGAACCCAGATTACCAGGTCAAGTGGCATGAGGCTTAGTCTGGCTGCTTGGTATGACTCAACATCACCTCCTCTGACCCACTTGGTCCGAAGACAACCACGACAAAGTCCATAGGATCTTTGGGCGACCCAGCGGGAGGTTTGGGATGATGCCCAACATGTTACCCATTTCTAATACTACTATACCTATATATATATATATATATATATAATTTTTGTTTTATTTTATTTTTTTATAAAATTCAAAATATTTTAAGCTTTGTTTTATTTTATTTTGTATTTTAGTGTTTTAATTTGGTGTTATATGTGTGTATTTTTGTGTTTTTTAACCTTTCTAAAAATTTTTGGGCCATAAAATTTGTTTTACTCTCATTTTTTTTCCTATTTAGTTTTAAAGTTTTTTTCTTTACATAAATTTGTTTTTTTACTCTCATTTTTTTTCCTATTTAGTTTTTAAAGTTTTTCTTTACTTTTTTTATTATATAAATTTGCTTTTTAATTTTTTATTTCAATTCTTTTATTTTTCTCATTTTTTTTTAATTTTTAATTTATAAAAAAAATGAATTATATTTTTTACTAAATATTTAAATATAGTGTTGTTTAACTACAATTGTTTTTTATGTATTAAAGTAAAGGTAAAAAAATGTGTTAAAAATGATATTTTCCACTATATTTAAAAATTATGGAACCATAAATTAATTGAGAGGAAAAATATTAATTTCAAAAAAGTAATTGGTAAAAAATATTTTTAAGATTGAAAGAAGCATGGAAAAATGACTAAAAACACAGTTAAAAAAAAAATAGAAAAAATGAAAATAGATGGAAAAACATGCATTAAAAAAAATAATGTGGAAACATTATGGATCATAAAATTTAAAATATCAAAAAACCACCTAAAAATGGAAGGGGGTGCTACCAATATCACCATTTTTAAAAACAAGGTAAAAAATGTGACCCCCCCAAAAATGAGAACTTTGTAAAGTTATGTTGGTAACTATGTTGTATTAACATATATAATAGTATAACACACACACACATTATATTAATACATAAATATAACAACTTGAGTGGGCTTAATGGTTAAGAACATATGTTTCTTTGTTGGAGGTCACATGTTCAAATCCAGATGGGAGTAGGGTATGTATACCTACATAGACATTAATAGTAAAATCATTGTGTGGAGCGGGTCCCTTGTCCCACAAACAAGAGGGTCTCATACACCAATTCTTTGGTGTCTAGCTTGATTGTGACCATAAAAAAAGATTATTAATATTATTATTATAGACATATATAATTCATATGTTAAATATATTATCATCCACGCTTATCATCCCCTTACCATCCATGGAACATTTCCTCGGAAAATATATATGTATGTGTATTAATATATGTCATATATTAATGCTATAATCTCTTATATAATTATATAAGAGATTAATATGTCTATATATTATATTAATTATATGATATATAATAAATTATATCATAATTATATATTAATTTTTATATATTATACAATTTTTTTTATTAATTATATCATATGTTAATAATAATTATATTTCTATAATATATTTAGCATATATTTATCCTATATTAATATATTTAATCATATATATCATAAAATATATTTATACATAATTATAATGATATATGTATATTTAAGGACTATCAAGAACCATGACCAGCCTAGAACTAGAACTAGAACGAGCAAGTCACAAGCACCTATGGTTGCTTCTGAGGACATATTGGGTAAGTCAATTTCTCCATCCCCTCTCATTAATTCTTCATCTGATTTGGGGTTTTGTTTTGGATCTTCCAGGGATCAAATTACATCCTTGGATCCAGGGCCTAGCATTGACTTTCTCTACAACCTTTCTGGTATTTATGGCCCTCAATCTATTCCCCTAATCCCTCTTGCAAAACAAATCAAAATTGACCCTCAACCAGATCCACCAATCCTCCCAACTTACCTTCAGCTTCCCCGATAGTTCCTTTCCCCCAAAATGTTTATATTCCATCTTCTCCTCCCAAACACAATCTTCGATCCCATTCTCGTTGTCCAACCCCTTTCGATTTTGGCATCAAAGGAGGACTTGGATATCACAAAGGGATAAAGACCTCCAAAAGGGTTAGGAAATCCTTCATATAAATGGTTCAATGATAGGCTACTTCAAAAGTGGATTTAGGTCGACAAAAATCTCTTCTTAAGGCCCTTAGAGAATCATTCCTTAGCAACCCCTCAACATGATTATTTTTTCATTAAATTGATAGGGGTTGGCCAATCCCTCTTGAAAACTGGCCATAAAAAGGTTAATTGAAACTCATTATCCTTGTATTGTGCTACTCCAATAAATTATGATGGATGGATATAGAGCTTCAAAAATCCCATCCCTAACACTCCCAAGTTTGGATTTTTTAGGATATGATGCTCAAGGTCCCTTAGGAAAAGTTATAACAAGTTGGAATACTTAAACCCTTCAATTGTGGAACTCATGGAAAATCCAAGTGAGGTTGGGGACAACCTTACTCTCCAATGAACTAAACATGAAATTCCTTTGTCTCGATATTTATGGGACATATGAAAATAGGACATTGTTTTGGGATCATATCATGAATATTTCACTCATTAAATTCATCCCAATGATGATAGGAGTTGATTTAAATTTCATGATGGGAGTAGGGGAAGTTTGGGGCTCAACGACAAATTTGGGCCCTCTTGTTGAGTTTCTTATTCATAAGCTAGAGGTAGCAGGTCTTTTTGACATCCAACCTACTTAGTAATCTCCAACTTGGAGGAATAGGTAATCCCAAGTGGAAAAATTCCTTGATCATTTTCTACTCTCTGAGGCATTTCTTGAGGAAAATCTATGATTTTGGCAATGGGTTTCTTCTGGCGGGGGATCTGATCATAGTCCTGTTGTTTTAGAGATGGCTCCTAGTAAAATAAATCCCCCTGTCCCTTTAAAAATAAATTTAAATTGGTTGGACGACCCCTCCTTTATTGAGGTAATCGGATATTCCTATATTCCTTTCACCCCATACCAACCAAAATCTCTCTCCCTCCAATTCCTAGCAAACATTAAAATGGAAAAAGAGGCATCTATAAATTGGAATAAGGAAAGGAAGAAAAGAGAGGACTGATATCTCCTCGACATTGAACCAAAGCTTCAATCTTGGTAGGAAAAAGAGGGCATGGGTCTTCTCTTCAACCATCAAAAGGAAGAGTTAAAAAACCTAGAAAATGACATAAAAACAATTATTTTAAATAAGGAAAAGGGATGTAGATTGAAAAATAGATCCCTCTAGTTGTAGGATGGAGACAAAAATACAAAAAAAATCCATCATTTTTCAAACCAAAGGAAGGCCATAAATATCATTTGGGAAATTCTCAAACCAAATGGCCCAAAGGAAACCTCTTTTGAAGAGATTGTTGAGGTGGGATCCTCTCACTTTAAAAATTGGTTTCAAGTCGATCATAGAGAAACTATTGATCTTATTCTAAAGGTCGCAAGCTATTTCCCCGGCTTCAATGGCCCATAAAGAAATGAGAACCTGATGGAAAAAGTTTTGAAAGAAGCATTGATGAGGGTATTGCAAAGCTTTCATAGAGATAAGAGCCCTAGGACAGATGGGATTAAAACTAAATTTTATCTAGTATGTTTGAATTTATATGGGATGATATTTTGAGGTTAGTCGAATATTCTAGAACCCCGAGACAAGTGTTGGTTGCTTTTAATGCTACACTTATAGAGTTGATTCTAAAATATTGCAATCCTATATCCTTCGACTATTTCAAGCCTATTTACCTGTATAACAACATCTATAATATCATCTCAAAAATGATAGCCACCATATTTAAGGACATCCTCTCAGACAACATCACCTTTAAACATTTTAGTTTCCTAAAAGGATGCCAAATTCACGAAGCCAATGGAATTTCTCAAGAGGGTTTACACTCCATCCATATAGGTAAATGAAAGGCTATAACTTTTAAATTGGATCTATCCAAATCCTTTGACAGGGTGAGCTAGCTCTATATCATGTTACTCCTCATTCATCTGGGTTTTGAAGATGCTTTTGTAAACTAGATTCTCAATTGTATCAACTTATCCTCTTTTGCATTCTCGATAAATGGGTCATCCACCTCCTTATTCAAAGAAGAAAGAGGTAATAGGCAGGTTTTCCCACTCTCCCCTCTCCTCTTTCTCCTATTTATAGGAGGACTAAGACAACTAATTTACAGTGTTGCCTCAATGATCTAGGTGGATATTGATGGCCACCCACCTATTCCAACTGGCTCCTCTTCAGAGTTTTTAGTTCAACATGTTCTTCTGTAATTATTTGTAATTGTGGGTTCTACACTTTCAGGCCTATCTGAAGCCCTACACGGATTATAGGAGGATATTGATGTCTACCCACCTAATCCAACTGGCTTATTTTGGATGTTTTCATGTCAGTACATTTTATGTACTTCCAGGGTCGTTTTGGGGCCCTAAATAGTGTTTTTTTGGCTTGTCACAGTCAAATTGTAGATGAAGCCAGAGTTTGATTGCATAATGTGTAGTTCTAAAAAATACCTTTCCAATGGGATATCACACACCTAAAAGAAGGTTGTATGCAAACATTATTACCCTAGGAAGTTGAGGTACCAACTCACCCATCAGGGCCCACATAACGCTTGGTGTTTCATCTCCTAGGATTAGGTTTTTTGATGTCTAGGGTTTTGGAATTCATGAGTAATGTTAAAAAGGCCTTTGGAGCCTCATTGTAATCGTTCTTCTTAGACAGATGCACGTAAAAGGCACATCTCTTATCATAGATAGCTACGACCATTTGAAAAATTTGTTTTTAGTTATACAATGTTACAGTTTCTTCCTATTTTATTTATTCAATAGAAGTTATTCTTCACTAGATATATGTTGATGTTCTCCATATCTCTGTGTTATTGTATTCAGTCTATTATTCATTTTTGTTTCTCTCATAAATCTGGATCAGTGGTATCAAATTGGTCTGCCCTTCATTTATTTTTCTTCGTGCATGTACCCAACAAGATCTGGGTACAAGAAGTTGGGACTCAAACGAGTCAATCCTTTGCAAGATCAACCACACCAATTCTGACAACAAACCATGGGGGAAGAAAATAAATATGATGGAGAAAGAGATCCTTTTAAAGTTTTTCTTGAGGAAGCCCTTGCACGACAAAGGAATGAAATGATGGACAACTTTGCAGAGATCCTTCGACGGCTTCCCACAAGAGACGCGTCTTCATCAAGTGACTATGCAACCCCCTTCAAGGTACATGCAATTTTTTATATTTCATTATTTGAAGGACTGATAGATGCGGATGCTATAGATAAATGGTGGAATCTGCTTGAAGGGTATTTTTCAGTCCACAATTTTTCTGATAGGGAAAAAATTACTTTTTCACTCCTGAAGGTTGTCCCCCATGTTAAGGAATGGTGGGATACTTAGTATGAGAAAAGTTCCATAGAGGAATCTACAATATTTGCGGTCACCCCCACATGGGATTCCTTCAGGGATGCCATTAAAGAATAGTACTATCATGTTGCAAGCTACAAGGACCAGTACATAAGATGAACCACCTTGTGTCAGGAAAAGGACCAGATAGTACCATATTTCACCAATATTTTCCATACCATGCACACCAAATTGGGTATCAAAGACTCTAAACAAAATCTGGTGTGCAAATACCGTGGTTGCTGCATAGATATATACAAACAAAAATGGATTTTTTGGACATCACATCATTGGGTACGACTTATAGATATGTTGTCAAGATCTAGCAGAAATTTAAGCAGAAGAGGTGAGAGTTTGGATCTGCAAACTCCTCAAAGATGAAGCAGGGCAAAGGCATCCCCAACCCACAAAACAAGGGAAAGAGAAAATATGGCCACTCTCAGGAAAACCAATCCAATACGCAACACAAGAAGATTAATGAGAAGTTGAAGAAGGACACATGAACATGGTGTGAATACCATAAAATACCTTGGCACAACACCGAAGGATGCTGATCCACATAGTCACTGGTGGTCGAGATGAAATATTTCGAGTCAAAGGAAGATTCTGGCTTTGAATCAAATCCAAAAAGAGGGAAGCGGATTATTAATGTTGAACCCAGTGCCACTTTCGCTACCACCAGAAGGGGAATGCCTCTTTCACTCACATATGTGGGTAGTGGGGGCTTCACTTGATTTCATTGTCGATAGGGAAGTCATAAGAAATTGATCTTAGTAGAGGTCATCAAGTGGCTAGACTTGCCAACGACACCGCACTCGCATCCCTACACCATCGGTTGGCTTCGCCAAGGAAGATATCTTTGCGTTAGCCAATAGTGTCGTCTTCCATATGGCATCAAGCCCTTCAAAGACAAGGTATGTGTGATATTTCTCCCCTTAAAGTTTGTGATGTTATTTTAGGACAACCATATTTGTGGAAGTGACATGTTGTGTATGAGTCTAGACCCCGCAGTGTTATTATTACTTTGGGTAGACAATTGTATAGGATACCAGAGGTAGGGCCACCTACTACTATTTATTTAATCTCTGCTAAGCAATGTAGTAAGGTCATTTCATAGACTAGAAAGTTCGTCTTATTTTTTATCCATGCTCACAATAACTAGAAGGTCACCACCACATCCGTGGACTCTACAAAAATCCTCTCTTTGTAGCAAAAGCAAGTGAACGAGATCGTGGAAGAGTACGGAGAAATATTCTCCTCACCCACCAGGGTACTGATGCACTTCCAAGTCAATCATATGATTGATCTAACCCCTAGTGAACCTATGCCTAATGGACCAAACTATCACTGTTCGCTGATGAAAAATGAGGAAATCAAGCGTCAGATCCAAGAGATGATTCAAAAGGGGCACATCAGACCCATCTCTTGCCCTTGTGGAAGCCCGATTTTACTAGTGAAGAAGAAATATAGGACATGGCAGATCTTCATTGATTACAGAGCATTAAACAAAATTAGAGTTAGGAACCGATACCCAATTCCCTGAATTAATGACCTTCTTGACCAACTCAAGGGGGAAAAGGTGTTCAACAAGATTGACCTAAATTCTAGCTACCACCAGGTTCCCATCGAGCCATTGATGTATTGAATACAACTTTCAAATCTAAAGAAGGTATCTTTGAATGGTTGGTCATGCCCTTTGTCTTAACAAATGCACCAACCACTTTCATGAGGTTGATGGATGATGTTTTGAGACCCTTCACCAACTATTTTGTGATGGTATATTTGGATGACATCCTCATCTTCAATAGAACTTGGGAGGAGCACATGCAACATATTCAATAGGTTTTGAGCACTCTACGACAACACAAGTTGTATTCCAACTTGGAAAAATGATCCTTTGGCATGAACAGGGTCCAATACTTGGGATACATTGTTAATGAGAATGGGTTACATGTGGATCCAGCTAAGATCCAATTCATCTGTTACTGTCCAGTCCCAACCACACTAATCGATCTTCAAAGCTTCTTGGGACATGCCAAATTCTACCGACAGTTCGTGTTGGGATTCTCTCATATTTCATGGGCCCTCATTCAAGTGAGCAAGGGCGGTGATAGGGAAAATTTCACGTGGGGGAAGGAACAAAACCGAGCATTTGATGATCTGAGGCATCGATTGTGCTCAACTTCGGTAATCTCCTTACCTGATCTGCAACAACCATTTGATATTGAGACTGATGCATCCGACTATGTTGTAAGCACAGTTCTCACACAACACAGTCATCAGGTAGCATACCATAGTGAGAAACTCTTAGATATTGTCTGGAAATACCCCACATATGAAAAGGAAATGTATTCCATTGTACAATCTTTCCGTCAATGGAAACATTACATTTTTGGAAAGGAGACAATAATCTACACTGATCACAAGCCTTTGCAGTTCATATAGACACAGGGGAAGTTGCAGAATGATTGCCATCAAAAGTGCTCCACCTACCAACAACAATACCATCTCAACATCAAGTATAAGATAGGGAACACAAATCATGTCGTTGACTGCCTCAGTTGACCTCCCATGGTTGCACTCATCATCGTTCTCCAGTCCTTTGGGCATGAGGCATATAAGTGGCCCCAACTTTATCAACAAGATATGGACTTTTCCATCACCTATCAACTCTTGGGTACAAGCACGAATGTCACCGATTTTCACATTCAAGACAGACTGTTATGCCATCTGGGCCATCTCCGTGTTCCTGCAAGCAAGCGTGCAAAGATGATTTGGGAGGATCACTACAGTTGGATGGAAGGACATCTTGGCATGGAGAAAATCATGGTCATTCAACAAAAACATTTTTATTGGCCAAAACTTCGGCAGGACGTCAACAAGTATATAAGATCTTGCACTGTCTATGCCATTCCAAGACAACCATAAAGAAGCAAGTATTATACACTCCTCTTCCTATTCCTTAGAGGGATTGGGAATCCATCTTGATGGATTACATGTCTGGCCTTCAGTCCACCAAGAAAGGAAATGATTGTGTATTTGTGGTGGTCAATTGGTTTTCGAATATGGCCATTCTCACAGCCTGTAAGAAGAGCATCACAGCGACAAATCTTGCCAATATTTTCTTCAAATGAGTGTGGGTCCATTTTGGGATGCCACAGACCATCATCTTCGATCAGGACAATAGGTTCCTCATCACATTTTGGGTGAGTCGTTGGTCACTGTTGGACACCAAGCTCAATAAATCCACTGCCTTCAACCCTAAAATTGATGGCCAAACAATGGTTGTCAATAGGATGATTGTGCACATGTTGTGCATGTATAAGTCTAAGCATCCACATAGATGGGATGAGAGTCTTCCCTATGTTCAAAATGGATACAATAGGGCTCTCCATAGCTCCACCGACCATAGCACCTTTCATGTGGGACTGGGATTCCATCCCCTAGGTCCCATTGATATTGCACTACCTCTTGCAACAACACAGACAAATTCTTCCCATGTTCAGACAGAGGTCGACAAATCCACCAGATTCATTGAGCGGATTCAACACATTCGCCAACAGTTCCATGATATTTTGCAGAAAGCCAATGCTAAGTACAAACAACACCATGATCAACACTGGGTACCACACAAGTTTCGGGTGGGAGATAAGGTATGGTTACATTTTCAGAAAGAGTGCCTTACAGATCCCCATTGGAAGCTTTTCTGACTTCGTTATGGGCCTTACACTATCACTAAGGCTATGGGTATCAATGCTTTTGAGCTCAACACTCCACCCCTCCTTGGATTGCACCCAGTGTTCAATGTGGACCTCCTTCAGCCATATTTTCCACCATTATTGGACACCTCAGAGACCGAAAAACAACTAACACCAATAGAGCTCAACCCTGACTGCATGGAACAAGCATCCACACACATGTCAAGGGAACTCACTAGCAAAGGATCCATATTTATCAAGTTGTCAAGGCAGGGAAACTCCTACACCAAGGTAATAGGCTCACCCGAGGCAAAATTCAACATAATTTTCCTCACTTGATGGGGGTTCTCAATGCAATGGAGACCATTTACTCCTAAGGGGGGAGGACTGATCTAGGTGAATATTGGTGGCCACCCAACTATTCCAACTGGATCCTCTTGACATTTTTTAGTTCAACACATTCTTATGTAATTCTTTGTAATTGTGGGTTCTACTCTTTCGAGGTTGTTTGAAGCCCTACACAGCTTCCAAGAGGAGATTGGTGTCTTCCCACCTAATCCAACTGGATTATTTTGGATGTTTTCATGTCAGTACATATTTTTGTACTTCTAGGGCCATTTTGGGGCCCTAAACAATGTTTTTGTGTATTTCCACAGTCAAACTATAGATGGAGTCAAAATTTTATGGAATAATTTGTAGTTCTCAAAAATACCTTTCCAGCGGGCTATCACGCGCCTAAAATGGAGGTCGTATGCAAGAGTTACAAACCCAAGAAGTTGAGGTACCAACTTACCCATCGGGGCCCACAGAACGTTTGGTGTTTCATCTCCTAGGGTTCGATTTTTGGATGTCTAGGGTTTTGGCATTCATGAGTAATGTTAAAAAGGGCTCTGGAGCCTCATTTTAATTATTTTTCTCAGAAGGATGTGCGTAGCAACCACATCTCTTCTCAGAGATAACTACCACCATTCGAGCAAGTTGTTTTCAGTTCTACAGTTCTACAGTTTCATCCTATTTTATTTATTCAATAGAAGTTATTGTTCATTGGATATTTGTTGTTTTTCTCCATATCTTTGTGTTATTGTATTCAGTATTTTATTCATTTCGTTCTGCTCATAAATACGGATCACTCAACCAGTCATTTCAAAGGTATTTCGATCAGTCCTATATTTTCTCTTTCTCATCTTATCTTTGTGGATGATATCCTCATCTTTTGTGAAGGGGATTATCGATTTGTGGAACATTTGAGATATATCATCTCCACCTTCTTTCAAGCAACTAGTATGCAAATAAAATTGGATAAATCCTCTCTCACCACCTAAGGCTTGTCAGATTAGGAAAGTCAACACATATCACATAATTTAAATATGAAACTTAGTGGTGTTGGAGATAGCTTGAAATATATCAGTCTCACACTAAAATAAAATGATTACTACAAAAATGATTGGTTGTGGCTTCTGGACAAAGTGGATAAAAGAATGCATGCTTGGTGTAATCATTGGATTTCAAGAGAAGGAATACTAGTCTTGGTAAAATCTATTCTAGAATCCATTCCAGTCTATTGGGCCACTTTAGATTGGATCCAAAAAGGAATCCTAGGAAAAATAAGACAAAATTCTTACAAGTTTCTATGGTCAAGATTAGAAGACAAAAAATCACTTGTCCTGACCTCATGGAAAAGACTAGAAACTCCAAAGAATTTAGGAGGTTGGGGCCTGAAAAAAATTTACCTTTTTTCCAAATATTTGGCAATAAAGAATGTGTGTGTAATATCCCCAAGGACGAGCCCCGATTGTATTTATGAATTGTAACATGTTTTGTAGGCATGTGAGCCAAGCAATTATAAGTTGATAGGCTTATGTGTTTATTAGGCTAGAGAGCCTAGGTGTTAAAGTCCATGATCTTATTTTGTACATGTAAATATTCATATTATTAATATAAAAACATCGTTGCATGTAGATCGACCACGAAGAAAGAGTATGGGGGACTAAGCCCCACTAAATTGGGTAAGGGAGAGAGGGATGAGAGGATGGAAATAGGGACTAATATTAAGAGATTAAGTATAAGAATAATTTATTATTCTAAATGTCGATAGAAGGATATGATTATATCATAAGTTCCTTTGGGAAGAGGGAATGACTTCCAAATGGAAAGGAGCATGCTTCATGAGCGACATGTGTCAGCCCAGGAACATGCAGTTTTAAGTGGGAATTTTTGTTGTTTAGGGGGGAACTCGTGGAGGTTCATGGACACAGCATTGGCTCTCACACTCTCACCATTCTCCCATTCTCTGACCAGCCGAAAACCTTTATCTTGACAAGTTCACACATGCACTGGTATTGTTGTTGAGTCGTACTTTGCCTTACAAGAGTTATATTGTTTCCTTCACCCTTGCCCATTTGTCTTAGGAGATGGATAAAAGAAATAGGTTGTCAGACCTATGGTTTGCAAAGTCGAGTTGTCAGGCCCGTAGATTGAAGAGGTAGGTTGCCAGGCCTGTGAGAAACTCTCTCCAGGTGAGAGAGTGTGTTAAGGAAGTGAATTCTCATAGAGGGAGTTTAGTAGATGCTACAGAACTCTGATAGTTCCTTTTTTGCCTATTTATGAAGGTGCAGAAGGGAGGTGGAGAAGTCGATGAACTGTGTGACAGTGAATGTGTATACTCCTGGGGTGGGATATGCATGTGGGGAATGAGAGTCTATGAGCAGTGGGCATAAGTGGCTCTTGAGACAATACTTCCTCTTGAACTGTGTGACTTCATGTAGGTCTTTCCAAGCCTAGGAATCCCTTTCCTGGTGGAGTTTAGTCCTATCTTAGGGGTGACCCACTTCTGAGAGTGATGAGCAGTGTGGTCTAAGGCTGGTAGGTTCATGGAAGGTCCGCACGCAGTCGGTGGTCTTCACAATCCAAAGATAATTATCGATTCTGTGTTAATGATGTATGTTGTGCATGTCTTTGATTCTTACAATGTTATCATGTGATTTCGTTGCATGTATGATTTACGTTCAATTTCGCATGAGTTAGTATGGTAGCAGTATATTTTATTTCCTTTTATTTCATTAGAAATGCATGTAATATATATGTACTCTGGGATAAAAAAGTAATCTTCTAACAAATCTTAGTAGTCTGTTGGTGGTGTTACATGGCCCGGCCTAGGTGGTCGGGGGTTCCACAAATTGGTATTACAGTGAAATTATGCAGTGACGTTGCCCGACCTATTGGTGGATGGGGATGTTAAAAATTGGTATCAGATCTAGTTGGCAAAAGCTAAGGTTATTTAGGTAGCGTTCCCCGGTAGAGGTCGATGGTCAGGGATGTTAAAAATTTGTATCAGAGCCATGGTTTCAACACTGAGCCTGGATGGGCCATGTTAGTGGAAGCTGAAGCAAAAGTTTTAAAAAAGAATTGTTATCAAAATGGACAAAATTGAAGTTTAGAGCCCAATTTTCAACACAGAGCCTGAATTAGGCCGTATAAGTGGTTATGGAATCAAACACTCAGAGCAAATTGTTGTTGACAAGGACAAAATTTGAATTTCAGAGCATTCCAGAGTGCCAAGAGAGCACCTTGGTTGTGTTTGGAAAGTTAGGAGGTATAGTGATTCAAGAAATATAACAGAGAAAAGAAACTGCAGTAATCGAGGGGTTTGGAGCCGCAAGGTTTGAAGTTAAGTCATCAGATCAAGCAAAGATTAATTCATGACCGTCAAATCTTGTTGAAGGGAGATCGACAGTGGGGATCCATTGCAGATATTAGGAAGGAAATTAAAGAAAGAGTAAGTTGATCCCCCAAAATCCCTCAGGATCATTTATCTTGCTAGATCAATAGATCAATGATGGATATCGATTCCACCAAGGATGAGCATATTTGAATTGTGGAGATCGGGAAGGAAATTAAAGCATGAGCAACTCAAGTTTCCATAATCATGCTTGGCCATTGATCTTCACGGTTCTTTAAAACATGACTATTTATCTTGCAAAGTGAGATAAGCGCCCAAATTTTAAGCCGAGGTCATAGCTCTCGATCACCTGTAGAGAATACAGAGTGAAATTTGTGTATTTCTTGTCTGTCGATCCAAGAAAGGAACATGTTTCGGAAAGTTAGCTTGTTCGGGAATACAAAATTTGGGAGAAACAAGGTGTGAATAGAGCACAAACTCCCGAATTCCCAAAGTCTGGAGTTAATCCAGACCGATTGTCGCAAGAGATGCATGTTAGAAGATTGACTTGTTCGATAGTTCGATGTTCGGGAGAAACAAGGTATGCTAAGTTGAAATCTCCCAAAGCTCGAAGTCCTGGAGTGACATGGCCTACTAACTTCACTAGGGATGAAGTGGACACATGGGATGTGTGCCACGTGTTAATGAGTTAAGAACCTTGGTAATATGGAAATCCAATTAGGACGTCACATATGTCACCCGCCTGATTGGACCATGTGTCAACTTCGTGTGTCCTATCGAGTGACACTCCTGGTGGTGGCACAAGGTAGTTAAGAGTGACGAATAAGTTAGTTGGAACAGGCCCACATTAAATTTGGTCATGATATATCAAGATTGAATGTCGGGAGGCATTGTGGAGATCGAAGTTGCATGATAGATAATTATACAAGGCGGTCTCGCAATCCAAACCACAGTTTCCCAGAAGGGGTATGTGTCAGTGTGGAGACAATTTCACAACAATCGACGGATTACTCCAAAACTTCCAACCCATGTCCCTGCAATTTTAAAAGTACTAAAGTTGATGTGACATTTTTGACATTTATTAGTTCAAGCGCGGAAACCGTGGGCCCCATTGGACGCGTGGTGTCAGATCGTGAAATCCGGAGGCTTGACACTCTGGAAGAAATGGTTTGGGATAGAATGGGAGGAATAAACCCATGAATTCCCATTATGCCAAAGTAAAGTGATGCGATGAAGTCACCAGGGTGACATGGAAGTATGCAGATACTCACAGTTCAGGAGTTTTGGGATGTGCAAAGGTGACATCATCTGAAGTCCCGAAGCCCCAAAAATCTGAAATCTCATAGTTCCATAGTGATTATCATCCATTGGATGCTAGGAGATGTGGCTTGTTGATCCAACCTACTTCGTGATTTCACCAATCCGACACTCTGAGAGATTTGTTGTGATGTTCTTTGAAATCTGTCGAAGCTCAGAGCTCGAAGTTGCAGAACTCCGAATAAGAACCCAAATCATAAGCGTTCCGTCATAGTCATGGTCACATGTGAATCAAGGGCTGAAGGGGGGCTAGCGCCCTAAATGTTTTGTAGAACAAAACTGGGATTAGATATTGAATCCCGAGGGGTTCTTGACTGACCAAGACCTGCAAAAAATGGAATCTGATATTGTTTTTGTTGAATCAGATTGGTTTATTCTGGAAAAATTAGTTAGGACTGATAGCCTGACAAAAAATTGATTGACTGCACATTTTGCAGAATTAACAATTTTCAAAACTGAACGGAATTGTTGCATAGTGTAGAGAAATGGGGGAGGCACATGATGCTTATAGTTTGGAAATTGAAGCTAGAGAAATGGATGTCTATTTGGGGGTTGAAGGGACAAACCTCAATGGGCATGGAGAAGAAATAGATAAATAAGGGAACATGATGAAAATCATTAAAAAGTTGCAGAAAGATGCCCAGACTCACCGAGAAGATAACAAAAATATCATGAAAGCCAGGGAGAATTCAACTTAAAGTTGATGCAGAGCCTGGAAATAATTGAGAAGAAGTTAGATAAGGAGAGTGACTCCAGTAAAACAGGAAGTCACATGTCCCCTGATGAGAAGAGAAAATCAAGGAGTGTTAGCAGACACCATGATCACTCCAAAGGGCACTTTAATAGGGGGCACAAAGTAGTTCAAGTCCATCGCCTACCAGAAAGCATAGGAGATCTAGAGTGGATGAAATGAAGGGTGAAATGAACAAGATTAAACCTCCTATGTTTGATGGAGAGCACCATAAGGAGGAATATGATGAGACATATCTTCTTGGCATGAGTAAATATTTCCAACTGCAGAATTAATCCTCTCATGTAGAAGAAAGAATTGTAATCCATCAAATGAAAGGAAAATAATCCATGTGGTGGGACCAGCTTGTGCAAGTACAACATATCAAAGAGAAGAATGTTACCTAGAGGGAATTCAAGAAACACTTTGAAAAGAAATACTTAACTAAGAGATACTATGAAAGAAAGATGAAATAGTTCTTTGAACTCAAATTGGAAAGCATGAATATAGATGAATATGAAAGAAGATTCCTATAGATGTTGAAGTATGTCCCTTTCATCAAAGATGAGACTATCAAAATCCAAAGATATTTGAGTGAACTGCCAACTTTCCTTATTGACAAGATCCAATATGATGATCCTAAAACTATGGAAGAAACCACAAGGAGAGAAAAATGATTATATGATCAGCATAAAGGAAAGCCTACTTTCCAAAGAGATTGGAAATACAAGAAGAAGTTTAAGAGGGAACAACGACAGAAGGGGAACAAGCCACCCTTTTTCAGGAATAGTCCTCAAAGATAACTAGTTTTTATAGAGCACAGGATGGTTGAAGTAGGTATACAAAGGCCAAGACAACCACCTATGCAATGTTGGGGTTGTAAATGGGATCACAAGTATAGATATTTCCCTCAGAGAAGTGACAAAGTGAGAGTTGTCCACAATGTTCGGAAAGCAGAAACAATGGAGGACATGGGTAGTAGAGTAACGAGGATCTATGCAGCTGTAGACAACAAGCAAGTTGAGTTTCAATCACACATGATTGAATTTGAAGGTATGATCAATAACCATACCTTTACTATTTTAATTGATCCAGGGGCTAGTCATAGTTATATAGACCCCAATGTAGTGGCAAGGTTGCAATTTCCAAGAAGCAAGCATCTGAAATCTTGGCTCATGCAACTAGCTACAGGAGCCAAGAGAAAGGTTGTTGAGTTGGTTAAATTATGGCCAATGGGCATGAATGGGTTGAGTACCAAGGAATATTTAAAAATTTTTCCTTTGGGATCATATGACTGCCTGAATGGTATGGATTGGTTGGACCAACACCATTCCATGTTAGACTTCCATAACAAGGAATTCACTTGTCTGGATGAGGAAGGAAATTGAAAAACAGTCCAAGGAATACCCATGGCAGTTACTGTCCGGGAAATCTCAACAATGCAACTAAAGAAGTGTTTCAGGAAGGGGTATCAAATATTTGCAGCTCATGTGGAGGAAGCACCTAAGGATAAGATGCCAAATCTATAGGATCATGCAGTACTGGAATATTTTGAGGATGTGTTCAAGGAGGTACCAGGACTACCTCCAAAGAGATATAATGATTTCTCTATAAATCTGATGCCTGGAGAAGCTTTGTTGTTGAAGACTCCCTACAGAATGAGTACAACAGAGCTAAAGGAATTGCAAATGCATCTTGAAGAAATTCTGAGGAAGGGGTATATATGCCCAAGTGTGTCACCTTGGGGTGCCCCAGTCTTGTTCGTGAAGAAGAAAGATGGGACATTGAGATTGTGCATCGATTTTAGACAGTTGAACAAAGTGACTATAAAGAAAAAGTATCATTTGACAAGGATCGATGATATCTTTTATTAGTTGAAGGATGAAAATATATTCTCAAAGATAGATCTTAGGTCAGGATATCATCAGATAAATATTAAAGAGGAAGATATCAGCAATACGTCCTTTAGGACAAGGTATGGTCATTATGAGTTCATAGTGGTGCCATTTGGGTTGTCAAATGCACCAATTGTTTTTATTTGCTTAATGAATGGTGTTTTCCAGGAATATTTAGACAAGTATGTCATTGTTTTTCTGGATGAAATTCTTGTATATTCCAAGTCAGAAGAAGAGGATGAGCATCATTTGAGGATGGCGCTGCAAGTGCTAGGAGAACATCAGTTGTATGTCAATTTGAGCAAGTGCTCATTTTATCAAAAAAAAATTCACTATTTGGGGCATATCATATCTAAGGATGGGATAGCAGTGGACCCTGAAAATATTGAAGCCATTAGAGAATGGTCAGCACCAAAGAATGCGACAGAAGTTAGATCCTTCATGAGTCTAGCTGGATATTATAGAAGGTTCATTGCAAGGTTTTCAAGATTAGCTCACCCCATCACTTCCTTGCAAAGGAAGGGGAAGAAATTTCAATGGACAAAAGAATGTGAAAGAAGCTTCCAACAATTGAAGCAATTGTTAACCAGTGCTCCAATTCTGAGGATTCTAGATCCAAATGAAGAATTCAACATATGCATAGATACACGTAAAAAAGTACTGGGTGGAGTCCTCAGTCAAAATGGGTTTTTTCTATGTTATGAATAAAGGAAGTTGAAGGAACATGAAAAGATCTATGCCACTCATGATTTTGAGTTGGAAACCATAGTGCAGGCCTTGAAGAAGTGGAGACACTACCTCATGGGAAAGAGGTTTGAACTAAGGACAAACCATAATGGTATGAAGTATTTGTTTGATCAACCTACTTTGAATGCTAGGCAGAGTAGATGGTTGGAATTCCTCTGTGAATATAAATTTGATATCAAGCACATCAAAGGAAAGGATAACAAAGTGGTTGATGTACTCAGTAGGAGAGAGCATGAACTGCATGCTACAACCATTATCGTGTACCAATCAGATTTGAAAGACGGGGTTTCTGAAGATGCAAAAGTTGATTTGCAGTACATGGAATTGGTGACTAAATTGCAGCAAGGTAAAATGCAGCAGAAAGCTAAAGATTATAAATTAGGAATTGATGGAATTCTCTTGTAGTACCCAAATATTATGAATTAAGGAGTGTGATTTTAAAAGAAATGCACAATGTACCTTATGGAGGACAGCCAGGATATCAGAAAATAGTTTCATCAGTCAAGAGACAATTTTATTGGCCAACCATGAACAAGGATATTACTGAATACATAGCTAAATGCTTAGAATGTCAAAATGTCAAGGCTGAGCATAGACACCGAGTTGGATTACTGCAACCATTACCTATTCCTGAGTGGAAGTGGGAAGTGGTGACAATGGATTTCATCACAGGATTACCCAGAACAAACAAGCAACATGATTCCATCATGGTGGTGGTGGATAAGCTTACTAAAGATCCTCATTTTATTCCATTAAAGACTACTCACAAAGCAACCAATATANTCAAGGGGTTCGGAACGAACCTGAACTACATCATAGCCTATGATTCTAAGTCTGATGGGAAAACATAAAGCGTGAACCAAGTGATATAGGACACGCTAAGGATGTATGTGATGGACAACCCATATAAATGGGAGGATTATCTACACTTGGTAGAATTTTCTTACAACAATGGGTATCAAGCATCACTGAAGATGAGCCCGTTTGAAGAAATTTATGGCAGAAAGTGAAACACACCAATAAGTTGGGACAACCCAAATGATAGAGCAATATTTGGGCCAGATTTTCTCAAGGAAATGGAAGAGAAAATGATGAAGATTAAGAAGAATTTGAAGGCTTCCCAAGATAGGAAAAAAAATTATGTTGATAAGAACATAACCCATAGGGAGTTTAAAGTGGATGATCATGTTTTATTGAAAATGAAAGACAACAAAAGTTCCCTGAAGCTGGGAAACTGTTCCAAGTTGGCAGCCAGATATTGTGGACCATTTGAAATTCTAGAAAGGATTGGATCAGTTGCTTATATGATTTCATTTCCTATATCCATGACTGTTCATAATGTATTTCATGTTTCATTGCTCAATAAGTATATAATTGATCCTAATCATGTGATTGATCGGAATGTGATTCAAGTGGAGCAAGAAGGTGCCTTGCAAGTGCATCTGGTGTGCATATTGGACTGGAAGAGGAAGCAGCTTCAGAATCAATCCATATGGCTTGTAAAGGTCCAGTGGACCTGGTACAGTCTTGAGGACATGACATGGGAGCATGAGGATGCTATGTGAGCATAATACCCACATATTTTTAAATATTTTGAAAATCTTGTTGACGTTGTGTAAATAAGTTGCACTGAGGACAGTGAAAAAATAAGGGGAGGGGATTTTAATATCTCCAAGGACAAGCCCAAGTTGTATTTATGAATTGTAACATGTTTGTAGGATGGTGAGCCAAGAAATTATAAGTTGATAGGCTTATGTGTTTATTAGGCCAGAGAGCCTAGGTGTTAAAGGCCAGAAGCCTGTTTTGTACATGTAAATATTCATATTATTAATATAAAAACATCGATGCATGTAAATTGACCATGAATAAAGTGTATGGGGAACTAATATCCACTAGGATAGGTAAGGGAGAGGGGGATGAGAGGCTGGAAATAGGGACTAAGCTTAAGATATTAAGTCCAAGAATAACTTATTATTATCCTAAATGTTGATAGAAGGATATGATTATATCCTAAGTTCCTTTGGGAAGAGGGAATGACTTCCAAATGGAAAGGAACGTGCTTCATGAGCGACATGTGTCAACCCAGGCACATGTAGTTTTANTGGGGGGGGGGGGAACCCACGGAGGTTCACAGACACACCGTTGCCTCTCACACTCTCACCATTCTCTCCATTATCTGACCAGTCGACCACCTTTATGCTGACAAGTTCCCTCACACATTGCTATTGTTGTGAGTCATACTCTGCCTTACGGGAGTTATTTGTTTCCTTCTCCCTTGTGTGTTTGTCTCAGGAGATGGATAGAAGAAACATGTTTTTAGACCTATTGTTTGCAAAGTCAGGTTCTCAGGATCATAGATTGAAGATGCAAGTTGTCAGGATTGTGAGAAACTCTATCCAAGTGAGAGAATGTGATGAGGAAGTGAATTCTGCTGGAGGGAGTCCAGTAGCAACTACAGAGCTCTGAGAGTTCCTGTTTAGCCTATTGTTGAAGCCCCGGAAGGGAGGTGGAGTAGCCGATGAAATGTGACAGTGAAGGTGTATACTCTTGGGGTGGGACAAGCATGTGGGGAATGAGAGTATGTGAGCATTGGGCATTAGTGGCTCCTGAGAGAATCCTTCCCATTGAACTATGTGACTTCCTTTTAGTATTTCCAAGCCTAGGAATACATTTCCCAGTGGAGTTTAGTCCCATCTCGGGGATGACCCACTGCTGAGAGTGATGAGCAGTGTGGTCTAAGGCTGGGAGGTTCGTGGAAGGTCTTCATGCATTCAATGTTATTCACAATCCAAAGATAAGTATCAATTATGTGTTAATGATGTTTGTTGTGCATGTATGTGATTCTTGCAATGGTATCATGTGCTCTTATTGCATGTATGATTTAGGGTCAATTTCGCATGAGTTAGTATGGTAGCAAAATATTTTATTCCCTTTTATTTCATTAGAAATGCATGTAATATATATAAATGTGTTGAACCTGCACAAAATTGATCTAGATAAACAATAATACACACATTTGCAGAGAGAATTGGAGAAATAATAAGGAGAGAAAGAATGAAAGAATTCTCATTAACCGTTGTGAAAATGAATAATTTACACATGATATACTCTGTATAGCTCAATGAGTGCACACTATAGGAGAAAAAATGCACCATAGTGGTGGTATATAGTGATATGAACACATAGTAGCAGTTACGGGAGTGAAATTCTGACTAGTCTAGTCTCTCAGGCAGTTACAAGAGTGAACTACCACCTAGTTGAGTTAACTAGTCAACTAGTCTTCAGTTAACTGACTGAACAAAGAGTAGTGAGGATTTAACTTAGTGAATCAAGGATAATGTGCCAGTCTAGTGATGATACCAAGGCAAGGTCTAATTAGCATGGTGATGATCCCAATGTTGCATGGTGACAAAACCAATGCAACACCTAAACTCAACTCAACTAATCAAACTAAAGTGTCAACTGAAAGAGAATATTCTCCCCTAAAATATAGGAGACTGGATAATGACTAATTATGACTAATAAACAACGAAAAATAAATCCTAGGTGTGCATGAAGTAACTCCAACACCCCCCCTGAACA
>SNQJ01S0011175.1:153286-186042 GCA_010110895.2 Picea sitchensis
TGAATCTAAACTAATTTTTCTCTCTCAAAACTTCTCCAAAAAAAAATTGAATTCGCTAAACTCTCCCACCATAAAAACTCAATAACAAAAATTTTCAAAAATAAAAATTACCCATTACTCTTTCAAATTTCAAAAACTATACTTCAATTCGAATACCATTTGGCTCATACTAAAAACTGAAATCGTCGATTTCGCTCTTTGGATTTCCAATCAAATTATAAAATAAAATGTAAATGTATGAAAGGAAGGGAGAAAATATATATTCTCACTCGGAAACCCTTCTTCAAGCTAAGCGATGACTAGATCTTAGCGTTTACTTTTATTCACTCTGACAACTTTTGGACGAGTGAAAGTTAAATTTTTGAAATGGCGTTCTTTCCACTGGATTTCATCCCACCATTACTAGAGTTATGGTCACTTTTAGGTCTCGTTTTTAATGTGGAAAAGGATATTACTTCAACAAGCGTAAAATGGTGTTACCTTTCAAATCGATCACAGGAAATCAAATGGTGTTATTTTTCAAATTCATCACTGGATTATTTAGTTAAATTTCATATTAACTAGATTAATAAATAAAAATACATGTTTTTTTATATTGACAAGTATCTCATACACTGATTTATACACTGATTTGATGTTTGGTTTAGTTATGACTTTTAAAATAAATTATTATCAATTTTTACAAAGATAATAATTACTTTTGAAGAATTCATAAATAATATCACATGATTTTTTTGTATTCATAGATATTATTTTAAATTGGGTATGATTCATATTGTATCTAAAATAAATAAAACACATTATTGAAAAGGGGTATATTTTTTTAAATAACAAAAACTAAAATTTTATATTAAAATGGTTGTAATTAATTGTACAATTAGGATTTACAAAAATGGAAAGTAAGTTTGGAAACTTGATTCTTAAGTTTATGTTGTGTAATATTGGAAATTAAAAAATCCCAGAGCGAGCTTGATATTTATGCCCACTTGCATAGCTCATTCTTCATGTGTCATCATCACAGTGCCTATGTTTATGGAATTTATCGCAAATGGTTCTCCATCAAAGGTAACAAAGTGGCCTCGAGAGGCTCCCACAACATATGCTAGGATAGCCAATAAGAGGATCCACAAAGGTACAAGCTAGGCCAAAAGACTCAAAGTCCATAGAGGTGTCCACGGTACTAAGTGGTAAAGACACCATGAGGACAAGAGGAAGGTTGAGGTGGGCCATCATGTGGAAATTTTATGCGTTCAATTAATACAAAACTAAAATTTCACTTTCTTTCTGAAGGGGTTTTCCAAATATTGGCCCTAGAATTTTCAGCGATTATAAATTAGAGTATAAAACAATAATTTAAAGATTGTAATAATTCATTATTTCAAGGAGAAATGATATCAAACAAACATCAAGGGAAACTTACCAACCAATAATCATATTTGAAAATGCAATTTTGCAATGTAATATAACAACACAATAGTAAAATTAGCCCATTATATTATCCCTTGGATGTCAAATCACTTAACAATTTTCTCTTTTACTTATGTCCAATTAACAAGACATAAATGACTAAAACCATAAAGAACATATATGGTTGAAATTCAAATCTGAAAATGACACAAGATGTGGACAGCTAGAAAATTCATATATAAGCTCAAGTTGAAGTACAAGTACATACCATAGCCTTCTCTCAAGGCTAGTACAAAAACTCCAACAATCAAAAAAATCCCTAGCTAGGGTAAATCAACAAACCCTAGCTCAACCAAGAAGATCCAATTGCGACAATCTCTCCAACACAACCTCCAAGGCAATACATCCTCCTATTCTCTTCTTCTTCACAAATCCACTCTAGGGTTTAAGTCTCAAAACCCTAATATGTAATCTCCAAGGGATAAACTCTAACCCTAGAACTTTAGGATGCTTTAAGAAACTCCAAGAAACCCTAGCGCCGAGAGAGAGAGAATACAGGTACAAGTGAAGACTTGAGAGAGAGAGAGGATACAAGTACAAGTGAAGACTTAAGAGAGAGAGAGAGAGAGAGAGAGAGAGAGAGAGAGGAAGAGTGCACCATCCTCTATTAGTCGCATCTCATTAGAAGAGTGAGTACAAGTGAGTGAGTGAATATGTTGTGGAAAGACTCTCTCCTTCCTCTATTTATATGAGGGGTAAGGGAGGCCAACAATACTATGTGGGCCTAACTCCTTATAAGCAACCGACATGAGCCCTTGTAGGCCACATAAGTGAGATGTCCACTCTAGAGTATGAGTGTCATGCTCCAATGGTGATGTCGTGCACAATAATGACTCCAAGATGATGTAGCTACACAAGACAAGTCCACACCACTCCATTACAAGCCTCCATGGATTCCATCTATCCTCCAAAGTAATGTACTCCACTAGGTCAACTACCCCTTGCAAGAATATTGTCGAAGCCCTAGGAATCCCCAAGCCATGTCCAATCCTTTGAATAGGAAAACAAGCTAGCACATGTCAATTAGGGATTGATGACCTCCTCCACGATGCATAATGCTCCACATCCCCTGTAGGGAACTCTCTAGATCCATTCACCCACCCTCGAGGAGATTGGCAATAATGTTCCTACCATTGATTATCTTTGTTTTCTAGTTTTCACATTTGCATTACCAAAATTTGGTTGTTTTCTTCGACATGTATCTCCTCATTACCCCTATACACCCCCTTTTGGTTTCCATCATGCGATTTTAATCAGATCTCTTGTCTATCAACACACTATTTTGATCAGTTGTATCCATCATTTGGGTATTACATGTCTCACTTTTCCCTCCCGACATTCCCATTGGTAATACTAGGAGGATTGTGTGCTTTCACAGTACTTGATTCAATCTTTTGGCAGCATCACTATGATGCCTTATTTAGAGCATCTAATATGACTTACGTTTGTGTCACATGGAATCTATTCAATTCCACATTGTGTCATGTTACAGTTTGTCAACACCTTCGTGAGTCGTACCCATCACATGTTGCCCAACTTTGACCTCCATTTTTCTTCATGGTCCCACGGATATGTTCTTGAAAATCCTTGCACCTAGTAATCGACCATTCCCCATGGAAAGTTTTCAGTCACTGCCAATTCAACCCTACATTTATGCTATGAACAAAGGAATTCTTGAGTCCACTTATCATTTCCTTCTCATCCATATTTGGTGTCATTCACACCATACTTTCTACCTCGTGCTAGTTCCAAAGAATCATCATTTCCTTGGCTCTAGTGGGCCTTCCCTTATTGACTTTAACACCTGTATTTTAGTGATCCATGATCTTTTCATCGTGACTTATAAAGAATTGCATTGAATGAGCATAAATTAAAGCACACCATTAAAGAAGGGAAAACTTAAAAATAAAGAGACATAAGCATCAGATCTAAACACAAAAACTTGATAACGGAGTTCGTCCTTAGTGGACTACGTCTCTGGGTCCTACTCTCAAATGGGTAGGCTCTTTCATTAAGTCAACAAAAGAATTTGGAAAATACATAAATATACCTCATTATGAAATCAAGCTGCAGAAATAATGCTCAAATCAGAAAATAGACAACACCACTGAATTCGTGGTGTCGAATTCCCCAAAAATTATTGTCTCCACGTTCTGATCCAACTCTGGCACTCCTAGGCCCAAGAAGAATTTTGTCTCAGTTTGTATGCCCTTTGCAACCTGCAACGATGACAGTTTTGTCTCGAAATCCATGCCCAAGGGTCTGTACAATCCACGCCTCTCCCCTCGAATCTGAGAGGATTGCACCTTTTAAATAATATCCATGGGCGGATGTACCAAGAGGTACCTGTGGCACATTGGTTCTGGGCGGATTCGTTAAGGCTTGGGCATCACAGAGGTTCTGAGTCGAATCCCACCAGACTCCATTTGGTGTGTTGTTTGTTTAAATATATATATTACAATATATGCTCCCCACTAAGTTTAGCGTATTCGCTAGAGGTACTTCCAATGGCTACTAAAATTGGCGTGGTCTGTCAGACTTGGCGGACCCTCCCTTTTTTGTAAAATGAAATTCATTCACATGTTAATATTGGGCATTTTGGGGATGCCACGTGTCGTCGGATGATTGGGCCGCATAGAACCCACTGATAAGTCCACCTGTCTACTGACATCGTCGCCCCATAATTCTATACCTGACACGTGGTGCTTCCTTGGTGGTGCCACGTAATGTCGCCTAGAGGTGCCATGTGGCACTTTTCTACTAGTCCACATGGACCCCTGAAAAGACCATTGGCGGGTGACACGTGGCAGCCTATGGTGCTACCATGTGGCATGATGAAATCAACATAGTGTATGATGATGTCAACCTACCATGTCAGCTGTTGAAAACATGTTGACGCCAATAGTACGGATGATGATGTGGTCCCCTGCTGACTGACCCTGTTTGACTACAACTTTGACAATGAATATCTTTCAAACCGTAACTCCATTTGAAGAGTTGTTTGCGTCGTTAGAAATCTTGCGAAACACTCTTCATGATCATGTCATTTTCACTGAGTTTTGAGAACTTTGAATTTTTTCCCTTTCTCTATCTACTGGAGCCATTCTGAGCGTTCTGAGTTACCTCTATGAGTTATGAGTTATTCTTATCCTTCTTTGGATCCTTTTTGGATCACGCCTTCCCACTGAGAGATTTTTGGACCACCAAAATCTTTCATTAATCAACTAGTAAGTGAGGGAAGAGTCCCCTCACTTTGTCCTTCTTGATCCACTTTTCCCTCCTTGGATGTGTGCCTTTTAAGCCTACTTGAAGATAATGAACATCACCCCTATGTGAAGTCCTCATCCTCCTGTCCAGGATGATATCTTCATGTAGCTCATCCAAGTACTCAGGTTCAAACTCATCAACTGATGGTATTGAAACTTCCTCATCTTGATCCATGATCATGGGAGGCTCAAAAAGTTTCAAGTTCTCAACGTTCACAACTAAGTAAATCTGCGTATAAGGTGGAAGACCCAGATGAAAAGAATTGGTACCACTTTTCTACAAGATAGTGAAGGGTCCATAAAGAATGGGCTTGAGTTTGTTGCCTTCACCCTTAAATCTCTCCTTTCTAATGTGAAGCCATACCCGGTCTCCAACCTAGAACTGATGATCAACCATGTGCTTGTCATGCCAAGCTTTATATTGTGCTTGAATTTTCTCCAACTATTCCCTAACTGCTTGGTGTATCTGTTGAATCTTCTAGATAAACTTGTGGGCTCTGTCCTCTGTTCATTCTTCATTTACATTGACATCTCTCTCGTACATCAATTCCAAAGGAACCTTTTGTATGTACCTAAAACATGTCTCAAAAGGTGAGCTCTGAGGGGATGAATGTAAATCTCGATTGTATGCATGATGTACATAGGGTATTTGTTCATCCCATAACTCGAGATGCTTGCTGCAGTAGTCTTGAAGAAAAAGTATCACTGTTTGGTTTACCACCTCTGTCTCTCTATCAATCTATGGATGGAAAGCAGTGTTCCTCTTCAATTTGGTGTCCATCATTCTTCACAACCTAGTCCAAAAGTCCCCAAGGAATAGAGTATCTTGATCCAAGACGATAGATGTGGGTAAGCCAAAGTGAACCCAAACATGGTGAAAGAAGAGATTAGCAATCTTCTCAACAATGATCTATTTTTTACATGGCATCAAGATACACATCTTGTTGAACCTATCCACTACAACATACAAATAATCATGACCCCCTTTGGTCATTGGGAAACCCCCTACAAAATCCATGGAGACACTTTCCCATGGATGGGATGGAACATGAAGTGGTGAGTATAGCCCCAGTTTTCTATTAGTGGGATTACAAGTAGAACACATCACACACCCCTTTACATACTTAGTAACAATTTATTTCATTTGAGACCAGTAATAAAACCTATGCAAATGAGCCATAGTTTTTCCTACCCCAAAATTCCCAGACACAAGAGAAGTATGAGCTTCTCGTATTACATGGACTCGTTCACTTGTAGGAATATATAGCTTCCCAAGATGGTAGAGTAACTTTCCCTGCAGACAATATTTCTCTACCTATGCGCCAAGGGTTAGCTTCGCATATACTTCTTTAAAATATTCATCGATGGCATATTGTTCTACATAGCTATCATGAGATAAAGAAGTATTCTTCAAAATAACAGAAGCAACAATAGGAGGTCTAGAAAGTATATCAGATACCTTGTTACTTGTACCCTTTTTGTACTTGATTACCAAGTGAAAATGTTGTAGAAAACCCATCCACCTGTAATATCGAGATTGTTGCAATTTGGTTTGTGCTTGAAGATACTGTAAGGGTTGGTGATCTATATGTATGATTGTTTCCTTCCCTAACAAGTAGTTCTTCCATTTCTTTACACTCTGGACTAATGCATACAACTCTTTATCATATGTAGGATAGTTAACAACAACTTGGTTAAAATTTTTAGAGTGGTAACAAATAGGCTTACGATATTGCATCAATACTACACCCATGGTGTATCCACTGGCATCTGTCTTGATCTCAAAAGACTGTTGAAGATTCAATAGTGATAATATTTGGGTGGTATTGATCTTCCCCTTCAAATTGTCGAAAGATTTGTGTTTCTTTCCTTCCCACTGAAAAGTGTTCTTCATACTGGTTAAGGCATGCAGAGGAGCTTCTATGAAGGATAAGTTGGGAATGAATCTCCTCCAATATTGGACTGCACCTAAGAAGCTTCGAACTTCAGTTACACTTTTTGTGGCAGGCCAATTTACAATTACATCAATTTTGGAAGGGTCAATTTTCAATTGTCCTCCTCCTACAATATGACCTAAGCACACAAGTGCAGTCTTGCCAAATTCACATTTAGATAATTTTACATACAACCTTTCCCTTTGCAAAGTATCCAATACTTTATTTACATGCCTGACATGCTCATCCCAAGTCCCGCTAAAAACAAGAATGTCGTTTAAATATACAATCACAAAGTCATCTATGAAAGGCATGAATACATCATGCATCACACACATGAAAGTTGTCGGAGCATTACAAAGCCCAAATGACCTAACTAACCACTCAAACAATCCATGTTTGGTTTTAAAGGCAGTTTTCCATGCATCTTGTTTCACGACTCTGATTTGATGATATCCACTGTGCAAATCCAACTTAGTGAAATAGACAAAATTATTTAATTGATCAAGTAAATCATCTATGCGAGGAAGAGGGTGTCTATTTTTCACCGTGATCTTATTTAAGTCTCGGTAATCGACACACCTTCACCATGTGCCATATTTCTTTGGTACCATCACGATCATAGAACCACAAGGAGATGAACTGGGCCTGATGACCCCTTGATCCAATAATCCCTGTACCCGCTTCTTGATCTTTGTCATCTCCACAACTGACATCATGTACATTCCCACATTAGGAAGAGGAGAATCTTGTTGAATATGTATCTCATGTTGAATTTCCCTCTTAGGAGGTAATCCATCTGGTTCCTGAAAAATATCATCATACTTAGAAACAATATCAATTAATTTCTTTTTATGAGATGGATCACACCCTTGGAAAGTGTCAGATGTCCCAACATCTTTCTCTCTGACAACCATGAGTACATATCTCTTATTAGTGTTTATGAGTCTTTTTTTCTTCCCTGCACTAACAAGTGTTGTATTTAACCTCATGTTGTGAGCTATAACAATATATTCCACTCCCCCCTTAGTAAGGTGGTATTTTTTCTCATGACAAAAGAAGACTACTTTTCTATCATAAAGATAAAGACTTCCCAACACTATGCCACATATATCAAGTGGTACAACATCCAAATCCACTTCATCTATCAATTTTCAAGCAATAGAAAATATGATCCTACATTATTTGGTGACATTAAGTTTTTCTTTGTCACATACCCAACCAAGAGGATAAGGCTTTGGATGTGGTTTCGTTTCAAGACCCATTTTCTTGACAAGTGCTTCAAAGATTAAGTTTACTTGGGAACCCAGATCAAATAATGTATCTATCTTATTATGTTTAGATACAACCCTTATATGAAATAACGCATTCATTTTTCATTCATAAACATGATATTCATCATTGGAACTAGAACTAGCATGAAGAGAATCCTTACCTTGTACTCCAACCGTTGTGATCTTTCCTTCATCTCCTGAATCAGAACCAATATCTTGTTGTACATTAGTAACAGTCTTTGTCTTCCCCTTTCCACTGAACTGCTTCGGTTTCTTTTATGGATGCAGTTTCCAACAATGTTCTTCATCGTGACCACTCTTCTTGCAATGAGTGCAAGATGGTTTTCCTCCTTCTCTCGTCATTGTAGCAGTCTTCTTGTCCTTCCTCTTAAACTTCTTAAAAGTGTTTTGTGGTAAATTGGAAGGTTTCTTTGTGGTATCTTCTTGAACATGTTTCCCCCTACTCTCAAGGTGAGTGGCTTGCACACAAACTTTGTCAAGACTAGTGGGGTTAAACAAGAGAAAAGTATGACGAATATAACTATGAAGTGCACCAATATACTTCATTAAAGTTTCATAAGAATCCAAAGGAATGTTCAATGCAAGAGATTTCTTCCTAAATTCTTCTGTGAAACTTTGTACAATTTGACCTTTTACTTTTCCTTAACATTTTCCATTTCATCATTTCTTTATGTAAATACCCTAATGGATAAATTTCTTCCTTATTTCTGATTTAAATTCCGACTATGAGGAAAAAAGATTACCACACTTACTTATGTCTTGAAGCTTGCTCTCCCACCATACGATAGCGGTGCCTTCCAACTGAAGAGAATACAATTGCAATTTAACTTCCTCTTCATCAATATGATGGACACAACAATATACTTCAACCTGTCGCATCCAATTGTCTAGATTTTCAGGATTAGCATCTCCATTAAACATAGGTAAAGCAAATTTTACATCAAGCTTTAATAATGGTTTCTTAACAGAAGCTTTATGGCTAGAATGATGAGAATGATGAGAATGCTCAGAGGAAGAAGAATTAGAACTTGAAGGTGAAGACGGAGGCTCAGGAGGATCTCCTCCAGCCCCTTGGTTTACCGAAGCATCATCATCTGCATGTGCTTCATTTTTCTTCCCTTTCTTCTTCATCCTCTTCTCGTAATCTCCATACATTCTCTCGACCATTTCTGACATGCGATAAAATACCATGTGAAAGGTTTTCTCTTGTTCATCATGCTTGTCCTCTTCTGCCATTTTCTTCCTTCTATATACATGACCAACTTTGGGATTCAAAGTCTTAAGAGTTCCTTCACCCTGCTTATGCTTGGCCCTAGTAAGCATTCACACTCAACAATTCAAGTCAAAGATGACTGCTCTGATACCAACATGATCCAAGATATTTTCATCGTGACTTATAAAGAATAAATTAAATGAGAATAAATTAAAGTGCACCATTAAAGAAGGGAAAACTTAAAAATGAAGAGACATAAGAATCAGATCTAAACACAAAAACTCGATAACAGAGTTTCTCTCTGCTAGACTACGTCTTCGAGTCCTGATCTCAAATGGGTAGGCTCTTTCATTAACTCAACAAAAGAATTTGGCAAATACATAAATATACCTCATTCTGAAATCAAGCTACATAAATAATGCCCAGATCATAAAAAAGACAACACCACTGAATTCGTGGCATCGAATTACCCAAAAATGATTGTCTCCATGCTCTGATCCAACCCTAGCACTCCTAGGCCCAAGAAGAATTATGTCTCGATTTTTGTGCCCTCTACAACCTGCAAAGATGATAGCTTTGTCTTGAAATTCATGCTCGCAAGTCCATACGGTCCACGCCTATCCCCCCATCTCTTAGCGGATTGCACATTTTAAATAATATCCATGGGCGGATGTACCAAGAAGTACTCGTCACGCATTGGTTGTGGTCGAATTCATTAAGGCTTGGGCATCGCGGAGGTTCTGAGGTCGAATCTCACAGGACTCCATTTTGGTGTGTTGTTTGTTTAAATATATATATTACAATATATGCCCCCCGCTAAGTTTAGTGTATTCTCTAGATGTACTTCCAACGACTACTAAAATTGGCATGGTCCCCCAGACTTGGTGGACCCGCCTTTATTTTTAAAACAAAATTCATTCACGAGCTAATATTCAGAATTTTTGGGATGCCACCTATCTCCCAGTGATTGGGCCATGTGGAACCCACTAATAAGTCCACTTTTCTACTGATGTCACCACCCCATCATTATGTACCTGACACATGGTGCTTCCTAGGTGGTGCCACGTGGCACTTTTCTACTGGTCCACATGGACCCTTGAAAAGCCCATTGGCGGGTGACACGTGGCAACCTATGGTGTTTCCATGTGGCATGATGATGTGATTAGCCAGTATGATGATGTCACCCTAGCATGTCAACTGCTAACATCATGCTAACATCAGCAGTACAGATGATGATGTGCCCCCCTGCTCACTGGCCATGTTTGACCGCAACTTTGACCATGAATATCTTTCAAACCGTAACTTCGTTTGATGAGCCATTTGCGCCATTAGAAATCTTGCGACGCACTCTTCACGATCACGTTGTTTTGACTGAGTTTTGGGAAATTCAAATTTTTTCCCTTTCTCTGTCTATTGGAGCCATTATGAGCATTCTGAGTTGCCTCTATGAGTTCTGAATTATTCTTAGCCTTCTATGGATACTTTTTGGATCATTTAGGGGTTTGGATTAGAAGATTGTATAACCTGGAATTATCTTCACCATCAGTGAGTGCCTCAAACCAAGCAGAAGGATTCATGAGTGCCCTATGACTTGGTTGTTTTTCATGTGCTTGACTTTAGCTCATCATCACAAAATTGAGAATCATATACTTATTGGTTCAACGATCCAGTTGATTGCTTCATTTTCTGAGACATGTGTGAGATGCATCAAAATTAAGTAGGGGATTTTCCTTCAGGTAGACCACTGCATGTTCCATCATCAACAATTGCTTCTAGAGATATGACTCCACCTATTGTACTTTGGATACCGGGCTTAAGTACACCTTTTCCATCTTGGGTGTCGGTGGACTTCCCTCTATAGACATCAACACCTTAATTATAGGGGGTAGTCCTATGTACCATGGTACCTATCCACCTCCTCAATGGATTACCTTGGACCAAGTTGAGGGATTCATCATTTCTCTTAGACTTGGTAGGACCTCATGTGCTCAACTCTATCTCATCATCGTACCGTTGAGATTCATACATACATCCATAATCCAACCTCAAATGTAATTAATCATATTTTATTGGCTTGGTTCCGCTGGTTTCATATCCCTCAATTTAAGCTCCCCTTCAATCAACTCATGTTAGATGTTTGGATCCTCATTCCTATTCAACGGGGATTCTTAGGTTGTTTCCACCCCCCTTCCCCCAGGGTGGGAGCATTATTCCTTATGTACTCAGATAAACAATAGTTGTGATGTAAACATAGTTCTTTCATCTAGGAATATGTATATAAGACTAATTATGTCATTGTATTGTACTATAGCCCACTTTTTCTAGCAGCATATTGTACTTGATACCTCATGTTGTCTCACCAATTTAGCCCCATAATGATGGGCACACCATTGTAACCATTATCATAAGTTATCTTGATGAGTATGAGTATGCATATCTCATCCCTCTTGGGATCATGTAAATTAGCACCTTGTGACTCTCTTGTTGACAGGTGGTCTTCTTCGACCTCTCCTACAACTGGTTCAACTTCCCATGACATCTCTCTCTCTCTCCTCGATAGTATCATTCATCAGTAAAATAAAACTAGAATTTATTTCAATCATACATGTGCTCATAAACTCATACGTTAGGGGGAATATATTGTAATAACCCTAGGTGGAACACCAGTTGTAATGTACATATAGGTTGGAAATCCATGACACTTTGGGTCAGGGTGCATTTGTATAAATGTTTTGAGACAAGAGTTCTTGTGTTATTAGGTCGGAGAGCCTAGATTTTAAAAGGCTAGTGAGCCTATATTTGTAAAATGTAATCACACTCGATGATATTAATAAAATATATCGTTGTTGCACTAGACCAACCAAACAAAAGAGATGGGAGGGAAAACTCCACTATAAATGGAAAGGGGGCTTAAGCCAAGGAAATATTATAATAATATTTCCTAAAGTCAAATGTCATGCAATATGATTTTATCCAAAGTTCCTAAGAGTGAGGAACATATCACCAAGTGGAGCACATGTAGTTCCTATCTTGGCAAGTGTCAAGTTAAAGGAATGAAAATATATTGTTGAGAACTTAGTGTAATTCTCATCTTTCACATTCATTCTTACCATCATTCTCTCATTTTCACGCTATCATCTACCTTCCACACCTGTTTTTTGGAGTTGTTTTGAGGAGTAACTTGAGCATTGAGCTAAATTGTGGGTTTTCATGCTCATGTGTTGTTGAGGAGGCGGGTTGTCAGGCCCATGTGTTGTTGAAGAGGTGGGATGTCAAGCCCGTGAGTTGTTGAAGAAGCAGGTTGTCAGGCCTATAAGCATTTCTCTCTAGGTGAGATAATTTTTGGGAATTATTTCCCAAGGCATAAAGTTGCAGCTACAAGGCTTTGAGACTTTGTGTATAACCTATTGTTGAAGCCTCGGAATGGAAATGGGGCAGTCGAAGGATTGTTGAGAAGATAAGGGGAACACTTCCTGGGTTGGGACATGCATGTGGGGAATGAGGGACTATAGGTTTCCTTCTTGAGTTGGCACCTGAGTCTGTGTATCTTTGGTTGTTGACATAAATTATCCTGGTTTAGGAATCATTTTCCCTAGTAGAATTTCAGCCCCATCTCGGGGGTGACCTGCTGCTGAGATTTTATGAGCAGCAAAGTCTATGGTTGGGAGGAACATCTGAAGTATGCACGCAGATGGTGATTTTGCAGCAAAAGATAAGTGTATTTTGTGTATTTTATTTAATTACTGTGTGATTAAATGTATATTTCATTATGGTTTTTTCCTGTATTATTATTATACATGTTTATAATTGTTATGGGATGTATAATTCACATATGTAGAGAAATTTTTATTTAAGTTAATGATATGTGAGTTGTTAATTTTGTGGGGCATTGCTCGTCTTGGGGCTGGAAATTCTACAATGTGGTATCATAGTTGTATTTGACAAATTTTGATTGTAAAGGGACTCATCTAGGTGGTTGGGTAAGTTACAATGTGGTATCATAGCCACATGTTCAACACTGAGCCTATATGGTCCATAAACAGAGTGTTGGAGTGGAGTTGCATAGTTTGCATGGAAATTGTTCGACATAATGATTGAAAGGGATGTCTGCAACATGTTTGTTTAAATTACTGCAGTGAACTTGGAGAAATTTCATGTGTAATTGTAGAAAAAATTCCCAGGTATTAAAAATCCCCACTTCTAATTTTAGTCTAGGAAATTTCGGGACTATAATTAGCTGAATTATGAAATTTGGAAGTTACAGTACAACCATGGTAAATTGAGCAAATTGGGAAAAAGCCCCAATTTATGTAGTGTAATGCATGGAGAATTCGACGTGGAAGAGTCAAATTTCATGCGTAGAATCCAAATTGGCATGCCTAGCCACAGAAATATTAATTTCAGAGTTCCATGGCGGTCACAAAAATGATTTCGAATTATACATTTTTGGGAATTTTGGAGAAATTTTAAAATTGGGAAAAATTGGAAAAAATTGGGTATTTTCCCGTATATGATGTCATCATGATGTGGAGGTGACGTGGAAGAGATGGTGTGAAATGCCATGGTGGAAAGTGTACAGTGTCAATGGGGGGAATAGTAACAGGTGACGTGGGAGCTATGTGTGTAGGTGGTTTAGTTGATACCATAAACTAGTGTCGTGTGGGGGTGAATCGGTTTTGGTTTTCGACCTTCTACCATGAGACATTGTTCAGATCATGCCATGTAGAACGATAAAACCACCATTGTGACCCAAAGGTTTGTTAAAATTTAGGCATGTTTGGGGTGCAACATGGCCTTTCGGTCGTTGATCTCGCCCAATCTCAGTTGTCAAATTAGGGAGACGTACAAGTTTATGCACACCAAGGAAAAAGGTGTGGGATGGGACCCACACATCCTCATAACCAATAAAATGGTACCATATGGGACTTTGACAGTCAAGGTGGGACCCTTATCCCTTCCATGGCCAGAAATGTGCCAACTGGGAAGGTGGGTCCGTAAAAGTATGAGTATTTTATTGGATTTTAAGGCCCGCGTAACAGGAAAAAGATAGAAAGAAGTAAGAGAAGGTTGATGAGGTAGTTCAAGAGGATGAAAGGGCATCAGATCGAGGTTTTAAGTGGACCTAGAACATCAGAACAGTCTCCATGTCAGCAAAAATCAGTTAATTTTCTCAGAAAATTATAGTGTTTTGTAGGTCATGAACTTGCACACCATTTTTGAAGGCCTAAACGACGTTTTCAGGTACTCAAAAACCACGAGAACAAATACACCAAAGGAATTTTTGTCTTTTTATCTCAAATAAAAGATCTCGGAGCGAGCTTTCTAATGGTGTAAATGGCTCGTCAAACGGAGCTAGTATGAGGAAATTATAGGCCAAACAATGCGAGGTAAAAGTTTGGGTATCAGTTCACCCTGGAGGCCATAACTTCCTACTTAGATGTCATATTGGGGCGTAGGAGAAGTACATACAAATATATTGAACCATATAAGATATTCATAGAGTTTAATTAAGTTTCTAGGTATGTGGAAGTGCACAGGAGGACGTAGAAGACACCTGTAGCATTTAACTTGGCTAAAAATATAAATGGGCCTTAAACTTCAGTAGGATATATCTAGTATCTTGAAGCTCAGATTAAAGTGAAACTTGGTCAGATTGTTAAAAACCTAGTCATGAAGAAACCCAATTGATTTCATGTCAAAATCCCAAAGGAGGTAGCGTATGGATGCAAGAACAAGGATTAAATTACACCTAGATTAAAAAGTGTATAAAAGGAGTAAGTGGGTAATACTCAAAAGACCATAACTTTATGCTCATAACTCATAATTGAAAAATAAATAAGTCATTGGAAAGGTCATGGAGAGAGGAGTGAAAATATGCACCCAGAAATGTGAATGGAGCAGTATAATTCACAAGCAATTAGAAAGAATAATTCTAGTGTATTTAAAAAGGCAGAATGGAGAAAAATATTTAAAGATTTGTTAAATTGTTAGTCTAACAAATCCTATTTCCATCACATTTAGCAGAGTTAAAAGAAAATAGATCAAAACGTGATTAGAGTAAAGATAAGATATATGGAAGATGTGTAGATAACCTACATCCATGAATATGAGGTTAGAGGGTTGTATGTCAACATGGGTAATGCAGGGACATAATCAAATGGTCATGGAGAAGGGAAAGAAGAAAGAATGAACTTGGTGGAGACCATCAAGATCCTACAAAAATATGTCCAAAGTTATAAGTCTTATAAAGAGAGGCTAATGAAATCCAAAGAGAATCAAGATGGCTTCAATATCAATTTTCTATATATCTTGGATAGAATAGAAAAGAAAATGGACAATGATACATAATCAAGAAAGACAAAGAGTCACAAGTCTCATGATAAAATAAGAGAAGAAAGAAGTGTTGATAGGAATTATCATCACTCACCAAGACATTCAACTAGGAGAGTAAATAGTAGTTCAAGTCCATCTCCTTTTATAAAACTTAAGAGGAGGTCTGGGGTGGAAGAGCTATAAGGAGAGATGAATACGATTAAGCGTCCTACCTTTTATGGTGAGCATAAGAAGGATGAGGATGAAGAGACTTGAATTTTAGGGATGAGGATGCAGAGACTTGGACCAATTTGTGCAATGGCAACACATTGATGAGAAGAAGATTACTTGGAGGGAGTTCAAGAGATATTTTTGAAAGAAATACTTAACCAAACGGTATTATGATAGGAAGATGAAGGATTTATTTGAACTCCAACTTGGGAGTATGACCATATATGAGTATGAGAAAATATTATTGAGCTCCTAGAATATGTTTCATTCATCAAGGATTAGCAGGTTAAGATTTAGAGGTACCTAAGTGGGATGCCACCATTTATCAGTGAGAAGATACAATATGATGATCCCAGTACATTGGATGAAACAATAAGGAGAGACAAATATCTCTATGATCAACATAGAGGAAGTCCTACTTAAAAAAAGGCTTGGGAAGACAAGAAGAAAGGAAATATGGAGTAAAGGAAGAAGGGGACCAAGCCACCATTCTTCAGAAATAATTATCAGGGATACAAATATTCCAAGGAGCCCAGAATGACAGAGACACTAGGGCTAAGACTAAGGAAACTATTGGCTTTTTATAAAATTAGTTAGCATTATATTTACCATAGAAATTTACATATTCTTTTAACATTCAACAATCATATATTGAAATATCAACAATCATAAGAAGACACAAATATTTATTCTAGGGAACCCTTCTTCATAAGGGGATAAAACCCAACAAACGTTTCTTTAGAGAGAATATCCTTGCCAATACAATATAACCATGAGAAAGCTATATCCACTAGAGAAAACCGACAAAGAATAATCCCAACAATATGTACTTATATTCAAAATAGATAACCCAACAATAAAGTTGCAGCAAACCCTAGCTAGAGCACTAGAGTAGCTAGCCTCCATCAGTGCACCACCAAGACAACAAAGATAAACCCTAGCGAGGGTTATGATGAAACTCTATCCAACCTATTCCCTTCTTCCTTCCTTCTTAACTAGACTGTTGTTGTTACAACAAATGTTTCCTCACTCCATGCAACTTGCTTGGATGGCCTTCCATTTCCCTCTGCAAACTTGAAGTCCCCTTTTTGTTCACTCTAGAGCCAAAAATGCACATTTTTATACATATATGTTCCCTATCAATTATACAACAAGAGTATACATAGGTTTCTCCACTACATCCCATGTACACCAGGTTTGGTGCTCAAAAATTAAAAATTATGTCGGGTTCCCATGACATGTCACAAGATCCATGATCCTTGACCTTCCATATACTAGAAACGATATGACGCAGCCCTTCGGTTCCATTTGGAGGATATAAATTAAGCCATATCCAAGCCTTGAAGAAAATTTGACAATTCAACTTTGAGAGAAAAGACACTCTAGAAAACTTTCACTTCATATGGATTGTGCATCCCTTTGTCCTTGAAAGTATGAACTTCTTTTGTTCATCCCCCAAGCTCTTCCTTATTTATGATGGAGAGCCTCATTGAATCCTATATATGAGATTTCCTTTGTGGAGGATTGAAGTGGTGGAGGCCCATCTAGAGGGACTTATTTTCTTGGTTCTGATATGTGTCGTTACAAAAGTTTGTCACCTATGTACTTCTACTGATTATTTTAATAGAAATACTCTTTTCGTGTCCAATTGATATATTGCAAATATTTGAATTACTATTCCATGGGTGTATTTGTCATGTATGTTAATAGATTATGCTAATTTATATGTTGAGATCATATATTATCACCATATGCTTGTGTATGTTAGTTTTTGAGGACAAGTTGCAGGTACAAAGCTTTGGGTCACATACTCAACGGTGGTCTTCTTCGAACGTTCGGATGTGGTAGGCACTTAACCTTGACTTGTTAGCATTTCATTTATATAGCATACTTGGGATTAGATTTATTTATGGGTGTCATTCCATGTGTTGTGGTTTACCCCTAGACATAGAGAGATTTTCCTCATAATAGTTGCAACTGCTACTCTCCACTAAACTTGCACTATGGATGAGTGAATGTGTGTGAAAAATGAGGAAGGTGACACCTTTATTCATACTGGACTGGGCAGGTGTATTTTCCAAATAGGTTCCTCTTCCAGTAGGGTCGAATTGTCTTCTTGAAATTATATTTTCACTTTGTCTTTTTCTTGTGGGGCCGAATTTACTTCTTGAGCACTATATTTCTTCTTTATTGTTTTTTCTGTGGGGTCGAATTCTCTTATAGGATCTTCTAATTTATTTTGGGGATTCTTTGAACTGTTTAATGGTTTCCTTTAACTTCTTGACATCCTCATCTCTAAGAAAAGTTTCCCCGGAGCTGAATACCTCCCTCTTCTACCAAAAACATCAACACTCCCTCTTATCTAGGGAGGTATTATCCATGATGTTCTCCTCTAGTCCTCATAGCCCCGCAGGCTATTGCATGGTCCTCGGACCATGCCATGGTCATGTAGACCATGCTATTGGTAGAATCTCCATAGTCACACATGGATACAACCAATCTGGACCTTCTCAAGCTCTTCTAGGGGATCTGACCCACTAGAGGACACTAGGGCCACAACCTCATAGTGTGGCATCATCATCCATATGTCAAGGGATAGAACCACAAGACATCCACAAGGGATAAAACCTCATCTGGTCTCACACAGGCTACAACTACCATGTGATACTATCATCATCATCGTATCACATAGGCTACTACCATATGGACAAGTCCTCAAAGGCTACAACCACAAGGGACAATGGGCTACAACCCATAATATCCCACTCACATGGGATACAACCTAAGGGTCATTGGGAACCAACCAAATATAGTTATATCCCAACCACATGGGATAAAACCCAAGGTTCGTTGGGCACCAACCTAGTAAATTTATATCCTAACCACATGGGATACAACCCAAGGGTCATTGGGCACCAACCTAGTATAGTTATATCCCAACCACATGGGTTACAATCCAAGGGTCGTTGGGCACCAACCCAGTACAACTTATCAGTCCATCGATGAGTTTCATACTCAACTCATTACATCAAGGAGTATCATCACAAGTCAACCCAGCTCAGTCTATCGAGGAGTACGACCTAGAGAATGTCTCATGAAGCTACAAACATCAACACTTCCTCTTAATGAGAGGGGAATACTCTATCACTCCAAGTTTATCAAGGAAGTACTTGAACTTTGACTTGGAAAGGAGCTTGGTGAGAGAATCTACAATCCGCTCATTTGTAGGAAGGTACTGCACTAGTACTTCTTTCATCAACACCATGTCTCGAATGTACTGATACTTGATCTCAACATGTTTCGATCTATCATGAGATACTTGATTCTTTGAGAGCTTCACACAACTCTGGTTATCAAAATGAATCACGGTGGGTTCCAAAATCCTCCTAAACAATCCTGCAAGGAGCTTCTGAAGCCACACCGCTTCGCACATTGCCATACACATTAGAATATATTTGTCTTTTGTGGTTCTCAAAGCCACAAAAGTTTATTTCCTGCTACACCAGGAAACCATGGCAGACCCCAAACTGAAGCAACACTCGGAGGTGATCTTCCTTTCTATTGCACTCCCTTCCCAATCAGAATCAGCATATCCTTGCAATCTCATGTCAACAATGGAAGCATATCTCAGTCCATATCCAACTATGCCTCACAAGTATCTCAACACATGCGTCATAACTACCCAATGCATTTGTTTCGGCTGAATCATGAACTAGCTAAGTGCACTCACTACATAGAAATTATTTGGTCTGGTGTTAACCAGATACATCAATGATACAATCAACCACCTATACATAGTTGGATCAATCAAGTCTGAATCAAAATAAGACTCATTCAACTTATTTAGATTTGACACCATCGATGTATCCATGGACTTACAGTCCAACATCCCAAATCTCCTCAAAATCTCAACTGTATACTTCCCCTAACTCAGGAAGATCTCATCAATTCTATGCCATACCTCTAGTCCCAAGAAATAGTGCATCATGCCAAGATCCTTCACTTCAAACTCAGAGGCCAACTCATATTTTCACCAAGCAATGAGGCTCTCTGCTCCGATGAGAAATAAACCATCAATGTGCAAAATCAAAATCATGGATTCACCATTAACAACCTCATAGTACAGGTTGGCATAAGAAACAATATTTCTAAAGACCAAACTCATTAGGTATGCATCAATCCTCTCATACCAAGCTCACGTTGCCTGTTTGAGTCCATAAAGGGCCTTCTTCAACCTGCACACATGGGATTCCTTCCCGTGAATCACAAAACCATATGATTGCTCAATGTACACCTCTTCCTCAATATATTTGTTGAGTAAGGCTATTTTCACATCCATCTAATGTAGTCTCCAACCCATGGCTAAATCAAAGTAAATGATCATCCGAATGGAGGTGTACCGAGCAACCGTAGAAAATGACTCCTCATAGTATATTCCCTCTACCTAAGAGAATCCTCTAGCCACAAATATCACTTTGTTCTTCTCGATGCTCCCATCAGCTGCATGTTGATCTTATAGATCCACTTGGAAGTCACCACAGACTTACCCTCAGATCTTGGAACAATATCCCACACATCATTCTTCATGATGCACTGATACTCCTCTGTCATGGCATCTCTCCATACATGATGAATAGATGCCTCCTCATAATAGGAAGGCTCAGAATCAATTATGTGTCTCATCACTACAACATATCTCGAGAATCTCTGAGGTATCTTACTCTCTTTGAAATTATCGCAAGGAGTTGCATGTCCCTCTGCCTCCTACAATGTATGACAAGCCCATGCATGCCTTTTTTGGCCTACTGCAATATCTCTAGGAACATCAACATGATCTACATGATCAACTAGATCAACATGCTCAATTATCTAAATAGGCTCAACTGGATCCCTTTGAACTGTTGAAGGGAGAGGGGGAGAAGACACCATCTCCTCCTGCTTATCATTGTCAATCTCTATGTGATATCCTCTAGATCTCTTGAAGGATACCTCTTCCTCATGGTATGTCTTATCAATTCCATGTAACTACATGCTCTTCTCCTTTAGTACATGAATGGATATTTTCATGAACAAAACTCCTTGTTTGGTTAGACTGGTTCATGTCTCAAACTAGAGACTATCTAATATGTTTCCTTCTGCAACCATCACTATAACTCCCTCTCAGAGCTATTACTGGTGACCTGGCTCCATGGTAACCTTGATGGAATTTACAAGATAACCTTCCTGGGACAAACAACAAAACAAGAATATCTCCTAGAGGGGATATCAACTTGGCTTGCAAACAAGTGCATCTATAGTATTAAGTGCTTAGCATAAATATCATAAATTCAATAGATCAAAAGGAAACTAGATGTTCATAATATCACAATAATGTCATAATATATACACCGTTAGAGGAATATTAGTTTAAACACTCAAACATGGATTCTTAACCTTTTAAGGGAGGATGCACTGCTTTTTTTAGTGCACCGAATCTGAGATCCCATTGGATATACATATTTTTGTTTGGACAAAGGTCCCTTGTACATCCTCTGCAAACAAATTCATGTTTTTCTAGATAATATAACTTGAAAAACATATACAAGTGCATACCTAGAAGTTCATAGAACCATCCATCTTGTCTTCTAATATCAAGGTTTTCACAACTGGAAACTCACAACTGCAACTGGAGACTGACAACTGCAATTGTAACTGGCAACTACAACTGCAATTGTAACTATAACTGACAACTGCAACTATAACTAGAAACTACAACTGCAACGAGAAATTTCAACTTTCACCAAATTGTAATCTAATACCACCAAGAGGTGCGCTAGGGTAGGGTGATATGATCTAGGGAAACATTAATCTCAACGCGCTCCAATAGGCTTCTCAATGAGCTTGAAGGGTTTTAGGTCTTGAGAAACATAAAATTGCAGCAATGTGGTAAATCTCACAATCTTCCTTTGAGTGATTATATTATTCTGAAGGTAACCAGCTCTAAAACCATGTTGGCTTTTTATAAAATCAGTTAGCATTATATTTACCATAGAAATTTACATCTTCTTTTAAAATTCAACAATCATATATTGAAAGATAAACAAGCACAAGAAGACACACATATTTATCTTGGGAAACCCTTCTTTAGTAGGGAAGAAAACCCAACAACTTCTTCAGTTGGGAAGAAAACCCAACAAAATTTTCTTTAGAGACAATATCCTTGCCAATACAATATAAGCATGAGCAATCTCTATCCACTAGAGCAAACCAACAAAGAAGAATCCCAAAAATATGTACTTATATTCACAAGAGATAAACCAACAATATAGTTGCAACAAACCCTAGCCAGAGCACTAGAGTAGCTGGCCTCCACCAACGCACCACCAAGACAACAATGATAAACCCTAGTGAGGGTTATGATGAAACCCTAGCCAACCTGCGCCCTTCTTCCTTTGTCCTTCGTTGGACTACTGCAACTGTTGCTCTCCACTAAACTTGCGCTATGGATGAGTGAATCTGCGTGACAAATGAGGAAGGTGTCACCTTTATTTATACTGGTCTAGGTAGTTGTCTTTTCTGAACAAGTGTCTCTTCAAGTAGGGCCGACTTGTCTTCTGGAAATTATATTTTCACTTTGTATTTTTCTTGTGGAGCCTATTATAGTGCAAGTTCAAGGTTTGGAAAATCCTGAACCAACCACAAAGAAAGGTCTACAACTTGGGAATACTACACCCAATTTCACCTCAATGTAGGTCCCACACTTCAAGGGTGACTAGGTCACTCTAGGGAGGCGATCCCGGTGACCCTAGGGGGATTGAGACATAGATGGGAAAAAATGGAAGTGAAGCCCCTAGACGTCAATTCTAAGTGGAATGAAAGGTGGGAAGAGATGCATTGTAAGTCAAGTAATTGTTTCCCCACAGGTATAGTACTTCTCTGGATGATTGTACCTACCCACGACACAAGGAAATCCAACTTGCAATGATATATGTTAGTATGGATCAGAAATTTAAGTTGTCTGTCCCTAATTTGCAACAATAGATGATAGTTTATATCAGCAAATAAAACATATAAATCAACATACAAAGATCTAAACTACTTAAGTAAATCAACATTAAGATTAGCAATGAATATAGGATGAAAAATGTCACTTAAGAAGAAATATAAGATGGTTGTTGTAAACATGTATTTTCTGTAGAAAATTTCAGCCTTATGGTTGTAGAATTCAATGGAATGTGGCAGAAAAATCAATCATGGAAAAGTTCCAATAACTAGCCCAAAAGGTGTGCCCTAGTTACTAGAGTAAGTGAGGAATATTTAGGAGCTAATCTAGGGTTAGTTTAGAAGTTATGGCTAGTAGTTTATCTAGGTTATATCAGCCCTAATGGCTATAGGTTAGGGGTTGTAACATAAATCAAAGTAATGTGAGAGAGGTGGCTCCCTAGTAGGGTAAGACTCCTCTCAATGAGGCATATCAACTTCAATCAAGAAACCTTTCAAAAGATCAAAAATTGTGTTTCCCAAGGAAATGATTTTATATATCCAATGCAAAAAAAGAATGACTAGTTCCTTTACTATTGGGTTAATGGAGTCAAATAAACAAATAGCTATAGAAGCTACGTCCTTGGGGGTGCAATCCCTTTTACTTCCCAAGGCAAGTTTCTCTATCTAGGGTTTAAGGTAAGAGGGTGTGTGCCCTTATACTTCTCTTAGAAAACCCTTGTATAATTAATGAGATGAAGCCTAAAATGATGAAGACTATGGTGAGGTGTATTCCCTTATACTTCCCACCTAGCTCCTAGCATAACAATACTTGAATTGAAAAAATGATAGCATAATAGTAAAAGACCATACCAAGATCAAGATAATCCACCATAAGGGCTATAAAAACATCATCCAAGGTTATTTCCTCACTCCTACATCAACCATTCATCAATATAGCCATAAATAAGTGCACAAGAGATAAAAAAGCCAAGTGTAGTGAAAATTTCAGACCAATTTCTCTCACAATGAGGGAGAGTTATGTATAAAAAGAGATCTTATGATATCTTATTTATACAAATGTCACCAAGGTGAATTGTCCACAAATTAAGAAGTAAAACAAAAGATTGTGGCTCAACAACCCTAACCTTCCCCCCTTTTACAAAGTAATTCATTTAAAATTCACTTTTGCAAATAAGAAAACCCTAATTTTAGAAGGATGTCTCCTCTTTATGAGACGTTTTTCCACTTTGGGGAAGTCGTTGGTGTTGGAGAAGCATGGGTAGGCCTCCAAAGGCCACATTTCAAGCATCTAAGAACTCACATAATGGTAGAGGCCCTCTTCTCCTCAAAAATTTCAATTTTCAAATGAGTGGCACCTCACCACCATGCCCTAGCCCCCCAAGCATGACATCAAGCTAAAAAATAGGATGTTTTTCCCCTCCTGGGAAAATCATTTGGAAAGTGAGGGTTGGGCTGTGTTATCCAAGTCATCATCAAATCCTTCCAAGTCCGATCTCTTTCATCCGTCATGTGAGCCCCTCACATCCAACCTGTGGGCTTGTATCCCTATGGAAGCCCAAGCTAGGCTTGTTCTCCCAAAATTGTCCACCAACTAGGTCCTGCAAAGACAAATGAGAACGCCTTCCAAGGATCTCAAGTCATAACATCATGATAAGTGAATCCAATCAAATAAATAAGTCATGTAAGCATGTGCATCAAAGATGACTATATCAAACAATTAATTGCTCCAAGACACTATGCGACTTGTCAAGCTTGAATATGGGAGGGTCGATGAGATGTCCTATTGGGTAGATCTTTCCCTAAGTCAAGGGAAACTTCCAAGAGATCTCTCTCTAAGCCATGTAAGGTGGATGAAGTGGTTGGGTTCAAGGATCATTGGGTATAGGGATCATGGCATACAAGGGGTCTTAGTGTCTCATTCATGGGTGCCTTTGTAGAGGGTGTGTGGTACCTTCGTCTACAAGTCATTTTTTCCAAGCCCATCAACTATGTTTTATCTTTCTTTCTTTATATTTTCTTTCAATATAACATAAGGAAAGGTTGAAGTTCATTGTCCTGGCGTGGTGACTAGATGATGGCAATGTCACCCACAAACACCAAGTGTAAATGAGAAGGTTGGCTCATGATGAGACCCCCTTTCTCTCATCCATGCAACTAAGAGCCATTGCCCTGGTTTGGTGACTAGAGGATGACAATGTCATACCACTAGATATTCATGGATGTGATAAGTCATCTCGTGATGAGACCTCCTATCCTTCAACTAACCTTTTAATCATTTATTTTTATATTGTGGGTCGCTTTACTCAAATATGAGTGTTTTATTGCTTTCTTGGGTGATCCATGGGTGAAGAATCTAGAAGGTTTAAACAAGGATTTTATCTTTTACCCAACATCAACTCCTATGGGCCTTCATCCCCTTCTTCCCATAGAATGAGGGACACCCCCTTCTTCGGTCAATACAACCTAAAATTCTAAGATATAAGGAAATGGAGGGGAATAATTATGGAAAGTGGTAAGGTCGGGAATAGTACGATGGCTCATTAAGGGAGTTTCCAGTCGCAAACCCATCCCCAAGGAAAACCACTTACTATGGCACAATTTCAACCACCAAGGTGAAGAATGGAAAAAGGCATAATGTACAAGCATATAGCATCAAATGTAGAGAAATATAAGATACAACATAATCAACTAGCTTAAATATTAAAGTGTTTCTCACTATAATACTGACTTGCACCTCATGGACCAAGGCCCACTGCCTTCCGAAAGCCAGTTGGTGTGGTGGCTTCCATCTACAAACCTGTGACCATATGTGGTGGTGAGTGGGTTTTCCATCTGTGAAAAAGGGTACTGTTGGTCATGTAGTCACTCAGAACTCCATATCTACAACTTGAGGGCCTCAAGACATGATCTCCTTAGTTATCCACAAAATGGGGATAGGATATGACTCCTACTTGGGACATGTGCTCGTCGTAGAGTGAATGAGAATCGAAAAATCTCCTGGTAGACATGTGCCTGCAAGGAAACATCAAATTTTCAAGTGCAGGATGGCCTACTCATCCTTGTTCTCATATGATAAAACCAACTAAGCTAGAAAAATAAATTTTTGACATTTTTTGAAAAACAATTAAACTAAGCATGAAATGAATATGCAAGTAGAGTAAAATGAAAATGAAATTCATATAAACTAATATGAGCAATCAATATGCAAATGCAAGGAATCAAAATGAATTACCTACTTACCTCGGGCCTTGGGGCCTTGAAGATCATGTGTTGGATGATGTCAGGTGAAGTCATACAACCAGTGCAACCATTTGATCATCTCATCAAAGTATGTCCCCAAGTGCTTAATCATATAATACAACAAAGATAAGTCAAGGACATAATAATCATGAGTATGAACACACATATAATCAATCATGAAATAAAACTCATGAATATGGGTAGGAGGGAGGAAATCCTGCTGGAAAGAGAAACCAAATCCTATTGGAAAGAGAAACCATTAGCTCGATCATCGTTTCTGAAAGTGTAGCCACAAGACTGATCAATCCATCTCTGAAGGGGGATATTATACATAGACAACTACTCATATTCATCTTCGGTTAGAATATCATTGCTCCCTAAAGGATGAGAAAGGACAAGAGATCCAAATGAAACCCTATGATTTCCCAAACAAGAGAAAACAGGTTAAGGCATAGCCTTAGAGAAAAACTCCTCCGTCAGACTCAGGAAACGTCTCTTATTTGTATGCAAATCCTTGCCCAAAGTCTCAACATGAAAGCACTTAAGTTTGGTAGTATGGACCTCATATTGCTTTGGGCAGGCCACAACCTAGTGTCTATCAAAATCTGAGTATGGTAGTTTAAAATCATATTGAAAATGTTGTGTCGGGTCATCCTTGAATGGATGGAACAAATATGTAACCATATCATCAAGTTGGCACATATATGGACCATATGGATGTAAAAATAAATCCTCTGAAGAAATTGTTTATGTATCCTTTATCTGAGATGTCCCTTCAATGTCATAGATAGGATCTCCGTAAAAAATGAAACAACCCAAATCCCATATGCATCTCCCAATCTATATGAAATCGTCAATGTGATCATCAACTATATCCGGAGGTTGTTCCATGATTTCATCTACATCATAGAATCTTATTACTTCTTCACAAGATTGGATAACTTCATCTTCTTTTAAAGGACAGTAGAGGACAATGTCTCGTTCAAACCTTCTGCAAGAGAAACTTCATCGAGATCCTTTTGGCAGTTTTCTTCATTTCCACAATCATGGAACAAAGAATCATCAAATTTCTCAAAATGATTATAACTCACCATGTTCTCTTCTTGATGTGCAGGAGGAGAAGTGGTATGGATGTCGTCATCAAGTGGACGAGAAGATAATTCATATTCATCCTATGTCTCATCTGGATCTTCTTCAAGATTTTCTTCATATATGGTCTCATCATTGATCAAAAAACCTTCTCAGCAAAGAGTGTGTTTGAGCTCTTGGAAAGCATCTTGCAAACTTTGAGTAGCTGGCCGATATTTCCTGAGAAATTCTTCAATGATCTTTGTAGAAGAAGGGATACTCTTTGTATCACATGAGTGTGCAAGCCAATCCTTTTGAATTGATTCAATTGAAGACATAAAATTTTCATCAGCACATCTTCATGTAGCACATTTAATCTCGATGCATACTTCATATAATTCACGACATGGGTGACTGCTAGAGATGGATCACCGTCAAATTTGGGAAACTTGCTCTCCATTCTATTGGACAATGATTTCGATATCCAAGGACATTCTGAACATCAAGAGAAGGGTACACATTATGGAATGCCCATGGTAAGTCACCTGAGGCCATGGTTCCATCACTTAGGGTAATACCTCAATGAAGTCACTAGATGAGCTCAAGGCTCATCAAGGGAAGAAAGGGGAAAAGGGGAAAAGTGGGTTTGTGGAAGGTGGGGTCACCAAATGAACTTCAAGTTTATCTCATCAAGGAAAAGGGAAAAGGAACGTCCCTTAGGTGGATTCTCCAAGAAAGCTAAGGGAAAGGATTTGGGATATCTTACCATAGTGTCGTTAGGGTACGAACATGATTCAAAATATTCCCCGACAACAGTGCCAAAATTTTACAGCGCAAGTTGTAGGTTGGGAAAATACCAACCCAACCATAAAACAAGTGCTACAACTTGGGAATCCTACACACAATGTCACCTCGATGTAGGTCTCGCACTTCAAGGGTGACTAGGTCACTCTAGGGAGGCGATATCAGTGGCCCTAGGGGGATTGAGACGAAGGTGGAAAGAAATGGAATTGAATCCCCTAGAGGTAAAGTCTAAGTTGAATGAAAGGTGGGAAGATATTCCTTGTAAGTCAAGTAATTGTTTCCCCACAGGTATAGTACTTCTCCGGATGATTGTACATGCCCGAGACACAAGGAAATCAAACTTGCAATGATATATGTTAGTATGGATCAGCATGACAAGATTGCTGTCCCTAATTTGAAACAATATATGACAGTTTATATCAGCAAATAAAACATCTAAATCATCATACAAAGATCTAAACTAGTTAAGTAAATCAACATTAAGATTAGCAATGGATATAGGCTGAAAAATGGCACTTAAGAAGCAAGAGAAAATGGTTGTTGTAAACATGTATTTTCTGCCGACAATTGCATCCTTGTGGCTGTAGAATTCAATGGCATGCAGAAGAAAAATAAACCATTAAAAAGTGCCAACAAATATCCCAAAAGGTGCGCCCTATTTAGTAGAGTAAGTGAGGAAAATTTAGGAGCTAGTCTAGGATTAGTTTAGGAGTTATGGCTAGTAGTTTATATAGGTTAGATTAGCCCTAATGGATGTAGGTTAGAGTTTGTAAAAGAAATCAAAGTAATTGGAGAGAGGGGATGCCTTACTAGGGGAAGACTCCTCTCAATGAGGAAAATCAACTTCAAGCAAGAAACCTTTCAAAAGATAAAAAATTGTATTTCCCAAGGCAATGATTTTATATATCCAATGAAAAAAAGTATGACTAGTGGATTTACTATTGGGTTAATGGAGTCAAATAAACAAAGAGCTAGAGAAGCTACCTCCTTTGGGGCGTAATCCCTTTTACTTCCCAAGGCAAGTTTCTCTAGCTAGGGTTTAAGCTGAGAAGGTGTATGCCCTTATACTTCTCTTAACATACCCTTGTATAATCAATGAGATGAAGCATAAAATGATGAATAATATGGTGGGGGTGTATGCCCTTATACTTCCCACCTATCTCCTAGTATAACAATACTTGAATTGAAAAAATGATATAATAATAGTAAAATACCATACCAAGATCAAGAGAAATGCCAAGATAATCCACCATAAAAGCTAGAAAAACATCATCCAAGGCTACTGCCTCACTCCTCCATCAACCATTCATCAATATATCCATAAACAAGTTCACAAGAGATAAAAAGATCCAAGTTTAGAGAATATTTAGACCAATTCCTCTAACAATGAGGCGGAGTTATGTATAAAATGAGATCTTATGATCTCTTATTTATACAAATGTCACCAAGGTGACTTTTCCACAAATTAAGGGGTAAAACACGAGATTATGGGTCAACAACCCTAATCTTTCCCCATTTTACAAAGTAATTAATTTAAAATTCAATTTTTCACATAAGAAAGCCCTAATTGTAGAAGGACGTCTTCCCTTTAGGGGACATTTTTCCACTTTGAGGAAGTCATTGGTGTTGGAGAAGCACGCGTAGGCCTTCAAAGGCCATATGTCAAGTATCTAACCACTCCCATAATGTTGAAGACCCTCTTATCCTAAAAAATTCCATGTTTCATATGAGTGTCACCTCACCACCATGCCCTAGCCCCCTAAGCATGACGTCAAGCTAAAAAATAGGACATTTTTCCCCTCCTGGGAAAATTGTTTCGCAAGTGAGGTTTGGGCTATGTCGTCCAAGTCATCATCAAGGCCTTCCAAGTCTTATCTCTCTCATCCGACATGCAGGACCTTGGTGTCCAACCTATGGGCTTGTAGCCCTATGGAATCCCAAGCTAGGCTTATTCTCCCAAAATTGTCCACCAACTAGGTCTTGCAAAGAAAAATGAGCACGCCCTCCAAGGATATCAAGTCATAACATCATATATTATATTGCGGGTCCCCTTTACTCAAATATGAGTGTTTTATTGCTTTCTTGGGTGATCCCTGGGTTAAGCATCTGGAAGGTTTAAACAAGGATTTTATATTTTACACAACATCAAATCATCTGGGCCTTCAACCCCTTCTTCCCATAGAATAAGGGAAAACCCCTTCTTGGGTCAATACACCCTAAAATACCAAGAGATAAGGAAATGGAGGGGAATAATGATGGAAAGTGGTATGGTCGGGAACAATATTATGGCTCACTATGGGAGTTCCTAATAGAAAACCCATCCCCAAGGAAAACCACTTACTAGGGAACAATGTCAACCACCAAGGTAAATCATGGAAAAAGGCATAATGTCCAAGCATATATCATGAAATATAGAGAAATCTAAGATACAACATAATCAAATGGCTTAAATATTGAAATGATGTCCACCATAATATTGACTTGTACCGCATGGAGAAAGACCCATTGCCTTCCAAAAGCCAACTGGTGTGGTGGATGCCATATGCAAACCTGTGACCATCTATTGCGGTGAGTGGGTTCTCCATCTGTGCAAAAGGGTAATGTTGGTCATGTAGTCTCTCAACACTCCATATCTGCAACCCGAGTGCCTCGAGACATGATCTCATTAGTTATCCACAAAATGGTGATAACAGGGCCGACTTTACTTATGAAGCATTATATTTCTTCTTTATTATCTTTTTGTGCGGCTAACTTCTCTTATGCGATCTTATAATTTCTTTCGGGGATTATTTGAACTATTTAATGGTTTCCTTTGACTTCTTGACATCTTCCTCTCTAAGAAAAGTTGTCCCAGAAGTGACTATCTCCTGTTGCTACCAAAAACATCAACAACAACAACCAGTCAAATGTTGAGGTTGTGAGGGAGATCGCATGTACCGAGATTTCCCTCATAGAGGTGAAAAAGTGATAATTTTTCACAATGTACAGTAGGCTGATACAGTGGAGGACATGGGAAAAAATGTATCAAGGATCTATGTATCCTTGAATAACAAGCAAGTTGAATTTCAGTCCCACATGATTGAAGTAGAATGTAAGATTAATGATCAACCCATTGTTATTTTAATTGATTCAAGAGATAGTCATAGTTATTTAGATCCTAATATGGTGGAAATATTTCATTTGCCAAGAAGAAGGCTTGGGAAATCTTGGTTGGTACAGTTAGCTATAAGAGCTAAAAAAATAATTATTGAGATGGTTAAGGAATGTCCTATTGACATGAATGGACTAAGCACAAGAGCATATTTGAATATCATACCTTTGAGCTTCTGGGATTTCCTAATTGGTATGGATTGGTTGGAAAAGAATCATGTTGTCCTAGATTGTTATAGCAAGTCATTTACTTTCTTGGATGAGGAAGGGAACTTGAGAACAATTCAGGGTATTCCAAGAGAAGTAATTATTAGAGAGGTTTTATCCCTGCAGCTGGATAAGAGATTTAGAAAAGGATTCCAAATATTTGTAGCACATATGGAAGAGAAACCGAATGATAAAGTGTCGAATATTGAAGACTATGCAGTCCTAAAAGAGTTTGAGGATGTCTTTAGAGTGATACTAGGTTTTCCACCAAAGAGAGATATACATTTCTCCATTAATTTGGTTCCTGGAGCATCCCTAGTATCCAAGACTCCTTATAGGATGAGTACACCAGAACTAAAGGAATTGCAAATGCAACTTGAAGATATTTTGAAAAATGGGTATATACACCCAAGTGTGTCACCTTGGGGTGCCCCAGTGGTGTTTGTGAAGAAAAAGGATGGAACCTTGAGGATTTTCATGGACTTCGGGTAGCTAAATAAGGTGGCTATGAAGAAAAAGTATCATTTTCCAAGGATATATTGATCTCAAATCATGTTATCATCAAGTGATAATTAAGGAAGAATATATTAGTAAGACAACCTTCAGAACGAGGTATGACCATTATGAATTTACAGTGGTGTCTTTTGGGTTGTCAAATGCACCAGTTGTCTTCATGTGTTTAATGAATCGAATTTCCATAGATTACTTAGATAATTTTGTCATTATATTTTTTGATGACATACTTATTTACTCTAAATATGAAGAAGATCATGAGAAGCACTTGGAGATGGTGCTACAAGTGTTGGGGGAGCATCAATTGTATGCAAACTTGAGAAAGTGTTCATTCTACCAGAGGAAAATCCATTGCTTAGGCCATATCATTTCAAAGGAAGGGATAACAGTGGATCCAAAAAACATAAAATCCATTGAATAATGGCCAGTACCAAGGAATGTCTCTGAAGTGAGATCTTTCATGGGAATTGTAGGGTACTATAGAAGGTCTATTGAGGAATTTTCAAATATTGTACACCCAATCACTTCTTTGTAAAATAAGGGTGTGAGATTTGAGTGGAATCTTGATTGTGAAAGAATCTTTCAAAACCTGAAGAGATTGTTGAAAAGTACACCAATCTTGAAGATTGTTGATCCACATGAAAATTTTGTTGTGTGTATTGATGCATGCAAACAAGGGCTTGGTGGAGTCCTTAGTCAGAATGGGCATCTAATATGTTACGATTCAAGAAACTTAAAATAGCATGAAAGGCACTATGTTACTCATGATTTAGAGCTGACAACCATAATACATGCCTTAAATATGTGGAGGCATTATCTCATGGGAAAACGATTCGAGTTGAGGACAGACCATAGTGGTCTGAAATATTTGTTTGGACAACCAATTTTGAATGTTAGACAAACTAGGTGGTTGGAATTACTGAGTGAGTATGACTTTGATATAAAGCACATCAAAGGTAAATAAAATAAGGTGGTTGATGCACTCAATAAGAGGGTGCATGAAATGCATGATACAACCATTATCATGTATAAATCTGATTTAAAGGACAAAATTTTACAGGCTGCAAAATCA
>SNQJ01S0011175.1:193587-213106 GCA_010110895.2 Picea sitchensis
AATGATTGTGGGAATTTCATTATGAACTTTGGACTCACGAGAAAATATAGTAGGACTAGAAACCTACTAGATATAAGGTTTGTGTTGATCCATGTTCCAATCCATCAATCTTGATAAGGACAAGATATTGATATGATCCAAAAGACTTTGAAAGTCCAAGTCATAGGGACTATGAGGGGATATATATAAGAGTAGTGTAACTTAGTGTAATGTATAGGGCTATAAGGGCTCGAACTGTAGACCTTCTCGGTAGAACAGATCAAAGTTCTTATTATCAAAATAATTTGAATTGTTCCAAGAACCCAACATCCATTTTATTGCATTGGGCTCTTTCATTAAAGGATATTGTTTGCTAATGAACTAGTAAATTCATTTCATCTCCTAGTGGTGTAGACCCTCGACCCTCGAGCCAAGATCCGCATAGGATCTTCTCTAAACCACGATAAGAGTTAAGAAAAACCCTTGATTAAGACCGTGAAGGATTTTTGGGTCTCGCGAGTTCGGTGCCTTCAACCCAATGTCACCGCTCTCTGCAAAAACCGAGATGTGAAGCTCCAAATGGGTGTAAGGGATAAGCCCCCTCTCTTCATCCCCTTGGAAAAGTGACCATGACCAAGGCCTTAGAGAAAGCTCCTTTCGTGGCTCGCGATCTCACGAGTTGGATATTCGAAGACTCTCTACTCCTCTTGCTCCAAACCTCTGATACCCGAGATGTGATATGGGTATGGCTCCTCCTCATTAGCGCCTTTACAAGTGACCACCGACTAGAGCTTAACTCTAGCACCTCTTGCAACTTGCGACTTCACGAGTTGGAGTGTTGAATGCTCGTGCTCCTCCCTTGTGAATCCCTGAAACACGATAAGTCAACAGAGTGTTGACTCCTCCACAGTGACACGTGTACTCCACCTGTCACCCACTTTGACCTTTTTTTTCGCGTTGTATGTTTGTGCCCCCTATCAACCACGTGGTCTCCTCTTACGGGATGTGCCACCTGTCTATACGATCCCTCGACGCTCGGCACCTCGCGACTTTCGCGATTTAAATGAAATGTTTCACAACCTTCGAACCCTTGAAATGTGATACCATGCGGGGTTCGGTCCAACAGTTCTCTCATGGTCAAGATCCAATGGCTTGGATCTTTTTCCTTGCACTTAGTGACTCGGGACTTGGAGCGACCAAGAATTTGGCCTGTCCTCCAAACTCACGAACCCCGAATTCACAAAATGATCCAATGGCATGGGGTAAGCCGCAATCCATGACTCATGTTGACCCTCGACTCCTGGGTGATGGGTTTCTCTGGCCTCTAACCACCTTGCAACTCCTGCAAATCCTACGGTCCTCGCGATCTCGTGAGTTCTCCACGGAGAATTCAGACTATTCGTCTTTGTCTTGACAACCTTTGACTCTGAACTTTGGCAAAGGCACCTAGACCTTCTCCTTTCTTGATTTCGATCCAACTTTTTCTTCGCTCGGCCTCTGCGACCTTCAATCTTTCCTTGGAAAATTCTAGGCTTCAAGCCTTCGTTGTGCACGAATCTTGAAAACTTAATGATAACTCATGGTTATCATTCGAGAAAAGCTCTATGCACTCAATGAAACAGAGAATTCTTCAACTCCTCTGTGAGTCTGAAGAAATCTTTCCCTCTTCTCCCAACCCGTGCACACTTTGCATGGCTCTGTGCTCTGTTAGCACTCTTTTCTATAAAGAAACAATTGGATCCTTCCTAAGAGTTTTGAGATGAAATCCAGAACCTAGTCAATGCACTCCTTATGGACCCTCCACTACACTCTTTGCAGGAGTTCTTAGAAAGAGAAACAATTGGAACTCATTCTCCCTTTGTCCAAAACTCAAACATTCACCATAGAATTCTAGAGCATTCACACAAACATAACATTAAAAAAAAATGCATACAGAGAACATAAATAGCCTGCAACATACCATTTAACAGGTGATTCTAATAACCATCACACACACATAGATTTGGAATCAAATCTTTCTTCTATTAATTCCAGTGCTCCTGTACATGGCAAATAATAGCTAAAATGCATAAAAATCAGGGATGATTTTAAGGATGGAAATTTATTTTAAATTGTAGAAACCTTGGCGAATCTAACTAATCCTTCATATTCCAACTATAAATGTTTGGTGATATTTTTGTAGAAATATTCAAATTTCTAAGGATTTAATATAGTTTTTATTAAATTTTGGCGATTTTTAAGGTAAAATAGTTTTATCTTATAGAATTTGGGCGAATCATTTTTAAAATAGCGAATCTCGTTTTTGGAAAAACCATGGAAAATTAGCCCATGAGCAAAATTTATCCCCTAAAATCATCCATGATAAAAATCCTCTATGCTCTTCTATTCTCCTCTGTAGCTCTACAACTTACGAATTCTGAAAACAAAATGATACAAAGATACAAGGGTGAAGGTGTCTACCCTCCATTTTCCCTCCTAAGCTTCTAAAACTGTCTAATCTATCATTTAAATCCACCTACTTGCATTAAACATACATAAATGCCTATTACATCCGTGGATAGGAACATACGCTCCAAATCAGTTTAGATCTTCAATACATAAATTCTAATGCACTTTACTCCTTATCATTACATTAATGTTTCATATTTTTAAAATTCAAAACATTTTCACAAAAATATGTTCAAATGAAATATGTGCATCCAGTTGTCTCCTCTCGCTAGGCGCGTTCTTGTTGGCTTTATGTTATGCTCTTGCATCATACTCCCTTGCTTGAAAATTTTCATGAACTCCTGTTCATGAGATCTTGCACAGTCTTTCCATGCCTTTGAATTTCTGCTTCATCCTCCCAGCTGGCATCTTCAACTGGATGTCCTTTCCACTTGACCAAGTATTCAAAATACTCCTTCCTCCTAGTCTTTTTGCTAATCATTTTGTCAATTATGCTTTCCATTTGTGGCTTTTCAGCTACAGGCATTTGTTTTTTCCATTGAATCTTTTCCTGTTCATCTTCTGCTCCTGCTTCTTCATCTCTGTAAGGGTACAAATCCGTAACATTGAATATCGGTGAGATTCCGACCCCATATGGTAGTTCAATCTCATATGTGTTTGCCCCAAATTTCCTTGTGACCTTGCACGGTCCGATATTTTTCATCTTGAGCTTATTATGCGTTCCCCTTGGGAACCTTTCCTTCCTCAAATGTGCAAGAATCAAATCGCCAACTTCAAATTGAAGTTCTCGCCTGTGTTTATTTTCTCTATGCTTGTACTCTTGACTTGAACTCTGCAACTGCTCCTTAATTCTGCTGTGAAGCTCCTTCATTCCTTCTGCAAAGTCCTTTGCACTAGCACTCCTGAATTCAACTTGTTCTGAATCTTTCAAATCAGAAACTCCCCTTGGCTGCATTCCATATACAATCTGGAATGGACTGTTCCCTGTGATTCTGTTAAATGAATCATTGTAAGAAAGTTCTTCCTGTGGAAGAATATGATCCCATTAACTGTGGTGTTCAGTCACTAGGCTCCTTAGAAAATCTCCCAAGCTCCTATTCACGACCTCTGTCTATCCATCCGTCTGAGGATGATATTCTGAGATAAAAGAAAAATGTGTCCCCAACTTCTTCCATAAGGTCCTCCAGAAATGTCCCATGAACTTGGTGTATCGATCATAAACGATACTTCTTGGCAAGCCATGAAGTCTAACGACTTCCTTGAAAAACAGGCTCGCAATATGAGTTGTGTCACTGGTTTTCTGGCATGGTATGAATGTGCCATATTTGAAAATATGTCTACCACTACAAAGATTGAATCATATCCCCTCTGTGTCCTTGGCAGTCCCAATATGAAATCCATGCTCACAGCATCCCATGACCTTTCGGGTATGGGTAAGGGTTGGTATAACCCTACGTTCTGCCTTTTTCCCTTCGTGTGCTAAAACATTCTGCACCTGTCTACAAAATTCTTCACATCCATTCTCATCCCCGGCCAATAATATGATCCATTCAACTTCAAGAATGTTTTATCATGACCAAAGTGTCCAGCCAATCCTCCACTGTGCTTTTCCTTCAACAAATTCTCCCTCATGGAGCATTTCGGAATACATAGTTGATTTCCTTTGAACAATAGTCCATCCTGGATCATATACTCGGTCCATTGGCTTCTTTCCCTGAGAATTGGATTCTGATATGCCTCATATTCTTCTCTAAAATATGGATCATCCCTATACGTTTCTTTGAGGTTATCAAAACCCAAAGTCTTGACTCTGAATTCCTGCAATAGAAAAGATTTCCTGCTCAAAGCATCAACCACTTTGTTAGCAGTTTCGGAAATATGTTTAATCAAAAAAGTAAAATTTTGCATATATTCAACCCATTTAGCATGTTTTTGGTTCAACTTCTCCTTTCGAGTCACGAATTGCAAAGTGTGATTGTCGTTGTAAAAAATGAACTCTTTTGGAACCAAATAGTGTCTCCATTTCTTCAGTGCTTGTATGACCGCATAAAACTCCTTGTCATACGTTGAGTATCTGATCTTTGCGTCATTCGGTTTCTCATTGAAATACGCGATTGGCCTGTTATCTTGGCTCAAGACCACTCCAATTGTAAACCCACTCGCGTCACAACTGACCTGGAATGTTTTGTTGAAATATGGTAACACCAAAATTGGTTGCTCAGTGATCTTCTTCTTCTTCAGCAGGTTGAAACTCTTTTCTTCTTCCTCTATCCAGTGAAAAGATTTATGTCACTTCTTCACCGTATCCATCATTGGTGCACTGATTCCACTAAAGTTTCAGATGAATTTCCTATAGAAGCTAGCCAATCCATGGAAGCTTCGAACTTCGAAAATAGTCTTCGACGATGGCCAATCTCTAATCACCTGTATCTCCTCATGATCCATTTTCAATTCATTTGCAGAGATAACAAAACCCAAATTGAGTTATTTCCTCATGAATGATGATTTCTTCATATTGTTCAGCAATTTCTCTTGCTACAATCTCCTCATCACGGCAGCTAAATGTTTGAAGTGCTCCGTATTAGTTTTACTAAAAATTAGTATATCATCCAGATATACAATCATAAATTTTCCAATGAAATCCTTCAGGAATTCATTCATCAACCTCATAAAGGTGCTTGGCGCATTCGTCAAGCCAAATGGCATGACAAGACATTCGTACAAACCTTTGTTTGTTTTGAATGTCATTTTCCATTCATCACCCTCCCTCATCCTGATTTGGTGATAGCCACTTTTCAAATCAATATTCGAAAAATATTTGGCTCCGCTCAAGAAATCCATCAAGTCATCCATCCTTCGCAATGGAAACCTGTATTTGATGGTAATCTTATTAATTTCCCTTGAGTCTATACACATCCTCTAGCCTCCATCTTTCTTTGGGCTGAGCACTATTGGAACAACGCATGGGTTCAAGCTCTCCCAAATTAATCCTTTGTCCATTAAGTCCTGGAACTATCTTTGAACTTCCTCATTCCCTTGTAGCGTCAACCTGTATGTTGCTTTGTTCGACAAGCTGGCTCCAAGTATAAGATCAATATGATGGCTTATACTCCTGATAGGTGGAAATGAACAGGGTAGTTCGTCCACTACTATGTCAGCGAACTCTTCCAGCAAACCCTGGATTTCTTCCGGCAAATCATCTATTCTAGTGTTGTTCAAAACAATTTTGGGTTTCCTAACCACAATGAATTGCGTTCTTCTTTCTTCTTAACTTCCTTAAGAATTTCCTTCCCACTCATGAGAAGTACTGTATTGTTCATCTCTGGTTTCACTTATTTATCCTTAATCGACAGCAACATGTGCATCCTACCATTTTTTTCCAAAGTGTATGTGTTCTTCCTCCCATCATGCACCACATTTTTGTCATATTGCCATGGTCTACCCAGCAATAGACGACAGACATCCATTGGAATGAAATCACACAAAATCTCATCTTTATATCCTCCTATTTTTAATTCAACTAAACATTGTTTAGTGACATTTACCTGATGTCCTTTTTGTATCCACGAAACTTTGTATGGGTTGGGATGCGCAATAGTCTCCAGCTCCAGCTTTTATACCATCTCTGTAGACACAAGATTGTATGTGCTACCGCTATCCACTATGACTTTGCATACCCTATCTTTGGTTTTGCAAGTAGTCTAAAATAGATTGTTTCTTTGGGCTGGGTTCTCTTCCTCCTTCTCTGGCTTCAAGAGAACTTTCCACATCATCAAGGATCTTCCACCCTCAATTTCTTCTACCTCAACATTCCATTTTTGAGCTTCGGCAATGTGAGTTTCACCACCCTCTTTCTTCCTATCTGGAAACTCATAGGATTTGTGTCCGATTTTTCCACAAACAAAGCACTTCACTTCACCTCCTCTGCCTCTTCCTCTTCCTCTGGCTCGAGGAAAAGTGTTTCAGTCAGCATATTGTGTCCCCTGTGAGCTTCCTCCTCTCTCCAATTAAGTTTGAGGTTTCTTCCCCTCATCTTTAGACTTCTAAGTTATGTCCTAGGTAATTGCCTTGCCTCTGCTCCTGACTTCTACCTCAGCCTCTTTGACCTTGTTTTTGGCTCATCTTTTCTTCAGCTTTCATAGCCATCTGATAAGAATCTTCTACGGTTCAGATGGTCATCATGCTCATCTCGTCCTGAATGTCATATCATAGACCATTCATATATCTGGAAACTTTCTCATCATCGCTTTCTCGATGACCTGCTTTGATGCTTATCCTATAAAACTCTTCGGTGTATTCCTTCACCATCATCAAATTCTGTCTCAAATTATGCATCCTCCGAAATAGATTGACTTGATAGTCCCTGGGTATAAATTTGGCCTTCATCTTTGCGACCATTATGTCCCAGCTCTGGATCTTTTTCTTTCCCTTGCAACGTTTATTAGCCTGCAATTCATCCCACCACAGCGTTGCATGCCCTTTAAGTCTGGTAATGGCATGTTTAACTTTTTTGTCTTCTTTGACATCCTCATAGTCAAAGTTCTTGTCTAGAGCTCTAATCCAGTCTAGAAGCTCTTCAATGCCTAGGTTGCCCTCGTACATGGGAATGTCCATTTTTTCTCTCGCACCTATCCTTGCAATAGCTCTAAGAAGACGTTCTGTAGCAGCATCCTCAGCCGCGATTTCTTCTCCTTCATTTCCAACTTCATTTTCACTTTCAGCTTCGCTGATGTCTCCAGCGTCAACTTTTCTCCTTAGTGATATCTCCATGGCATCAAGCCTGGAACGTAATTCACACATCTCTCTCTCCACTGTTAGATCAGGCATGGGCTNCTGCTACAGAAAACAAAGAATGTTTATGTGCTCTGATACCACAACTGGTGCAGACCCCTGACCCTCGGGCCAAGATCCGTGCAGGATCTTCTCTAAACCATGAAAAGAGTTGAGAAAAACCTTTGATTAATACCGCAAAGGATTTTTGGGTCTCGCGAGTTCGGCGCTTTCAACCCAATGCCACCACTCTCTACAACAGCTAAGATGTGAAGCTCCGAATGGGCATAAGGGATAAGCCCCCTCTCTTCAGCCCCTTGGAAAAGTGACCACGACCAAGGCTTTAGCACAAGCTCCTTTCGTGGCTCGCGATCTCGCGAGTTGGAGAGTCGAAGAATCTTGAATCCTCTTGATCAAAACCTCTGATACCTGAGATGCGATACAAGTATGGCTCCTCCTCGTTAGCACCTTTACAAGTGACCGTCGGCTAGAGTTTAACTCTAGCACCTCTCGCAGCTCGTGACTTCGCGAGTTGGAGTGTGGAACGCTTGTTCTCCTCCCTTGCGAATCCCCGAAACGTTATAAGTCAACAGGGTGTTGACTCCTCCACAATGACACATGTACATCACCTGTCACCCACTTCAACCTTTTTATGTGCGCTGTATGGTTGCGCCACCTGTCAACCATGTGGTCTCCGCTTACGGGATGTGCCACTTGTCCGTACGATCCCTCGACACTCAACACTTCGCGACTTTCACGATCCAAATGCAATGTTTCCCAACCTTCGAACCCCTGAAACGTGATACAACATGGGGTTCAGTCCAACGGTTCTCCCATGGTCAAGATCCAATGGATTGGATATTTTTCCCTGCACTTCACGACTCGGGACTTGGAGCGACCAAGAATTTGGCCTGTCCTCCAAGCTCACGAATCCTGAATTCACAAAATGATCCAACGGCATGGGGTAAGCCGTGATCCACGGCTCATGTTGACCCTCGACTCTTGGGTGATGGGTTTCTCTGGCCTCTAACCACCTTGCAACTCCTGCAAATACGATGGCCCTCGCAATCTCGCGAGTTCTCCACGGAGAATTCAGACCGTCCGTCTCTGTCTTGAAAACCTTTGACTCTAAACTTTTGCAAAGTCACTTGGACCTGCTCCTTTCTTGATTTCGATCCAAATTGTTCTTCGCTCGGCCTCTGCGACCTTCAACCTAAGTTGATTCTCTGGGCCTTCAATATTTCCTTGGTAAATTCTAGGCTTCAAGACTTCATTGTGCACGAATCTTGCAAACTTAATGATAACTCACAATTATCCTTCGAGAGAAGCTCTTTGCACTCCTTGCAACAAAAAATTCTTCAACTCCTTTGCGAGTCTGAAGAAATCTTTCCCTCTTCTCCTAGCCTGTGCACACTTTGCATGGCTCTGTGCTCTGCTAGCACTCCTTCCTATAAAGAAACAATTGGATCCTTCCTAAGAGTTCTGAGATGAAATCCAAAACCTGGTCAATGCACTCCTTGCGGACTCTCCACTACACTCTTTGCAGGAGTTCTCAGAAAGAGATACAATTGGAACTCATTCTCCCTTTGTCCAGAACTCAAACATTCACCATAGAATTCTAGAGCATGCACACACACATAACATTAAAACAAAATGCATACAGAGAACATAAATATCCTGCAACATACCATTCAACAGGTGATTCTAATAACCATCACACACACATAGATTTGGAATCAAAGATTTCTTCTATTAATTCTAGTGCTCCTATACATGGCAAATAACAGCTAAAATGCATAAAAATCCTCTGTGCTCTTCTATTCTCCTCTGCAGCTCTATAGCTTACGAATTCTGGAAAAAAATGATACAAAGATACAAGGGTGAGGGTGTCTATCCTCGTTTTTCCCTCCTAAGCTTCTAAAACTGTCTAATCTATCATTTAAAACTACCTACTTGCATTAAACATGCATAAATGCCTAGTACATCCACGGATAGAAACATACTCTCCAAATCAGTTTGGATCTTCAATACATAAATGCTAATGCACTTTCCCCCTGATCATTACATTAATGTTTCAGATTTTTTAAATTCAAAACGTTTTCACAAAAATGTGTTTAAATGAAATATGCGTGTCCAACTGTCTCTTGTCGCTAGGCACGTGCTTGTTGGCTTTATGTGATGCTCCTGCATCGCCTAGGCACATGAATATAAGTAATAAATGAAAAATGACACTCAAGGAGTCTCACCTACAAAATCTTCCATAGAAGAGTAGGATCATGAACATAAATCAATCTTTTCCAAATAGTCCCTACAATTCAATGGTACTTCTTATATAGTGGAGCATGTGGATCATTGTGAAACTCACTAGTATACATAGGGAATTTCTTTTTAGTAGTGGGTGCATAAATGTGTGCCCACCTTAGAGTCATTGTTGAAGAATTGGTACCTATAGAATAAAAATGCAATGATAGATGACCTACTGACCATAACTACAATTTAAGTTCTATGACACTTTTCAACTTTGTGAGGAATATATGTTGATTAATGGGGATATACAACACATTCAATGTTTCCCACTAATGGGACTACCATAATGTTTGACCATAGATTTTGTAGAGGATGATGTCACAAAATAATTTCATTTTTTGTGGTTTGAATAAATAGAGGTGCACCATGTAGTCACATAAGACAAGAATACCAACTATCTAGTTCACTATCATGGGATATTGAAGACAAATAGTCGATTTTAGTATGGAGGATGTGTCTAAGTTGGCTATTATTGGGGAATATTTGTATGAAAACATCATTGCAGACATTGTATATTTTATTTGAGAGTACACTCACCTATTCCCATGTAGCATCTTTGAGATGAAAAGAGTCAGAGGAGAACATTGGGAGATGAATATAGAATTGAAGCTTAAAACCTGATGTACCAAGAAGTGACTATATAGGACGCAGTCACATTATAAGGAATATGCTAAACAAGAGATATGTGATATGATAACTATTGGTTAGATATTTTCAGTGGAACAATAAGATTCGATTAGTCTAATAGTCATCTAGGGTGTGAAAAAGGTGGAATAAATTTTTCTATGGAATTTTTTAGATTGAGTCAGGCCTACATACATTATCCCTTTCATACACGTTTTAGTCACGAGATTACCAAGAAAGTGGCAAGGAATGAACCTTACACCTTCATAGTAGGATTATTTGGCTATCATAAAATATGAATCATCAAGGAGGATAAGATGAACACCATTTTTTCTATGGAATGGTGATTGTATGCATACAATCTCATGCCCTTTGGCCCAAGTAATGCACCAATTATGTTCTCTAGAATCATGTTTGTTATGTTCAATGAGTATATCCATAATTTCCTAGAGATATATTGTCAATTATTGGCAATGTATATATTGCTAAAGGGTCACATGGATAAACTAATGTTGGTGATGGAAAGACATTGATTGATCTAGTTGTACCTAAATATTAAGAATTTCATTGTCTACACCTCATTCAACATCCTCTTGGATCATATTATCTACAAGGAAGGATGTTTAGTCAAACTAATGAAAATCATAGTAATTTTAGAATATGTATGCACTAGAGAATGTCACTGTGTTATGGTCATGCGGGGTATTACCATATATTTATCATGGGGCATGCTCAACTAATAATGTAGAAGGAGGAACTACTATGAAAAGGTGTCCCATTTGTATGGATTGTAGAATGTGAAAAGGGTTTTTCCAAGTTAAAACAATGGATGGTTATGGCTCCAATTCTTGCTTTCCCTAATTGGTCAAAAAATTTCCATGTCCATGTGGATTCCACTACCATTGCATTGGGAACATGTTGGCATATCTAGGGGAACACATGCTACACCACCCAAGGTAATTTTCTAGAAAAAAATTGTAATTACATAACCATGAAATGCAAAGGCCTAGTGATTTTGATGTGGTGGTTAGACTAGGTAAATAAAATGTGGGACCTAATCACCTCTCGAAAATCCACAATTGGAACAATGTTGGGATAGCTCATAAAGTGTTAAATGTAGATATCTTTTGCATGGAAGTAGTTCTTTAATTATTCACTAATATTTCTAATTTCAAATATAAATCTACATGCACTAGAAGAATATGGTGATAGTAAAAATTGATAGCTCATAATTAAGGATACAAAGTATTAGTTAATCATATGGTACTTGCACACATTATCAATGGATGGGATTCTTGACTACTATGTGTTGGATCATGAATGATAGGTGGTGCTCTAGGAATCCCATTATGGACATAGAAACATACATTATAGTGAGAAGACACAACTATCACAACATACACTACAATGAGACATGTTGGATGCAAGTATCATTCAACTAGGATAGAGTGCACTCTCCCCTTATCATTCAACTAGGATAGATTTCACTCTCCACTCCATTATTCATTTTATTATATTCATTCACTCCTATAAGTACATATTCTCCTTTCTCTTCTCTCATTTGTTTACTTAGGGTTCCATATGTGTGTGTGTGTGTGTGTGTAGAGCACATTTTTTCTTCTCTATAGCAAGATCATTAAAAAAATGAAAAAAAAAAAAAAAAAAAAAAAAAAATGTTTTTCCCACAGCCTATGATTCATACTCTTGTTAAAACAATTGATGTTGTCTACCAAAACTGTAATTGTATCCTTTCATGAGGATTGTGAACTTTTACTAGTATAAAAGCCCACTTTAAAAACACATCAAAACCTCCTTTACTTTATCATTGTACTTTCTCACATCCATATTAGCCCATACAACTTGATAAGATTTCTATCCAATTGTTAGATGCATTTCCATCACCAAGACCGCATGAATCATAAAAGACGCACTATTTATAGGAGTAAATAATATATAAGCAAATAAACATGCATTTAGCTATAAAAATGATCAGAAAAACTTTATGGTCGTGACACACCTTAATGAGCTTTTTTGAGAATAGGTTATTATCTATTGAATAGGGCCAACCACATGAAGGTGGAAGCTCATATGCCCCACCGCTTCCCACCCCATACCCAACAAATGATTTTGTGTATATAGAAAACATATGCATATTAATGCATAACTAAGATAGTCATCAAACATATGAACATATAAACATTGAAGCATACTGTTGTAATTCATATAAACAATGTTTCATACTAGAAACATTCCATAAATATCCAAATACAAGTGATGAATTTATACATCTAATTTTTCTTTGATTTATGTTTTTTACATTAAAAATTGACAATTGGGGTATTATAATCATCCTTTGACATTGTATTTTGTGACCTATCCTTCTATTATTTGTGTTTCCATGCGATCATGTACCATACTTCTGGTATGTTGCTGATAAGGGTTAGCTGGCATCTTTTCAGGGTCATGAACTGGAACACTTAAAATGATCATATCGATATGTTGAAATATAATTGAAGTAACTAATTCATTATTTTGATTAACATTACACTATTTCTCTTTAGCTATCTCTGTAGCTGGGACAGTTGGTGCATTAATTTCTTGTCCACTTTGTTCCTCTCATAGTTCACCCTCCTTACCTACATGCTCTTCAATTTTGAGAAGATAATATATAAGTATAGTTCAGGAAATAAATATCTACAAATACAGCAGAAATATTCCCACTCAAGAATACATACTGCATTTGGTACTCTGCTCCCACTATCATTGGACATGTGCACCCTTGTATGATGTGGTGTCTGTTGAATGCCACTAGATTCATTGTTGTGGTAGTATTGTTTCTTGAAAACAAACATAAATACTTAGTTAAGGTGATATAATAAAATATGAATAGACTCATGTACATGCTATTGTGGTTTCCTTTATTCCATTTTATTTACTTGTGTAATGGGAGATTGAGTCTACCCAAGATTTTTCCCATATTCAATCACACTTTTAAAACTGTGCTTGTAACCAAGATTTAGGTCCTCCTCTATGGCAGCAAGCATGTTGAACATATTTAACTGCAATTCATAACACCATTAACAATACCAATAACAAAACATATATTTGTTCGCCATCAGAAAATAAATATTAATCACAAGCATCATTTAAATTTTACTATTCAGGCTTCTAGTTTTCCATAGCCACCCTAGACTAGTTTATGTTGCTTGTGTTTTTCCATTCTAGCCTTGGTTTCTTTGAGGGTGCCTCAGTCTACATATGGAATTTTGAAAAAAATAGATATCGGAATTGTTACTTCTAAAACAGAAAGAAAAACATAAATGAGCATTATTTCACTAATAATATGACATGTGTTGTAGCTTGCTTTCTGACTAACTCATTGGATGTCCTGTTTTTAAACAAGGTCTCATCCCTTATCAAACCTCCACTCTTCTAGAACTATGGGAGGGCTTCATGTGCTTTGAGGTGTCCACTTTGTAATTTATCCCTATATTGTGCCCTGGTGTATTTTAAATTATCTTTGGCTAACTTTGTAACCACTTCTTGTTGAAAGTGTTGTCAACCAAGTTTTCCATGTGATCTATATCAAATCATCTTTCATATCTTGGCCATTCCACCGTAGCAAATGGTGGGGCTAAACAACTCCAACAATGCTTTGTCATTTATGTTTCTATATAAAACATTACTAAGTTTCCCTCTGCAGAAACATGTTATCCAATAATTTATAATAATCTCTAACAAATGTCCATTTCAATTTCATGATAAAATGAATCAATTAATTAACAATTACCCTGTGCAATCTTCTTAATCTTGATCTAACACATGCGTCATCCACTTGAAAGGTGACATCTAGTGATCCTCGGGATGTTTTAATTTGAGCTATGATCCATGCATAGTTTCTCTCCATCTACAATACGTTCTTCTCTGGAGTCATGTGGAGTCCTTGGCTCTGGCTCATCATGCTCTGCATGTCATGCCGGTCAAAATCATTGGCGTCCATTCAACGATCTGCTGGGAACCAAGGAGTTCTAAAAAGTCTCACTTGTACTTTGCTATGTCGACATTTTTATTGCATTGGACCATCACTACTACCTATAAAAGTTGGAATAGATCGGTAGGTTCTCGACGCACGGGGTTTAAAAACTCCTCTACAAACGTAGTGTAAACTCTACTTTATCGCATCATACAGAAAAGAAAACAAAACAGATATGAAATTGTCATAGATGATAAAATATGTGAAGATGCAACTTAACCCAAAATTAGTTATTATATTTCCAGGCTTCTACAATTCTTTCCTTTTCCTCCTGTGTCAGGGGTCTTTGCTAAGAAAACCTAGATATTCTATGTTTTCATTCTTCAAGGCCTTCGCTATATTTTTCATTAGGTCAGTGGAATAAAATATATCATCCTCATCAATATCCTTAGTGGTGCTCTTCCCACTTTGGCCATGCCACAATACATTGATGAATTAAATTAATGAGATGAACTTAACATTTGATAAATTTAGTTATTGTAGTCATGAGTTGTTACTATATTTAACATTTAATTGCTGAGGCACAGAGGGTGCCTTTCCACCTGGCCACCTCCGGGATGATGTATGGTGATTTTCAGCCACTACCACTCGTCGGTTGACACAATAAATCAATCAACAAAAAAAAAAAAAAAAAAAAAAAAAAAAAAAAAAAAAAAAAAAAAAAAAGTAAAAAAATAATGAAATTTCAGAAATTTAGTTTTTGTAGTCATAAGTTGTTACCGTGATTTAACATTTACCGGCCGAGGCACAACATGTGCCTTCAACATCACCCCCGATGCATGGGTGAGTGATTTTCTTCCACGGTCACCCCGGACGTAGTTGACAATACACAAATCAATCAACAAAGTTATGAAATTCACATTCGTAACACTCAAAAAAATGAAATATTGCAGAATATCGTAAAAATAATGAAATTCTAAGAAATTTAGTTGTTGTAGTCATGTTGTTACATGATTTAACATTTACCTCGTTTGAGGCGTAGCGGGTGATTTTCTATGGTCACCTTGGACAGATGTAGCTGGTGATTTTTGACCACAGTCACCCTTCACAGAAGTTGACACAATAAATCAATCAACAAAAGTTATGAAATTCCACCTCCTAACATTAAAAAATGAAATATTACAGAAATATCGTAAAAAAATAATGAAATTTCAGAAATTTTGTTGTTGTAGTCATAAGTTGTTAACAGATGCACATTTCACCGCTAAGGTAATAAGTATGCCTTTCCATGGTAACCTCGATAGATGTAGCCTGCTATATCTCACTTGTCACTGATAGATGTTGACACAATAAATTAATCAACAGAGTTATGAAAGTAATTGTAACTTTAAAAAAATGAAATATTGCAAGTATTAATTTAAAAATAAATAATGAAAATGAAATATATGCAATAAAAATTGAAATATTGCAGCAATAAATTATAACAATGATTAATCAAACGTTGAGTTGAATGAACAAGATATTTTACCCCCATAGTCAAGACTTCCATCTAATATTCATTTAAGTTGTAATCACCAACAACTCTTCACTGAACTATTGTTTTGTTACAAACAAATATACATTTCCTTCAAGGCCCCTCAAGTATGCAATCTGGTTTCTTAGTTGTTGCCATTGGTCATGTATTATTTAAAAAGTCTACATCGTTTCCAGATATTTTGGCCTTCCATCAATATACATAGTTGCCCCTTTATTTTGATTGTTATCTACTAGTATTGTATATAATTTTAAGCAGAATCCTCAGATTTCCGCATACTTTGCGTATATCGACCAACATCAACTAGTGATTGTATTTGTAAAATGGTCCCACATACTCCATCAATTCAAGCATATAGCCGACCTTTATGCCATCCATGGAAAAAAACACCAATCCATGTAAGGATGAAGGGAGAAATGTGATACATCCTCCCACCGATGAAGAAATCAGTGCCCACTTCAGGTAGCTCCTTAGGGTCCCATTGTTGCACTTGTTTATACCTCAAAGGAAACTTAATGTCACCTATGCTCACAATATCATAATTACATGACCCTCCATCGGCAATAAAAAATTTCATGTGTATACTCTAAATATTTTCCTTAGCTTTTCAAATCTTATTGATCTAGAACCGTAGATCTAGTACAACAAGTCTCACTTTCAACCTCTCTTCAGAGCATTCCTGATTCTCCAAGGAACCAGGAATATAGATAGATAGATAATGCATTTGGTGGGGTAAATTCTACACTCATTAAAACAAGAAGATAAGTTATCGTGTGAATATAAGTTTGTGGTACCAACACTTAAAACAATGAGAAGATATGTTAGCGAGCAAATATTTAGGGAACCCATATTTTTCTTGGAGAATATAATTGATTCTATTGTATGTAACAAACTTATTGGGGTCCTTGTTTACTTGATTCATATCATACTTTGCATCCCATTATTGTTATCTTGGTATGCTTTGGGGTGTGAGTCTTCTTTTTTATAGTTTCATATAGTTGCATAGTTGCATAAGTTGCATATAGTTGCATAAGTTGCATATAGTGGGCACAGCTTGCATATAGTTGCATAAGTTGCATATATTTTCATATAGTTGCATAGTTGCATATAGTTGCAATATAGTTGCATAAAGGCATATAGTTGCATAAGTTGCATATAGTTGCATAAGTTACTGTTGCATAAAGTTGTATATAGTTCCATAAGTTGCATAAATTTGCATATTTGCAATATATTTTCATATAGTTTCATAAGTTTGTATAGTTGCATAAGTTAAAATACTGTTGCATGTTGCATAAGTTGTGTGTTGCATACAAGTTGCATAAAGTTGCATAAGTTGCATGTTGCATAAAGTTGCATAAGTTGCATTGTTGCATAAAGTTGTTTAAAGTTGCATAAGTTTCATAGCGTAAAAGTTGCATAAGTTGCATAGTTTCATAAAGCTGCATAAAATTGCATAGTTGCATGTTGCATAAAGTTGTGTAGTTGCAATAAGTTGCATAAGTTTCATAGTTGCATAACCTACAAGTTCCATAGTTGTTTAAACTTGCATATAGTTGCATAGTTGCATAAGTTGCATTGTTGCATAGGTTGCATAAAGTTGCATAAAAAGTTCAAGTGATTCCCTAATTTCAGTTTAGGTAATTCCCTAGTTTAAACTTATGTATTAGATTATTTATTAACAATACATGTGTTTGTGTTCTTTACTTAAAAGTGTTTCAGATTTGGAATTTTAAAGGGAGCAAAAGACACAATCTTTTGTCACTTTTACTCGTATTATCTCTTACTCCACTCAAAGTAGGCTCATACTCTTGCCTCCTTTCCCTAATCCCTTTGATCCACTTGTCACCTATATTCCTTTCCTCCATTCAGGAAATCTTTTGACATTATGTTCAAGTCATTGTTTGTCTCATAGGTGTACATGGGGCAAGCCATATTATCATATTAAAACAAAAACTTCTTCTATAGCATGTCCCAACATGATTTCACATGGAATCATGAATACTTAGGTAAGTGCATATATCATGCTCTCTACCTTCCTCTATTTCACTATTTCATTTACTTTCATATTGTAGTTGTTTCTTCTTAACTCATGGTTGTCAAACTTGTTCTTCTCCCTCCTCTCCTAGTGATCTTACTTGTCATGAATTGATGCTTATCAACTCTCTTTTCTCTTTGTTAGCATTTTTTGCAAGAATATTCCCATGGGAAACCCATGTGTGTTTCCACTTTTCATCGATATAAAGGCATGTTGGGTTCCCATGATGGTTATCAAGCAAAGAATTATCACGTGGTGAATTCCATCCTTATGTTAGGGTACTTGCTCGAGAAAACTTTTCTCATGAGTACCCTCCTATTTTATTATGCATATTTCTCTCTGCCAATTAGTTTAACCTTATTTTTTCCTTTCAATATTCTTCATGCAACTTGTTTCTATTCTATTCCATGAAGTATATCACAAGCAATGCGGGTGAAACTTAGTTTATGGTTTATACACTTCATAGTGTTGGTTTCCACACTTCATATTGATCATACACATATCCTATCGCATATTGGTGTGTAGAGTATTTCATGGTACATTTACCATACACAACCTAATTTAGGAAAAACACATAGTCCATAGATGATTTTAGAGGCTAAATTACCATGTATTAATTTTCCATGGTTTTTCCAAAACCTAGATTCGCTATTTTAAAATGATTCACCCAAATTTTATAGATAAAATTATTTTACCTCTTCAAAATCGGGCCAAAAATTTATAAAAACTATATAAAATCCTGAAATTTGAATATTTTTACAAAGATATCGCTAAAGATTTATAGTCACATATAAAGGATTAGTAAGATCCACCAAGGCTTCTACATTTTAAAAAAAAATTCCATCCCAAAATCATCCCTCGCATTTCCATACACAACCTACACTAGGAAAACACTTAGGTCCTCCTAGTGATGGATCATAGTGTGTTGAAACCCCTCATTTTGAGTCCTTTACCTTAGTCTAGATGTGTGATTATGTCTTTCCATGTGATTTCTAGTGCCATCATGCAACCATATTTTGTGTTTATCCTTCCTTGGTCATATGTTTGTCTATGGTAGATGCTTTGGCCAACACATTTAGGTCCCTCCCTTATCAGCTATGACCTATCTTGGGCCTTGTTCACTAGTTGGGGTCTTTTTTAGTTGAGGAGCCTCCCTTGGGTCCCCAAACTTCCCTAATCCATTAGGGAGCACTCTTAAATGCATAAAATAAAACCAATTGTTCATCATACAAAAATTGATTTATACATGTGAGGGAGTTAGCATAGAAGAGATCAACTATTAACTATTTGGAACCAATGTTGGCATGAAATAAGGTCCAATGTATATCTAACTTACTATATACAATATGAAGCATTACTACATGAATTCAATAGTGAACCCAACAATGTTGTGATACAAGAACTCATTTGTAAACAAGAAATGAGTGTGAATTAACTCAATCACATTCAATGGCATAACTAGAGCTTGTGCATGAGAACGACCAACTGAAATTTGACTCAAAAATTGATGTGCAACTAAAATATCTATCATAGAGGAACAAATCTATACATCTTGAGTTGACTTCTACAAATGAACATAATGTATCAGTTTCTAACTATCAATGGAAAATTCCTTTATAGGCCCACGTGATCGATTAATAATTCATTGGAGTAGTAACTACTATTAGATTGTGTTGTTGATTGTCAACTCTAGGATGTGGCAGTATTAATTTATTTTAGCTGAGGTAACCAAGAAATTTTCTAGATTCTCAACTCTTAACATATCCAAACAAGATTGTTGAAGCTCATTTGATTTTGACATGAGGCTAGAAAGGGGTTGAATCAACTATTTTGGGTTCTAAATTTGGCT
>SNQJ01S0011176.1:30348-41605 GCA_010110895.2 Picea sitchensis
TTGCATTTGGGTTATGAGAAGCCTTTTTAAATGCACCTTTTGGAATGCGTGTCATTGTTTCTCCCAACATCTTCTCAATCTGTAGAGGAAGAGATGGGAGGTTAGCTTCTTTACCCTTCTCAGAAGCACTTGGTTTACTTTAATCGTGCGCTCTAGTCGATATGAAAGCATCACCCCTAACCATATAAACGTTCGTGGATGAGGGGTTGTTCGGAGGTGGGCAGGTTTTTTGGCTGCCCCCCTCCGTACTTCCAGAGGCTTGAGTTAGATTTTTCCCATGTTGAAATGGGTTCGTCAACACCGCCTGTTGTTGATGCGTGACAATTTTTTGGGCCTCTGCAAGTCGAGGACATAGATGGGTCGGGTGGTCTTCCGCACACAAGTTGCAAGGATACCTCGCCTTCTGTTTTTCAGTGTTGTCCTGTTGAGCCCTCATGATGGCGTCTTCTTCAGAGAAAACTCTGGATGTTGCAAAGTCTTTGGATAACTACGGGACCAAAGACTTAAGGAACCACTCAAGCAGGAATGTTGGTGGGACTAGTACTTTGATTAAACTCTTCTACCGTCGCCACTCTCGGATGTGATTAGAGATATGGTCCATTGTTGTCTTTTTGAAATTGGCGAGCAGCTCTGTGCCAACATTGTATCTCACAGGTAACTGGGAATGGTTAAGGAAAGCCATCGCCAGTTCGCCAAAAGAAGAGTATCTTGAGCGATCGAGCTCAATGTACCATTTCGCAGAACTCCCAATGAGAGTACGTTGAAACAATAACAACCGTACATAGTCATCTTTCAATGAGTTAGATGAGCACCAAAGATGAAAGGTAGTCACATGATCTCCTGGATCTTCATTAGGCTTGACTTCGAACTTTGGAATGTCCGAAGGTTGTTGAATTGTGACAAATAGGGTCATTCAACAACCTTGTCAAATATGGCAAGTGTAAAGTCGCCAGGAACGGTAGTTTGGGTTGCTGCTGATAACCTGGGAAAAAGGGACCTGGAGTTTGACTGGCACCAGGTTGCCAGGAAAAGTTTGGCTGCTGGCCTGGATTCTGGTAGAAACCATGGCCCTGGCCAACATACAGATTTTTCATATGTGGAGACATCATCGGTTGATTTCCCAAATATGACATAGATTGTTGGGCATGCATTGTATTTGAAGGACTTTGGGAAGGATTACCCCATGCCAGTCCCGTGGGGAGAGGCATAGTAGTTTGTCTAGGGTTCCATTGATTGTGGAAAGAATTACCCCAGATCAGCATTCTGGAGGAGGGAACAGATCCTTGTCCTGAATTCCAAGGTCCTGTTAGGTTTGCCCCCTGTGCAGGAATAGTACCCTGCACAAGAGTAGACTGTCCAAAAATGGGGTTGCCCCCAGTTAGGAAAGCGACTGATGAGAAGGTGTTGTTACCAAACGTTCTGTTCCAAGAAAACAGTGTCGAACCTACCAGCATACTATGCGAAGGTGGTCCTTGACTCCCCGCTCCAAATAAACTATTATGTGTAGGTTGCCCGACGGACTATTGATGCGAGCCACCAAGTGAAGGGGACGAAGGAGGGATATGATCTCCTCTGTAAGGAAAGGTGTTAAAAGGGACAGGAGTGCCTCCTATGTGACCTTGTAGAGGAGCACTAGAGCTCCCTTCCCCCAGACCTAAAGTCTGTAAAGTGGAGTAGGAAAGTACAGGACTTGTACCCGAACTAGGCATACCGTATGAAAACGGAGGGCATGTCGCACTATGTGTGAAAGGGGTTGTGTTCGCCGCCAAAGATGGGTTTGGACAACTATGCGAAGTAGTGGAAGTCGAGACCATGGTGGCTCGGATCGACGACGGTAGGTTAGGAGATGACGGCTCTCCTGTGGTGACAACCGTGGTGGGAATTGAAGAATTCCCAAAAAGAGTAACAACATTTGTTTCCATTGTTGTGTGTGACACTGTCTGGCGCTCGTGAAATTGAATTGGTACAATAAAAGGTGCCAAGAAATCAGTGGTTGGGGTTTCAACCGAGCCAAGAGTGGTTGCTTCAAGGTCCAGAATGGTCGATTCCTCCAGGGGTTTTTCGGGCACAATGGTTTGTAACCCGGTTGCTTCAAAATACCCTTGTTGGTCTATCTTCTACCTTAATGGTGGCAGGGGTGGATCCAATGTAACCGACGGCAGACCAATAAGCCTTCGTAACCGGTGGAGCTTGGGATCCTCCACTGTGTGAGAAGATCCAAGACATTCTAAGGTAGTCTAAATGCTCAAAATTAATAGACACTAAGAAAAAAGTCCCTAGAAGATAAGACAAGCAACCACTAAATTAATTGGAAGAATAGTTACAACAACCAACACTAGAGAAACTTACCGGTGCAAGTGAAACTCAAACACGGAAGCACCCTCTGGGTATACTGTGCAAAGTGTGGCCTGATGTCTGTCCTAGGTACTGCGGTATACCCCCGCAGTCACCTGTGTATGTCCCTAAAAAAGATTGGCAACTAGGTTTCCAGCACGCGCACAGTCACCAGGCGGGTATAGTCGAAAGTCGGGTAGACCACAATGAGCAGGGTATCGAGCACGAAACCTGTCAAGGGTATCGAGAGCAAATGGTTTGTAATACAATTGAGGACCTCGAACGGATTCGAGACCCATGAAGCCCCATGGCAAATTCAAACGACGAAATCCCAAAACAAGCCCTCTATATGTGTTCTCCACTACGATTGGTCTGGCTTTGGAGGGGTTATCTTCGCTACCTTTCCGCACGCGACCTCGTGTTTATCCCCTGTGTTAGAGGGGGGTCCCGGATAACTTCCACTAAATTAGACTTAGACACTCCCTATCTCAGACTCCAATGTTTGATTTTAAATGGCCTTGAAGAGTTTCCTCTCCAACCTAATCCAAGGCCCTAGTTCTAAACTAGTTTGTGAACCCTACAAACATAAAAGTCTAGTAGATTTTAAATTTAGCGTTACTTTTATGGATTTGTATTACGTCAAGGGGTATGAGGTTGAAACTGATGATGTGTAAAAGACGAAAGCAAAAAATGAATAAAAAAGCTGGAAACAAAACTTTTACTGAATGCAAAATTTCGACTACTTTTCAAAAAATATTTTTTATTTTTCTAAGATTTTGGACATCAAACTCAAAGGAATTTCACTCGAATACGAGCTACTTATGATCTAAGTGAACTGCAAAAACTTATGAAATAAAAGACTTTTCCCTAGCTAATGATGCAGGAACACACTCTTCAACCAAAGAAGGAAACGAAAAGAGATTTTTTTTATTTAAATGCTAGTAAAGCAAGAAAGGGAAAATACCGACAAGCAAAAAACCAAGAAAAACAATTTTGGCTTAAATCGTAGATCGCAAAGAATCATATTTAAAAAATCACACAATAGCAATTGTAAAAACAATGACTCTCACACTTGTCTAAAAACCGTAAAATTTTTATTTTTTTGACAATGTTTTAAATGAGAAAAAGCAAGCTAAGGGTAAAATTAATCCTAAGCTACTGACTGTTCAAACAGAGATTCAAACACCTGAGAGGAATACTTCTTATCAAAGGAGAGGATGACTGCCTCACCCTTAACAAAAAGTAGCCTGCACAAGCACACGACTATTACTCAAACAACACGCATGCAAACGCGCGCTAAACAGAGACAGAGGGTGTGTACACACGGGTGACCTTGTACAGGCCACATGTATATCTAAACTCTAAGAAAAAATGAAAACAGACAGACCAAACCAGGAAGAGACCACTGATATTGATAACCAGGATCCCTTAAAGGCTTGGATACTCTTTCTAACAGAAAAACAAATAATGCAAGGAAAATAATAAGGCAAAAAACAATCTAAGATAGGACTGTTAGCAAACAAGACTCAGACAGAATTCTAGAAAACCCCCTGAGAATGTGTAATTCTGACAAGGAAGAGGATGACTGCCTTTGAGGTTCCCTGAACTCTACACGCTACTGCTACTTCTACAGCTAGCGTTCACACGCAGGTTGTAAGAGGATAGGGCACGGGTACACACGTGCAGACCTTGTGCAGGCCACGTGTACCTCTGTGGGTCTCGAGAAACACAGTCAAGCAAAAGTCAGGGAAAGCTGGTATGGAAAACTAGACTCCCTGCTAGCTCAGACTTTACAGAAACGGAAAGAAAATACAGGCAAGAAAAACTAGTCTTTAAACTACCCAAAAACTAAATAAAATTCCAGAAACCCTAGAGAGTCTCCCCAGTACGATCGCCAATTCTGTTGTTGGGAAAAACACCCTACAGACTAGCAAATAGAGTTCAGACTTTGCATGCAGATATGATTGGATAGAAATTACTTTTTACCTTCATCCCTAGATTTAAATCCCCTTTTCTTAGTAAATGCATGGAAAGATCAACCTACCTCGTTACCGGCATTTGATGTCGATCCTCCGTTGTGCTTGATTACTTGTTCGAAATACTCCTTCCAAAGTTGACCTACATTCAAGACGAGAAACAACTATGCATGCATACTACTTATGTACTAACGGGTTAGAAATCAAACATAAACTAATCAAACCATAAAAAGTTCATGAATTGGGACGAGAAAAGCATTCTCTTTATTACTTAAAATGAGTCAACTTACAAAAGTTGAGACCGACCACCGCTCCTTGAACCTGATCCTGGGCTCCTCTTCTTCTATCCTCCAACTGCTTTGCTTTGAATCTCCTTTGACATAAGGAAAGGCTAAAGGGTTGGGACAATGGAATACGTAAATGGGCAGAGTTTCTTTGCTATATTTTTCCTTCTCCCCAAATGGCACCCCTACCCCTTCTTTTATAGGCTAGAAGGAGCTAGGTATTTGGACGAACCCTCGGCCATGCATGGTCGGGAGTTTTAGTTAACTCACCCATAGCTTTTTGTTCCGTCGGCAATTTTCCTTTTTTCATGCTTTTGTCGGTCCACGCGGGTTGTTTTGGGTTAGCCAGTGTGTACACGCGTGCAATAATGGATTAGGGTGCGTGGGCCTTTATTCAAGAGGATTTTCAAAGAGTTGTTTAGTAGTGTTTTGGCAAAGAAGGGATATGATTTGGCCTGATGCCAGGTAAGCATGTGTGGTGCAATTTAGGGTTATAACACACTTGGAAGTTTTTAAAATTACACCTGAAGTTTAACAACCATCCAGATGCTTAACAAATGCCTAAAAACTAGGCATCAGTTATTTCAATATCCCCCTTGATGTCAAGTTTTTTAATTCCCAGCAATAGTCTAAGATTTGTTAAGTTATCCTTTGGAAGATCTTTAATGAAAATATCTCCAAGATGGTCTTCAGATCGAAAAAATTCGAAAGAGATGAATTGTTGTTGTACAAGATCTCGAATGAAATGATGTCGAATATCAATGTGTTTTCTCCTACTGTGGAATACTGGATTCTTCGTCATGGATATTGTGCTTTGATTGTCACAATAAACTTTGATTGGGTTTTTTACTTTCATTCCCAAGTCTTGAAACAATCTTTCCATCCAAATGACTTGTGTACTTGTTGATGATGCTGCAATATACTCTGCTTCAGTTGTAGATAGAGAAACAATGGGTTCCTTTTTGTTGCTCCAAGAAACAAGATTTCCTCCAAAGAGAAAAACATATCTAGAAGTGCTCTTTCGATCATCCAAGCAACCTACCCAATCTACATCTGTGTATGCTACAACATTGGAATCATTAGTAGCATTATAAAAAAATCCAATTTTTTTTTACCACTTACATATCTAAGGATTATTTTGGTTGCCCTCCAATGAGAATCATGAGGTTGATGCATGAACCTGAAAACCAGACTCACAACAAACATGATGTCTGGTTTAGTGGTTGTCAGATACATAAAAACCCCAATCAAAGATCTATAAAGAGTGGAATTGCAAAGTGGAGTTTCATCTTCCTTCATTAATTTACTCCCAACAACTACGGGAGTACTCATATGTTTACAAATTTTCATGTTAAACCTCTTCAACAAGTCTTCAACATATTTGGATTAACCAATGGATATACCTGCAGTTGTTTGTTTGATTTGCATACCCAAAAAATATTGCATTTCTCCTAAATCAGACATCTCAAATTCATATTTCATTGCCTCTTTGAACTCCTTCACAAGTGAGGGTGAGGTGCTCATAAAAATTAAGTCATCTACATATAAGCAAACAATGATGAAATCTGATCCCACAACCTTTTTGTACAATGTACTCTCAGAAGGACATTTAACAAAGTTGTGATCATGAAGATAGTTATCAATTCTAGAGTACTAAGCTCTAGGGGCTTGTTTAAGACCACAAGAGCCTTTTTAAGCCTACAAACCTTATCTTCTTTACCTTTAACAATAAACCTTGACGTTATTCAACATAAACTTCTTCCTTCAAATATCCATTTAAGAAAACAAATTTAACATCCATCTGATAATCTGTTAAATTTAACTGAGATGCAATGGAAATAAAAGTTCTTACAGTTTCAAGTCTTGCTACTGGAGAAAACGTTTCCTCATAGTCAATGCCTTCTTGTTTCACATATCCTTTTGCAACTAAATGTGCCTTATGCTTTGAAATACTTCCATCCATATTAAATTTTATCTTGTAAATTCACTTTACACCAATAGTGGATTTTCCATGAGGAAGATCAACTAACTCCCATGTATTAGTTTTTTCAATATGTGACATTTCATCTTCCATGGCTTGCATCCATGGCTCATCAGTGCAAGCTTATTTAAAATTAAAAGGTTCAACACGGGCAAAAGAAAAAAGAGCAAAATTATCACCAACATACCTAGATGTCCTATATATCTCCTTCAAACTTCTTGCTTTTCTAGGAGGACTAGATGAAGATGTTGATTGTGTATGAACATTAGATCTTGTTATCGGAGAAGATGAAGATGAACTTGATGGAGAACTCCTTGAAGGTGAGCCCACATTTGTTACATTAGAGGTATGCAAAGACTGATCATTTTTATCATAAATTAAGTTTTCAATATGTGGAGTAAGCACTTTATCTTCTCCTTCATTATTGTGATAAACTCCCCCTTCATCAAAGATCACATCTCTACTAACATAAAGTTTATTAGTAAGTGGATAAAAACACCTATAAGCCTTTCTTTCTTCTGAATATCCAATGAAAATACATTTCACTGATTTTCCATCTGATTTATGTCTTTGTTCCAGGAATGTGAATAAAGCATGCAGACCCAAAAAATTTCAAACGAGAAATATTTGGTTTTCTACAAAACCAAGCTTCATAAGGAGTATATTTTTTTAACATATTTGTAAGACTTTTGTTGAGGATATATGTATCTTTATGGACTACATCTTCCCAATACATATTTTACAAACTCCTTTTTTTAACATACATCTAGCCATCTCTACAATTGTTATGTTTATTCTCTCTGCTACTCCATTTTGTTAAGGAGTATATGCAATAGTTAACTCCTTCTTGATGCCATGTAACCTGCAAAATTATTTGAATTCATTAGAGGTGAAGTCTCCACCTCAATTAGTTCTCAAGACTTTCAAATAGTATCCACATTCCTTCTCAACAAGTGCTTTAAATTTTTGAAAGCAACTAAAAGCTTGAGACTTCTCACTTAAGAAATAGACCCAATAAATCCTTGAAAAATCATCTACAAAGAGAAGAAAATACATATTCTTTCCAAGAGATAAGGTCTGCATGGGGCCATAAATATTTGCATGTACTAAGGCCAAAGGTTCACTTGCTCTAAAATGATGATGAGGAAAGTTATCTCTATGTTGTTTCCCTTTTTCACAACCTTCACATATCTTATTATTGGGTTATATTAATGAAAGAAAACCTCTTACCAAATTATTCTTTTGCATGAAGGAAAGAGATCCAAAATTAAGGTGCATAAGACTTTTGTGCCATAACCAAGACTCATCAACCGAGGCCTTCAAGCAAGCTTCTTTTGGTTCCATACTTAACAAAAACATCCTATTATCTGTCATAGGAACTTTGGCAACAAGGCCTTTGTTGTTAAAAATCTTACAAAACTTTCCTTCAAAAAAAATCTTGTAGTTTTTAGAATTTAGTTGCCCTATGCTAATCAAGTTATGATTTAAACTTGGAACAAACAAAGTATCATGTATATACATAATACTTCCATCTTTGACTTTTATGGCAAGGGTACATTTTCCCCTTACTTCTACCTCATTATCATTTCCAAAGTTTACTCTTCCCTTCACACTCTCATCTAACTTTACAAATAGATTTTTGTTTCATGTCATGTGAATTGAGCAACCACTATCTAAATACCTTACAAAATCATATTTGGCATAAAAAATATTACATGTGAGAAACAAAGTTTGTGAGTTCTCACCTTCATCTTTACTAAAATTCGCTTGAGCAATGTCTATTTTCTTCTTAAAATAATAGCTTTCAAGGTGACCATCTTTATTACAATAGATGCAATGAAAGTTACCTCACCTAGGGTTGTTTCTTCTTCCTCTACCACGACCTCCTCTTCCTATGGCTCTTCCACGACCTCCACCTCCTCTATTTGATGATGAAGAAAAAGTAGAAGCACCATTCATGGTAGTGGAAGATTGTTTCTTCTTGTCGTCAACCTTCAACTTGCTTTGGAAAGCTTGATCCTGGGTTTCCTCATTCTTTTTTAACCTGTCTTCATGTACTTGAAGGCTTCCAAATAGATCATCAAGGGTTAGTTGTGATAAATCCCTTGACTCCTCTATAGCAATAGTGACGGGATAAAATTTGTTAGGAAGACTTTTCAAAACTTTTTCAACAATCCTCCTATCTTCAATAAATTCACCATGAGCATGAATAACATTCACAATATTTTGAACTCTAGTAATAAAATATTCAACACTCTCATTTTCTTTCATGGTAAGAGATTCAAAATCTCTTATCAACATTTGGAGTTTGACAACTTTTACCTTAACAGATCCCTTGTATGCCTTCTCCAAGGTTTCCCAAGCATCATGTGACTTACTACATTCTACAATATTTGGAAACACTTTGATGTCAACTCCAATTCGAAGGATGAATAGAGCTTTGACATCCTTTTTTTTGTTCTCCTTCAATTCTGCCTTATGATCAACAGAGAGAGCATTGTAGGAAGTCTGATCAACTGGTTATGTTTAATCTACAAAAACAAGCACCCATAAATCTTGTGAGATGATCTAAGTTCTCATCTTCACACACCAATACTCATAATTTTCCCCACTAAAAAGAGAAATATGGTAATGCACAACATTTGAATTTTGGGACATTTTCTCCTTCTCCAAATTAAAAAAAAATGTTGTGATCAACCTGCTCTGATACCAATTGAAGGATCTGAGCACGAATGGACTTAAATGACAGATGAAAATCACACCCAAAGAAACTCAGATTCTACCTAAAAAAAATTCCCAATGGAAATCTTTGCATTGTATATAGACAAAGGAAACACTGTGTTTTTTTTAAATGCTCTGTTTTAAAAAATGCTACAATAGATTAAGTAAGAGCTCTCTATTTTATAAAAAAAAAATACAAAAGATAACTACATCACCTCTCTATTACATAAAAATACAACAAATAAGCAACATCATATCTCTGTTATAAAAAAAAATCTTTGTTGCATAAAAAAAATCTGCCTTTTGCACAAAACAAAAGCTACAACAAAATACAAATTAATAGATTCGATCATTTCTCAACATGTATGAGAGAAAACAAAATATAATTTAAATAATACACAACACAACTGCGTTGAGGGCCATGCAACTGTTTAGGGGAAAAATGTGGAAAAATAGTTCAAACACTTAGCAGTTTTTAAATTACACCTGAAGTTTAACAACTGTCCAGATGCTTAACGAGTGCCTAAAAACTAGGCATCAATTATTTCATGTACAACCCATCCATACGTTGTACGGTCGCTCTAATCGAGTGATTTCTCTATTGGTCGATTTTCCCATCTCTTCTTGGGCGATTTTCCTCTCTAGTCGAATTAATTATCCCTCTAGTCGATTGGAACCCCCTCTGGTCGATTTCATTTAGCTTGGTCGACTCAACATTTCCTGGTCGATTGACCTTGTTGTTGTTTTTTGGCCACTACACAATTTCTTAAGGCTCAAGATTGAATGTAAAGTACCCTTGTCAACATATTGAGCGAAATATGTCTATTATCAGGTACAGGCACAATATGTCGTTTCAAGAATCATACTAGGCTTGTGTGGCATAGTTCATTAGCTCCATTTGGTGGGGTTTCATCTTTGTTGGTGATTTTGAAGCTTCGGAGTCCGACTATGTCTTTTCTCAAGTTATTTCAAAATCACGATCTAGAAACCAATAGACTTTTCAATGCATTCAACATATAAGGTTATGCTCAAAGCCTCTGAGAATATGAAGTAAATAAATGTTGGCCTTTTCCTCCACTTCCAGGTTTGATGCAAAGGATATTTGGGGAAATCCTAGATGCTTTTTTTCTTACCACTTGAAGTTCTTAGATACAGATAGTGGAAGTGCTCATAATGTCTCAAAAAATGCCTTTATACAGATAGCTCGAATGAAAATAAGATTGTTTAGCAGTAGTGGCATACACCACTAAGAAACCACCAAGGAGAAAAAGAAAGTGTTGAGGCTTGACATAAATCCCAATCGATGAGAGTGATAAGTTCACGAGAATCCAATTTTGAGACAAGACAAGAAGTCTCAAAGTTTGTAGACAAAATATTCTTGCATGTGGTAGACATAAGTGGATTCCATACGAAGATTAGATAATAAGTGTGCAAGATCAAGCATTGAATTCGAGTAGCATGGTCCAAATCTTAAAGGCCTTGAAGACAACAAACATAGGCATTCATTTTGCTTGTTGATGCTCAACAACAAAAAAACAAATCAAAATCTTTTGGATGTTTCCAATCAACGACATTTCTAACTAAGAAATAATGAGTTTGTTGATTATCATTGCAAGGTAATTGTTGCGTGCAAGCTACATTTAGGACAGAGACCTAACAACCCTACAAAAAATAGAGTTAATATTACACATAGACTTTCATCAAAAAAATTAGGTCTTATAACCATTTTGAAGGCGGGAACATAAAATAACATAAATCCTTGTACATGGATGAGGACACAGACCTACAAGTTTGTCTAAAGGCATAACACTCTTTACAACACTAAGAATAAAGATCATAAACAATTTTTCGGAGAGGATGCATATTGATAAAGCTAGTAAAATAGAAATCCCTTGTTTAGAAATCATAAAAGGACATATAATCAATTTAAAAATGATATAGAGTAGAGAGTTGTGTTTGGT
>SNQJ01S0011176.1:45873-61151 GCA_010110895.2 Picea sitchensis
ATTGGAAGAATTCTCTGGATTTCATCCAGAGCTCAGTCATAGATGTCAAGTGTCCCATCAAGTAGTTCTTGAACATGGATGACCATCGGGTTCGACGCGAGGAGCAACTGGAGTCTCTTCTTCGTGCTCTCTGGCATACCACCCAGGACACAGGGATCCCTTGCAAGGACATTGCGTAGGACCAACAGAAAGAACAAAAGCCCGACCCCAGCTCCGGATGATCCCAACATCCTCAGGTTTCTTTGGTTTTTTTATGTTTTCAGACAGTTTAGTTTACTAGGTTCCAATCCTGCATGGCTTCCTAGCTTCTAGGCTTAACACAATTTTGTTGTTACAATTTTTGACAATTGCATGGACAATGAGAAACTCTACGGCCAGGTGGCAACATTGGTATCCCACAAGGGCGATGTTGCCACGGTCTCTCGGGATATTCCTCCATCTGTAATTTTTGCTCTTTATCAGGTTTCAATATATTATTCTAACTTACAAAAAAAAATTACTAGTTTAGTTTTTTATCAATATTATTATAGATTTTTAAATTTGGATTATTAATTTTAAGAATGGAAATTTATATTAAAATATAAAAAATTGGATTAATGTGTAAAATATGTTAAATGTTTAGCAATATTTTCATAAAAATATTCAAATTTATAAGGATTTTATATAATTTTTATAAAATTTTGACTATTTTTAAGGTGAAATAATTTATTTTATGGAATTTGGGCCAACAGTTTTTTGAAAAAATAGAAATTGACTCATTTTTTTTATTTTTTTTTTATGAAAAACCATGAAAAATTAACCCATTTATAAATTGAAAAAATGGAAATTAATTAATTTTTTTGTAATGAAAAATTAACCCATTGAGCCCTGTTACTTAATTTTTACAAAATTAATTATGAACCAATCAAACATCTTTAAAAAATTAAAATCACTTTCCTTAAAATTTATTTAAATGAAGAAAAAATAATAAAAAAAATTAAATTTAAATTTGCCAGCCACACTAGATGGCGACTGTAATTCATGAGTTGACACTGCCAAAGTGAAAGAAAACAATAAATTCAGCGGTGTGTGGTGTTGTGAGTGGGGTCACATGTAAGATTATGAATTCGTCAGAATGGGTGAAATTACCACAATAATTAAAACCAATTTGCTATTTGTTGCTGAAGTCAAGGGTGTGTACTATTAAAGGAGCCAACGCGGGCCTTTTTCAATGTTCGGTAAAATGATGCTGCACATCACCATTATTGCCCTTAGCAGGATTTTACATATTTATCAGTCCCACGATAAGAATCTTTGAAAAGGATTCAAGCTACGGTCCGTTGGGACGAGGTTCCAAAGTAAGCAGGTTTGACTTTAGTGTAATTATCCCAGCTTTCATTCCCAGAGTTTACATGGTACCGATATTAAAAGAAAAAGATGAATACTACAAACCATCTAAACATTTATATTTTGAGAATATAATAAATTTGCAATACATTAGCAATAGGGAAGCAATAAATATTATATTTTTTTAATTTCTATGGTTGTGTTCTTTTTTAATCAGTTTTGTTAGAAATTGGTTAATAATTTAAAAGAATGGATGAGATTGTAGAAAACACTTTTGTGGTGGATTAGAGATTTTTTCAAGTCGCTCCATCCATACATTCAACACTGCAATTTAATCAATGAAAAATTACTATTAAAATTGGAACCATTTTTATATTTAAAGCTGTAATTCAAACAATGAAAAATTACAATTTCATCAACAATTATATAGCAAAATTTTGAAAATTACCCAAAAAGTGAAAAGAATCTAATAAATATTCTCTCACCTCTTCCATGTCTTAACTATTAAAATTAAGTTACTTATCACTTTTTCAGGATTGTATCTATATCTCAATTGGAATATATCTCAATTGGGATATTGGACTCCAAGAAACACCTTTTAGTACAAATATGGTATATTGAAATTTATATATTATGGTGAACCACTTCTCTCAATTAATGTGGGATAGTAATATAAAAAGTAAAGGTTAGTTGGACTTTTATGGCTATAGGCAGTTATCATTTTGTTTTATATATATATTCCAAGTCTTTATATTACTAATGAGAAGATAGTATACAATTTTTTTTATTGCCCGCGAGGAAACTAAACCAGTAGCAAAACATAACACTGCCATTTTGAGTTTTCTTGATATATCTAATCCCTGTAACTGATAAATTAAAACACAGATAGCTTCTAGTTCTATTGTCTGTCCTATTTTTCTTATTTAGTCTACTATAAGGAGGTGGTAAACCCAGACCTCTCATGTAATTTAACAAAAAACACAGATGGAACAATATAAAACTTATCTAATGGTTCTGCCTTTTCTGCTAGAACTTGGGGCTGGGCATAGTCCAGATTGGACAAGTCCATACCAGCCAGCTTGTCTGCAATCAAGTTCAACTTGGGGTTGACCAACTTGACCTAGAGCTACACATCGTCGAGTTGCAGGAGAAATTCCTGCCGAGCTTCATAGTGGTTCAAGAGAACTCGGTCCATCAGAGTCTTCAAATGCCAGTAAATATCCACTTTTTTCAAATACTGCGAGGTCCTCTCTCAGAAGGTGCCAGTATCAGGTACCCATGATCTGGCGGTCTCCCTAACCTCGTCATCAGGGATGAATCTCCCTAGGACACAAACATTTGCCTCGACCAGGTCCATATCTGTCTGAATTTATGGAGGGGTGACATAACGGTAGGTGTCAGCTGAGCTTTCGGCCACGTCCACCAGGCCGAAGAACAACTGGGTTTTGGGTCTATGTGAGGTGCCACCATAGCCTCAAAAGGAGGAGCTTCCTCTTGTCATATCAAAGGAATAGGGAAAATAGAGTGCGAGAAGTAGGAGCAAGGAGGTGGAGGAAGTGCCCACCGCAGGGTGGAGAAGAGAAAACGTGGATGGAAGCGGGGGAAAACAGAGACAAATAACCAAAGAGAAGTAGCAATGAAGCCAGAGAGGGATGCAACTAACATAGTCACCCAAAGCCAGGAGTCGTAAGCGGAGGATGTGCCCATAATTGATGAGGATATGGGCCATATCCATCATTAAATAGAGCAGCTCCGCCACCTTCCCATACCACATGCGAAGGATAGGAGGATCGAATAGGTGAGGTGAGTGCAGGAGCATGAGGTGAATGCCAAGACGAAACCACTCGAGAGCCAGGAAAAGACATGGGCGAGAGAGATTAAGTTGCATGGGGAGGTGATGCGGGTGACAGAGGTGACTGGAAACTGTCTGCAGCGTGAGGGGCCAGGTGGAGGGGAGGGGAGGGGCCCACCAACACTTTGAATGCGTCCCTGTAACTACCAACCCCAATGAAACTCCAACCAACCTCTAACACATTAGTTGAGAGAAGTGGTTCACCATAAAATATAAATTTGCATAAAGATGATGGTAACTTGTGAAAGGGTATGGAATGGACCACTTTTCTCAACCATTAAGTTAGTAGGAGGCATCACTTCTTTATGACTGTACCTATTGGTATAAGAATTATAGTATATTGGAATTTATATGTTATGGTGAACCACTTGTTTCAAGTGACGTAGAATAGTGATTTTTATATAGAAGTTATAACAAAGAAAAAATTCATGCATTAAACAATTTCAATAGAATAAATTACAAGTTTAAGAAAGAGTAAGTTAAGAAGTAGAAATCTCACTCTTTTTCTCATGGAGATTTATCCTTGAGTTGACACGAATTTTGACAAAAGTCATAGTTCGACCTAATTGATTGGAACTTCAATTATGGAATTTTGATTCTAGGGGTTTTGACACATTTTAAGACTTGTCATCACCTAAGTTTTAACAATTGAGCTAATCAGAATGGAACTTTTATATAACAAAAGGATAACTACCTACCCGAATCAAACTCCAACCAACCTTTAACACATTAGTTGGGAGAAGTGGTTCACTATAACATATACATTCGTATAAAGATCATGGTAACTTGTAAAAAGGGTATATAAGGGACCACTTTTCTCAACCAATATTATATGAGTTATTAACCATTAAGTTAGTAGGAGGCTTCACTTCTTTGTGACTGCACTATTATGCATATAAAAATAAGACAAGGATAATAAAATATAATAGTAAACATTTATAATTAATTAATAAATAAATAAGTAAAAAGACACACCTCTTCATAAAGAAAAAAAGAGGCATCTCTTAGACTATATTTATAATCGAGGCCCATTCATTGTAAATATCATTCATCATTCTTCTTCATTTTATTAATCAAATATTTTATTTTATCTGTTATATTGAGTAAATTACTGAATGTTTTTGCTACATTGGTATCAGAGCCCATGACATTTCTTAAAACTACTTCGTATATATTTTTTAACCCATCTATAAAAAATAGTTGTATTGACTCAGTAAAAACATTTTATTAACTTGGGCAATTTTTTTTATTGACTCGATAAAAAAATACATTATATATAAAAAGTCAATTTTTATATACCTTTTACAAAATGAATTAAAAGTGGGTTCTACAAAGAAAAAGGCTACCCACAAGATGGTTAACAATGACGAGTTACATGGGGATCTAAATCGTTGTAGAGATTAATTCAATAGCATAAGGCATCATCTTAGTAATGTTGAGAAGGGACAAAAAGAAATAGGAGAAGGAAAAAAGAGTTAGCAGAAGAACAACAAGAATTAAGAGAAAAAATTAATAAATTAATAGAAAAGGAAGAACAAATTGATAGTTTAATAGAGGAGTTTGAGAAACGATGGCACACACCCTATTAAAAATAAGAAATGAAGACAAGGGTGAAACAACAAGGATGCTTAATAATCAAAACAAAATAATTGACCAACTAACTGAAAGGGTAGACACATTATGTGTAGAATCCTTAGCCTAGCGAAGACCACCAAGTCCAGAATCACAAAATATAAGTGATCAGAGACATCAAGAAGCACCAAAAATATTTTTTTCAAGCAATATGCATGACTCAAGGTTTCAAGATAGAGATTATAAAAAAATTTAAAAATAATTACCAAAATATGACGATAAGGAATCTAGAGGAGTTGTCATCTCGTTCAACAAAATAGAAGGTATCTTTGAATCAAATTCTCCATTGGGTGAATGAGAAAAAATAATGACAACTTACAACAATTTAGAAGATGAAGACTTTGAATCTAATTGGGAAAATGAAGAGGAAGATGCAAGACTCTAAATCCAAGTGGGAATATGGAGAAGAAGATGAAGAATACAATGATTCCTATGAGGAAACTTAATTGTGAAACATGGTCGGTTTGTAAATATATTTTCTACATTATCCATAACCTCACCCACCAAATGTAATGGTAGAATAGTCTCATCGCATGTCAAAATTGCAAGGGACTATCTATGGAAGAGGCACCTCATCTCTAGAAGTGAAATGGGAAGTTTTGGAGATGAGAATGTGTAGTTCTGTGTATGGAGAATGGAGTCTCGATTGGATAAAATGATGATAAAATCCCATAAGAAATGGGCCAAAATACTACACATCACATACCTCTCATATTTCCTCCAACAACCCTAAACCTAGCAGAGAAACTTCATAACAAGGAGATCCAATGGTTCGACAAGATTGTTGAAATATTTTTAACATGGTTATATTGAAGGGATGGCTATTGTTTAATCTAGACAGAAGAGGATCCCCTCAAAACAAAGGTCTCTCTTGAGAGACTTCTTGACAAGAAATTCTTTAGAGAGCTTCTTAGTTTTGGAGAAGATGAAGAAGATGCTAAAATTTATGGGAAACATAGGAAGTCATTAATTAAACTACGAAATTGTCTTGGAAATCTCAGAAAATATATCTTAGAGATGTTTGATAATGGATAATATCATCTGCCCATAGACTGACAATTCAAGGTCAATCAAATTTATTGTCACACTCTGGACAATTTTGATGTTGCGAAGTATAGATATACATTCTTCAGTACAAGCACAATGGCTTACATACACGTAGTCTTATAGGGAGGCCTTCATGTTTTCAACCAACACCATGTTTTTTCTCAGGACACTACCAACACATTCAACCTAGGTCCACAACATGAGTATGCTTGATACCTTGGATATAAAGAGATACCTTAAGGAGCTAAAATATTCCGTAGAAGAGACCAAAGATCGACTAGTGTCTTCGCTAGAAATTGGGATGAGTATGATAATTCTAGAAAGAGTACATATCAACTCTCAACATGAGCACACAGGAAACTGAAGGACAAGGTTTTCCATGAAGTAGTTCAATGCATCACAAGTCTCTTTTTTATCATTTTAAGCTTGTGGTTCTAGTCTTTCTTGTATTAGACTACACAACACTACTAAATGATGAAAAACCACAATAATCCCGACGAATGGCTTGGAGGAGATTTTGAAAATAATATCCTTTCTTTGAGGACAAAGCAATTTTGAAGAGGAAGGCAATGATATGTATATAAAAATAAGATATGGGTAATAAAATATACTGGTAAATATTTATAATTAATTAATTAATAAATAAATAAAAAGACACGCCTCTTCATAAATAGGAAAATAGGCATCCCGTAAACTATATTTATAATCAGGGCCCATTCATTGTAAATACCATTCATTATTCTTATTCATTTTATCAATCAAATATTTTATTTTATCTCACACATTGAGTAAATTACTGAATGTTTCCGCTACATGCACCTATTTATTGTGAGAATGATAGTATATCGAAATTTATATGTTATAGTGAACCACTTCTTTCAACTAATGTAGGGTAGTAATTTTTATATAGAAATTATATCAAATAATAAAATCATGCTTTAAACAATTTCAATAAAATAAATTACAAGTTTAAGAAAGAGTAAGTTAAGAAGTGGAAAACTCACTCTTTTTCTCATGGACACTTCTCAATTTGGCACGAATTTTGACAAAATTCACAGTTTGACCTAATTTATTGGAACTTCAATTATGTAATTTTGATTCTAAGGGTTTTGACACATTTTAATAGTTTTCATCACCTAAGTTTTAAAAAATGAGCTAATCAGAGTGGAACTTTACCTCATTTGAAAAAAATAGACTTGAAATAAAAGTTGAGCTTGTCCACTTATTAACTCACTTCACTTAAGAATGTAATTGCAACACCGATTGAGAATTCCCTCTTCTTGCTTATTATTCCAAAATTTGGTGATTACATTAATTTGTTGAATCTATGAACAATTACTTACTAATTAGGAAACATAAATTCTTCATTCATTCATACTTTATTACATCTCAAAAGAATTGTGCAAACATAGTATTAAAGATTAAGTAAAACAACGCTTTGTTTTTCTCCTTCTAAACTAAATTGGGCATCCACTTATAGATTCAAGTCCCCATTGATTTTCAATGTGGTGACTCCCACCATTTGTCTTAAATTTCAAATTTTTCTTTGGGTAGTGCTCCGGTGAACAATTTTGCAATTTGATGACTAGATCTACAAATCCTAAATTCAACTTGAGCATATGTGGCAATTCCTATCATAAGTTATGGTGTATATCTACATGTGCCACAAAATGACAGTGACCACACATTTTTCTTGCTTCAAATATGTTAATACTCATCTCAAGCAAGCTACTTGACATGTTGTTGAAGTTACTGTAATTTATTCCACCTCTGTTATTGACAAGGACTTCATTGATTGCTTCTTTCAAGACCATGAAATAACACTTGAACAAAAATTGAAAGAATAGTTTGAAGTAGTTATATCATCATCAATAGACCTTTCCCAATCACTATCTATATTTCCAACTAAACCACAACCATCAAATGATCAAGTGTATAAAATACCATGTGTGCGCCATTGATATCCCTTAGTGTTCTCTTTTCTACACACAAATTTATCTCACTTGGACCATACATAAACCTTGAAATTAAACCCATTACATATATTATTCTGAAGTCTAGTGGTGGAAACATACATAATATTTCCTACTAACTTCATATAAATTGTAGGATGAACTTTGTTGTTTCCATTATCCTTAATTTCTCACCCATAGTCACATGTGTGCTAAAAGGGTTTACAATTTTTTCATTTTAAACTTATCATGTAAATCATTGACACACTTGTGAAATAAACATGCCATCACTCAATTGAATAACGTCCAGGTAGTTGTTTCTCCATAACACCTCCTCATCCAAGAAACCATTCTAAAACATTGACTTGACATCTAATTGAAAATATTTCCACATAAATTGAGTTGTCAATGCCATAAGACAACTTATAGTATCTAATCTTGAAACATGATAAAAAATTAATTGTAACATATACCTAGTTTTTATGAGTGACCCTTTTCTACCAATCTTTCCTTGTACCTTTCAATTGATCCATCCACCTTATGCTTCATTTTGTAGACCCACCCTCCTATGACATCTTTTCGTTGACGGAGACCAACTAGTTCCCATGCTTCATTTCTTTCTATTGCATCAATTTCTACATGCATTTATTCACACAAATTATATTCTTCATTGCATCTGAATAAAATGTAGGTTCAAGTCAAACTTAAGAAACTAGATAAAAATTAACAATATCATCTTTTTTATGAGTCTTTTGATAAAAAAAATTGAGTCTCTTTACCTTTCTTGAAGGACTCTGAATTGACGTTGAGATTGTTAGTCAAATTCAATTGAATGAATTTGATTCATTAAATTATCAACCAGGGATCTCATAAGCTTGTGAGATTCCAACAAAATATATGCAATATTAGGCCACTAATTTCTAAATCAAACAGAGTAAAGCAATTTCAATGCTATGATCACAGTAATACTCTTAATCATCCTTAATTTCTAACCCTTAGTTCCACATATTTTATCATTCAGATTCCATGTCCTACAGATTTCACCATTCGGTTCTACCGATCAATGATTGGGTGATTAAATATTGTGCCAGACTAGCTGTAAAAATAGAATGAATGAATTAAAATAACTCACACAATTGAAATAAATTCCCCTTAATCCCATGGATTTTACCATTCTAGTTCCATGGTACAATTGAGAATGATTGAATTGAAATAATTCACACAACTAAAATAAATCTAATTGGGAAGTGTATACCAGGGAGAGGGGATCCTGCCTCTCCTGGCATATACTTCCAAGAAGGACTACAACAAAAAACTCTTGATCTACAAAAACAAACTCTTTATTCCAACATCAAAATGATTACAGTGATTCTTCTCTTCTATGCTCTAACTCTCTCCCCATTGAACTCTCAACTCATGAACTTAACTCTTGAGATGAATGACATCCTCTCCTATTTATACATCTAGCTTCCCATCCATAGAAGGAAAATGAGTTACAACAACATGGGATTAGATCCTAAACAAGTGGATCTACCACCAACACATCCTAGATCCTAAAGATGTGGATCTTCTCCACCAAATATTGGATTTGATATAAGATAATTTGGAGAAAATAATAATAACATATTTCATGAAATCCGTGTGCTCAAATAATAATTTAGGAAATCACAATATCTACTCTAAGTAATTATTAAAACTTGGGAAATCAACCACTTTAGTGTAAGTATTGCACACAAAGCTCATGAAAGGTAGAAATGAAAAATTAAAGGAATATAAGTGATGAAGCTAATGAATATGAAGGGGTAAAGTGAATGAAATATGGCTAAATGGCATCATAGAATGTGTTATTTCTGAGGTCCAACATGGATCACACTCTAACTTGTCGAAGAAGTCCTTGAATCTGAAACTTGACTACCACTAGAACTTGTGTTTCTAATAGAGTTTGTGGGAAGAGGAGAGATATCATCTTGTGATGGCTCTTTTTATAAAATCATTTGTTTTCCATGATTTATCTCTTCTTGCCACCACCACTCTCCCCTTCATTAAATATTACATCAAGATCAACTATAAATTTCTTTGTGTTTCCACCACCATCCTTGCTTTTTAGCATTGGAAAATGCTTTCTTCACTCACTTCCAATTTCCTATCTTGTATGAGATTAGAATGGAACTATTAGTATCCTTCCGATAGAACACTTTCACTCACATGTCTCATCATATACATGAGTGGAGGAGATGCCATTAGATGATTAGAGTTGAAATACCATACCAACTCCTAGTAGAATGGTTTGTGAAGTCTCTGTTTCCTAGCATAGCTCAGGATGCAGTCTTGTCAGGTCTCATCATTGAAGATCATGTCATCCTTAAGGTTAAGTAATTAGACTTGGTGTATTCCCAATCTAGGATGTTGTTTGAGATTATACCTAATTCCCTTAGATCAAATACTGAGAAGTTGATACCAAGTCCCAATATTGATGGTCATGTTATAATATTTTTTGGAAATGTAGTGATTAACTAGGTTGCTAGTCAAATGGGATAGATGGCCATCTATAATTTACTACCACAACTTATTCTTGACCTACCTCAACTCTTGTACAAACCTAGGATGTTAATACACTTCAATATATGAGCCAAAATGGAAACAAGCAACTTGGGGTAAAATAAAAGTTGAGGAAAAAATGCTAATAATAACTAGAGAGAGGGAGATGAAATAATGAATAATGGCACAATTAACCATGATTTAGGAAGAAATATAAAAATAAAATAAGTTCCCTTGCAAGTTGTGTAAAGAAGATCATCTTATGCACCAATGCTCTAATATGGAGGAAGTGCAAATATTTCTTTCTCAATGTGTTTCTCAATAGAAACAACCTACATTCCTTCAAAATATGTTTCCGCCCGAGTGGAAAAAAATGGTTGCCAATAACCTTGCACCTTTAGAAGGAGGAAATCAGGGTGCCCCTTTGCAAGGGGGAAATGCATCAAAGGCTAACCTACACACATGTAACCAGAATGCCAATGTTCATACTTGTTGAGCTCATAATTATGAGGCTTATGTGGTTGGACCAAGTGAGAAGGAATTCCCCACTCCACTGTCGAATGACCCTCTCCAAATAGAGAAGCCAATGGTAGAAATGATACCACACCCTCCCAAGGGTTTATTGAGAAGGTTCACACACAATATGAATGCCAAAGATGCTCAAAATACAACACAATATAATATTTAGCTCATGCCTTGTGTTCCATGTTTTTCTTAGAGGTCCTTTAGAGCTTCCCCTTGTAGAAAAAGGAAATGTTAAATGTTATTGGATGAATTGAACCTTTTGAGACTAGACTGATTACTTTCAACCTTGACTAGGTAGTTCCTAGGATCCCTCACCATATTGCATTCTAGATATAAAAATCTTGTCATGGCATGAACATTTTCAGGTGCATGGTTGATGAAGGGGCCTCCATCTATGTTATTTCATTATCAGGTTGGAGAGCTCTTGGTCCTCCTGAGCTTGATCTCTCCTCTACCTTTTTCAAATTCCTCAATGGTTGATCCTTCAAATCACATGGAATCATTCCTAATCTTGTAGTTGAGTAAGGAGGTCACAACCATCTCAATAGTAGTAGAAGTGATTGATCGTGGTTAAAGTGTTTTCATTGTAGGTATAAGTAGTGTGTTTAATGTTACATATGAGGAAGAAAAAATCATGGAGGTAGATGAGATGGTTTGATTTAGACACACTGTAACAACCCTGGTTAAATAGTTGCATAGGGTTTATTAATCATAGTTAATTAAATAATTAACTGTCTTAATTTGTATTAGTTAAGTAATGATTAACTATTAATAATATTAATTAATTAAATATTTATTGTTTAATAAATGTCAATTAATTAATTATTTATTTATTTAACACATTCAAAGATTTGGGTAATGAATTAAATGACTGAATAACTTTAAATTATTTATTATAAGACTTTACATATGCAGGGGGGAATGAAGCATGGAGTGGAGGATAAGGTAATAAAGGGAAGGATAAGGTAATAAAGGAAAGGATAAGGTAATTAATGGAGGGTAGGGAGTCAGTGAATGGGGGGAGATATGACTGGGCAGAGGCCTTGGGGAAGGGGCATTATGAAAAATTGGGAGGAGAGGACTGTATTTCTGCTGTTGGATATTTTCTGGTTTTAGAGTTTGGTTTTGGAGTTTTGGTGAACCATTGCTGGGGGTTTTGGGCTCGGGGGCTAGGAATCCTCACATAATCATGGAGCTAGGGAGCTGGACAGGCTTCTCCTAGCTGGCAGGGAGGAAAACTCAGTTTTGGGCACAATTTCAGCTTGGACATAGTTTCATCTTGGGCTTGGACAAACAGAGTTGGGAAACAAATCACTTGACAGGTATTTTTCTTCATTATTATGGCATGTTCATGATCGTATGATGTTTCAATATGTTATTTATGTTGTGTATCTTATTCAATATATCATTTATATCATGCTTCCCAAAGGGAATTTTGCTGAGTCATAAACTGTAAATTGTTATTTTGTTGATGATATTCTGTTGAACAAATTATAATAGAAATGTTATATTTAATTATTTAACAAATTCTAGGATCTGTTAGATAGAACCTTACACACACTCATGTAAGTGAAAAGATGGATACCAGAGAACACAAAGCAATTGAGGAAACTATCACGATGATACAACTTGCATTCTTGCCCCAAAAGGAATAAGAAAGGAGATAATAAGAAGTGGTGTATGTGTTCAAGAGTATGAAGGCGATAATCTCACGTGTTTGACATATGTTTGATATGGAGAGGAACATTCTCATGGAGAAGTGCATTAAAGCATATTTAACCAACATGGAAGACAAGGGGAACATAGGAGAGGACACAATGATATCATTGTAGCATTAAAGTTTGGTAATGAATCTCCAAGAAATGGAGGCAGACAAGTTGTTGAGTGTAAGGAAAAATATAAAGAGTGAACATGAGAAGTGCATGTGTTTGGATAGGGTGTTGTATCACTATGCATTGAATTCAAATAATGCAATAGAATAGGGCTCAATGAGCTAGAAAAATGCTTTCAATGGTCACTCAATGGTAAAGAGAAGAGCCATGAATGGTTCAAGGTTTGGAGCAAGAGAAAGAGGTGAAATAACGATAAAATTGTTGTTTTGTACATGTTAGGGTGGCATGAACATAAAGGGAGAATTGAAAAAGTGTCATGGTGGCATGTAGTCTTCGCATGAGGTTATGCTTTTAAAATTTGTCTTAGTAGTATGATGAAGAAGCATCCTAGGATACTTGATGGAGAAAAACAAACAAGGTGGAAGCTCATGGATGAAGGACATAGAGGAAGGGATATGGTAGTTTTGGGTTGTTCCTTGGGACTCTCTTAGGTAAATGTGATGGGGAGGTTTGCATTTATAGGAAATTTTCATCCCATCTTCAGATTCAAAACAAATGAACCTCACAGGAGTGCATGATGATGTCGAGGGGAGGAGAGCCCAAAAGGCCATGCAATAAATGGGAGATGGATATGTGGCATAGTCTCATGTAGAGGCATGTGAATGGGTCCTCTTGGGGGTTCAAAGAGTGAGTTATATGTGGAAGGAATGTCAAGATTTCCCAAAAGCATGAAGATGTTAATTATGAGGAGGCCTTGTGGGATGCTTGGATTAGGGATCCTTACCACAACTTTGGAGGTATATGGCAAAGTCAACTCATAGAATTTTAGATGAAATAGACGAGGAGGTGAGTTAGAAAAGGAGGAAGCATGAGAAGAGAAGGAAATTTGGAAAATAATTTAGACCATGGAGGAGAGAAAAAATGGATGGGAAGGAAGAATGAGAGGGATATAAGAGTAGACACAATGAAAGGTGGTGGACTAGTAGATTGTGTCACAAAAAGAAACAATCCCATAACTATTGAGGAACAAAGGACAAAGAGAGGAAAGGAAATTCCAATGATTGGTTGGGTAGAACTACATAGAGAGGAAAGAAAAAGAAAATGAGCATGTAGCTTGTAGCTTGTAAAGTAGAAAACAATCTCATAGCTCTTGAAGAAAGAAGGGAAAGAGGATGAAGACGCGAAGGCAATGGGATTGCAACTCTTATAACAAGCCAAGGAAGAAGTGGATGAAGAATAACATATTGGGATGTTATCATAGAGAAGGATCAACATAAAGAACAATTCAATAGACTATTAGTTTGGAGCAAAGATTTTATGATCTCATTTTGTAGGCACGAGACAAAACTCAGACTGGTAGGGGTTTTCTTGAAATAATCTTGGCCTTAAAATTTGTTGTATGAGAAAGAGGCCATTGGGACTAGTTGCACATGTAAATCAATTGCAATTGATAAAAATGCATGTTTATTTCCTTATAGTTGTGTGTGATTTCATGCATGTGCTTTCGTTGCTTCCAAGAAAGTGTGTGTACACATGTATATGTTTATGCTTGATTCTATAAGTGCTAACTATATTATTAGGAATGGAGAAAGTGAGTGATGTTGATTACCCATCATGCACCAATATCTCAGTGGCTAATTACTATTCATAAAATGATTTATAAAAAAATATATTATAAATTAAATAAATAAATAAACAAATTTTCTCATAAAGTTTGTAGATCATTCATACACAATGTCAAGTGGTGTTACACAATGTCAAGTGGTGTTAAACAAGTTAAAGGGAGATATTTTCTCCATCAAAATTGAAGAGAACTTTTTTTTTGTTATCACACATTGAAATTGAAATTAGTAAATATAGCAATAAACACATTAACTAAACACACTTTGCTATGGAATTGTGTTAAAAAAGTTTCAAGAAGTGATGTTATACAAAATGTTATAAAAATTTTAAGGAATGAAATTCATCGTTTATTTTTATTTTCTAAGATGGACTGAAGATAATAACCTATTGAGAACCCACACAGTGTTTTAAGAGCCCCGGTGGATGAGAAGTTTGAAAAACCTATATTAGGTTGCGGTAGGCAGAGCCTGCATTGCCACTTTTCTCAAAATAATTGAGAAACAGAAGAGTGTGAGCGGAACCATACCACTTTTCTCAAAATAATTGAGAAACAGAAGAGTGTGAGGGGAACCATACCAAAGCCTGCATTTCCACTTTTCTCAAAATAATTGAGAAACAGAAGAGCCTCTTTAAAAACCCATGGGCTTCTTGTCCCAAGCTGCAACATCTCACATTAATTCCATTGTTTCTTGTGTAATTAGCTGCCTACTCTTAATTTACCAGGTACTAAGCTTAAAAAATCTGATTTGCGAATCACTCAGTGAAGTCAGATGAGCTAAAAATTCTCTTGCAGCTCTTTAATTTTTACAAATTAAAATATTTGAACTTCCGGTGAACATAATGATCAAATTATCTATCTTAAAAATAATAAAGTAATCACAAATTACATCACATATTGTAAAACCAAATTGCAAAACACACAAATTTTGGATGTAGTTCACTGCGAACAAT
>SNQJ01S0011176.1:63989-85835 GCA_010110895.2 Picea sitchensis
TCAAGCCCATGGCCTCGGTCGTGGGGAAGATGGTTATGCACCCTTCCCAAGCTTCCTTCTCTTAGGGTGGGGGTTGAAGGGTGCATTCTCCTCTCTCTTTATTTATTGAATAATTATGTGGCCTTGAACTCCAAGAAATATCTAAAGTAACCTAAGGTTTATAGTTTCTAGGACTCGTGATTAGATCTAAGGCTTCGATATTCAAAGTATGGTGTCACCAAACCCATGTGGGGCTTTAACTAGGTTTGCTGATGATAGTGATGAAGAAGATATCGACTACATTGCCACCGATATCTAATGAAGGTAGCTTTTTGGAATGTGGAAAGGTTTACATATCCGTGTACGTCTATGGTCCAGAGGATTAGAAATTCAATTTCCAATTTAGATATCATGTGTTTACATGAGGTTAGGATTTCTATTTATTTAAAATGCCCTAAATGTTATTTGGATAGAGATTGTTTTTGTTTCTAGTTATAAATTAATGGTAAAGGTGGACTTGGCACTCTATTCCCCCAACCTTGCCTTTATTATTATGGGATGTTGTAAAGACTATGTTATTTGGATAGAGATTGTTTTTGTTTCTAGTTATAAACTAATGGTAAAAATGGACTTGACCCTCTATTCCTCTAACCCTGCCTTTATTATTATGAGATGTTGTAAAGACTTTTATGGATATCATTGAATTTGGATGACAATGCCTTGTAGCTAATCTCCATGTGTCTAATGATATAGAGGAGCAGGTTACCTTTTGAAAGTGACAAGTCAACTACAACACCCATGCTACTTAACTTACAAACCAAAGGAAAACCCCTCATAATTTAGTTTTGTAAACCATGGAGTGATGAAGAATCATCCATGGAGTTCAATGACTCAAGATGAGGAAGCGTATGATGTAGTTTTAAATGTTTCCCAGTGAATATCACTTATTTTGCCACGTAGCAATGTGGAGATAAGACAATTTAATTACATATGGGGAATTTAATTACCCTTTACCATTACAAATTAGAGAGAGTTGTAACAATTTATTCATTGTTTTGTACATAGTTATGGAAGTAAACAAACTCGAATTCATACACTTCAATAACCAAGGAGTATGACAACTCTCTTCATTACATATAGAACTAGTAACTATGATGAATTTGTAATAGAATTACAATCCTAGTATGATTACCTTTGATGTATCTTGTGTTGGAGTAATTAACTCCTACTTGTTTTATTGTTAATGTGAGATTCTTCATAATGTGGTTTTCTAATGTATTGTTTATTGTAATGTGGAGATTATTCTTCACATGAGTTGTTTAAGTCTATTATTTAAGAGGTTGTTAGGTAGTTGGTTGTGAGAGAGATTATCTTCAACTAAGTCTCCTAGTTTGGTGTGTGGTTGAGATATTCTCTCAATCTCTCCTTCTATATTGGGAATAAGTTAGATCTGATAACAACTTGTGAACTCTATATAATGGAGTCACAATCTATTGTAAAGAATTCAATTATTCAATAGATTTTTGTTTGTGTGTGTAATAATGTCTCATCTCTCATATTTTATCTTCGTATCAGAGTGGAATCGACTTGAATCCTCATGGGAAGGCCCATGAATATGAAGAGATATGAGAGTAATCTATTGTAGGAGTATATTAATGTGAAATAGTTTAACATAGGTGAGAGTAGATTGTTGAAACTAGAACAATCCCCCATTGGTTGTTGAAGACATGTGAGTGGTCTACTAATGAGGTTATGCGATAGGTGTGTGAGTTGTTGTCCAGTAATTGACTTCAGGAACTCGAGAATTCAACTTGGGAGCTACACCTTTACAAGGGTTAATAGACAACTTGACGAAGTTAATAGCCTAGAAGATTTCAAAATCGTTAAGGGATGCTAATGAAGGCCATACCTGATAGAGATCAAGACAAGAACTCCTTAAGGAAGGGTGCTAGAGTAATTAACTCCTACTTGTCTTATGTGCTTAATATGTGACATTCTTCATCATATTATTAAGATTGTGATTTTCTAATTGTAATGTAGAGATTATCTCTACGTGAGTGATTTGCTTTATTATTTAGGAGTTTGTTAGATCTAGGAGAGATCTTAGAACCTATTTAAGTGTGTGCTTGAGATATTTTCTCAACAAATGGATTGTGTGACTAAGATAGTCAATCTATCTTAAAGCCAAGATTAATGTATTCATATGTACTTGTGTTGATTGAATAATTATAATATACGAGAAAATGTTTTGTGTGTGAAGAATGTCTTCTCTCCTATTTTCTAAATTCTTGTAATCCTAGTACTAAAATATGATGGATCATTTCCTAAGAAAATATGGGTTAGTAAACATATGCATATATCAAGAGATTTCTAACTCTTTACTTAAAATCAAAATCTAAGAATTATAGATGAGATAAAACATAACAAAATATTTTTTTCTTAAAAGAAATTCAAACAAATCCCATAACTCAAGCTTTAGATCCATAATTGAAACCAAATATAATATTGAATCACAATATCCACATGACATTTATAAAAAATATTAATAAAAAAAAATCATTGTCGACCATAAATAAAATATTTCAATGTTCACCTTAAAATCCACATGATTTTAAAAAACATTAATAATAAACAAAAATAATTGTCAGCCATAAATAAAATAATTGCAAATCCATCTTAATTCTGGATCTATCATGCATTGAAAGAGATCAAATCCTTCAAGGTGTGAACCTTCATTAGAGTGCAAAATTTGAGAAAAGGTTTTCACCCCGAGGGATTTGACCCCTCTCCGCGCATGATAGATCTAGATTTAAGATGGATCTACACTAGTTTATGAACAAAATGTATTTTTTTCCTTTAGTAATTTAATATACATATGTAGTGAAGATCACTTCTTTTTCCACATAGCAATGTGGAAATAACACAATTTAACTACTACATGCAGGAATTTAATTACCCTTTTACTATTACAAATTAGAGAGAGTTGTAATATTTTCTTCATTGTTTTGTACATAGATATGGAAGTAATCAAACTCGAATTCATACACTTCCATAACTAAGGAGTGTGACAACTCTCTTCATTACATATAGCACTAGTAACTACGATGAATTTGTAATAGAATTACAATCATAGTATGATTACCTTTGATGTATCTTGCCATCCTAGTGCTAAAACATGATGGATCATTTACTAAGAATATATGAGTTAGTAAACATCTGCATATATCAAGGGATATCTAACTCTTTACTTATAATCAAATTCTAATAATTATAGATGAGATAAAATACAACAAACTATTTTTTTCTTAAAAGAATTCGAAAAAATACCATAACTCAAGCTTTAAACCTATGCATATATCAAGGCTATATAAATATTTAGTTATAATAAAAAACTAAGAATTATACATGAGATAAAACATAACAAAACATTTTTTTTTTTAAGAATTTAAACAAATCTCATAACTCAAAATCCCATAACTCAAGATTTAGATCCAAAATTGAAACTTGATAAAATATTCAATCCCAATATCCACACGACATTTAAAAAAAAAATATTAACAACAAAAAACGGTTCCATTTTCGATCATACATAAAATATTTCAATGTTCACACACACACACACACACACATAACCATTTTAAATCCCGTTGAAAAATTAGTTGTCATTGATGTCAACCATGGCAAAAGTATGTAGAAGAATGCGTAGGAGGAAAGAAAATCTTAGAAGAAATAGTGCTAGAGAGATCGTGTAGAAGCTAGAGCACTATGCAGAGATAGATCCTTTGTAAAGGATCATGGAATCATGATCATTACCTTTTGAATTTCAAGAGAAATCACAACCATTGAATCAAGGAGAGTTCTGGATTGGGAGCTAGGTAAGCAAGAGCCATCAGATCTACTTGAGAAATTTAGGGTATAACTAGAGTCATCAGATCAAACTGATTGATCAAAGTCCAGCATAACTTTATAAATTTTCGGGACTTCAGAACTTCACCACTTCGACGATTATTGGAGACAAGGAAGAGGCACGAAATCAAGAAATCGTGAAATCCCACCAGCCATATGATCTGATAGGTAGATCGGTTGAAATCCGAGTCATTGATCATGGTCATCAGGCGTTGACCCTCTGGGTGTGAAGAAATTTGAATCAACCAAAATCCCCAAAGGTCGAAATGGAGAAATCACGCAGACCGCTGATCTAAGATCCCTTCGAGACCTTTCTCAACCGTTTGATCAAGAAGTCTAGAGCAACGATCTAGGAGGGAGACAAAGCAATGAGCAGTGCTTCTTGATCATCGTCTAGTGGGTAGTTTTGATTGTAGTTTCATTTGATTATCTTTGTAAATGATTATCGAAGTGAGATTTCATGTGAACAATGAAATTTTGAGAACACGATAAACATATTCAAAAGCACTATAAAAGTCATTGATATAATTCATGTTTGAGTTAGATTTTTTTTGAAAACGTCATGCTAACAGTTTTGAAACGTCCAATTTTTCGAGGGGATATTCCACACATCATCATCAATAATTGAAGCTCTAAGATATTAGAAAATAACATTATTGCAGATCATTTCCCTTCCTTTAAATACTATGCATCAACACTCTTTTCTAACATCTTAAAGCTTCAATTATCCCTGATAATGGGTGGAGTGTTCATTCGAAACGTTGGACTTTTCAAAATTGCTGACATATTGTTTTCCAAAAAACTCTAACTCGTACATAATTCATGTTTATATTCATGTCATAATGTCTCATTGGTCATAGTAAATTTGTTAATATTCATAGTTATGTTGCATTTGATAGCTATTAGCATAATGGTATTGGCGAAGGCTCCCTAAAAGTTATGTTTTATGAGGTAAGGTTGAAGAGTGTGACCATCTTAGCACATAATGTCAGGTATTTTATGTGTAGAATATTTTTTTCTATTAAAGTATGAAGCATAGAACATTGTATAATCCCTTATGGTTTAACTAACACTCTTGTTTCTCCTATTATATCTACTCCTTAATTCCAAGCTCAAAATTCCTCTTAAGCCAATAATTAGGATAGATAGGTACAAGTGGTCCTAAGAGTTTTCAAACTGAAAGGGTCGTTGCAACACAAAAGGCTTAACAACTTATGTTGGTTGTTGCATTGGTGTCAATACCTATCAGGCCCATGGTCTCGGATGTGGGGAATATGTTTATGCACCCTTCCCAAGCTTCCTTCTCTTAGGGTGGGGGTTGAAGGGTGCATTCTCCGCTCTCTTTATTGAATAATTATGTGGCCTTGAACTCCAAGAAATATCCAAAGTAACCTAAGGTCTATAGTTTGTAGGACTCATGATTAGATCTAAGGCTCCGATATCCAAAGCATGGTCTCACCAAACCCATGTGGGGAATTAAATAGATTTGTTGATAATAGTGATGAAGAAGATATCAACTACATTGTTACCGATCTCTAATGAAGATAGCTTTTTCGAATGTCCAAGAGCTTACATATCCTTGTATGTCCATAGTCTATAGGATTAGAAATTCAGTTTCCAATTTAGATATAATGTGTTTACATGAAGTTAAGATTTCTATTTACTTAAAATTCCCCTAAATGTTATTTGGATAGAGATTGTTTTTGTTTCTATTTATACACTGATGATAAAGGTGGACTTGGCACTATATTCCACATAACCTTGCCTTTATTATTATGGGATGTTGTAAAGACTTTTATGGATATAATTGAATTTGGATGGCCATGTTTTGTAGCTAATATCTATGTGTCTAATGGCACATATGATCTAGCTACCTTTTGAAAGTGACAAGTCAATTGTAACACCCATGCTACTTAACTTACAAACCAAAAGAAAAACACTTATAACTTAGTTTTAAAAGCCACAGAGCGATGAAGAATCATCCATGCAATTCAATGACTCAAGATAAGGAAGTGTATGGTGTAGTTTTAAATGTTTCCTAATATACATATTTAGTGAATATCACTTCTTTTGCCACATAACAATGTGGAGATAAGAAAATTTAACTACATGCGGGGAATTTAGTTACCCTTTACCATTACAAATTAGAGAGACTTGTAATATTTTCTTCATTGTTTTGTACATAGTTATGGAAGTAATCAAACTCGAATTCATACACGTCAATAACTAAGGAGTATGACAACTCTCTTAATTACATATAGAACTAGTAACTACTATTAATTTGTAATAGAATTACAATCCTAGTATGATTACCTTTGATGTATCTTGTGTTGGAGTAATTAACTCCTACTTGTTTTATTGTTAATGTGAGATTGTTCATAATGTGGTTTACTAATGTATTGTTTATTGTAATGTGGAGATTATTCTTCACATGAGTTTTTTAATTCTATTATTTAGGAGGTTGTTAGGTAGTTGGTTGTGAGAGAGATTATATCCAACTAAGTCTCCTAGTTTAGTGTGTGGTTGAGATATTCTCCCAGTCTCTCCTTCTATATTGGGAATAAGTTAGATCTGATAACAACTTGTGAACTCTATATAATGGAGTCACAATCTATTCTAAAGAATTCTATTATTTAATAGAGTTTTGTTTGTGAGTGTAATACTGTCTCATCTCTCATATTTTATCTTGGTATCGGAGCAGACCCGACTTGAATCGTCATGGGAAGGCCCATGAATATGAAGAGATGTGAGAGTAATCTAATGTAGGAGTAGATTAATGTGAAATAGTTTAGCGTGGGTGAGAGTATATTGTTGAGACTAGAACAACCCCCTATTGGTTGTTGAAGACATGTGAGTGGTCTACTAATGAGGTTATGCGATAGGTGTGTGAGTTGTTGTTGAGTAATTGACTTTAGGAGATCCGTGATTTGGGAGTTCCAGGAAGAAACTCGGGAATTCAACTCGGGAGCTACACTTTTACAAGGGTTAAGAGACAACTTGACAAAGTTAATAGCTTGGAAGATTTCAAAATGGTTAAGGGATGTTGATGAAGGCCATGCCTAATAGAGATCAAGAAAAGCACTCCTGAAGGGAGGGTGTTAGAGTAATTAACTCCTACTTGTCTTATGTGCTTAATATGTGACATTCTTCATCATATTGTTAAGATTGTGATTTTCTATTTGTAATGTAGATATTAGATATTATCTCTACGTGAGTGTTTTTCTTTGTTATTTAGGAGTTTGTTAGATCTAGGAGAGATCTTAGATCCTATTTAAGTGTGTGGTTGAGATATTTTAACAACAAATGGATTGTGTGACTAAGATAATAAATCTATCTTAAATCCAAGCTTAATGTATTTATATGTACATGTGTTGATTGAATAATTATAATATATGAGAACAAATCTTGTGTGTGAAGAATGTGTTCTCACCCATTGTCTAAATTCTTGCAATCCTAGTACTAAAATTTGATGGATCATTTCCTAAGAAAATATGGATTAGTAAACCTATGCATATATCAAGAGTTGTCTAACTCTTTACTTACAATCTAAATCTAAGAATTATATATGAGATAAATCATAACAAAATAATTTTTTCTTAAAAGAAATTCAAACAAATCCCATAACTGTTATAGAAAGTTTTTCGTCACCCCATGCAACTTTTTCAGAAGGCCTTTCCATTTCCCTATTCAGACATGAAGTCCCCTTTTGCACTTCCCAGAGCCAAAAAATAATATTTTTCCACATATACGTGCCCTACAAGTTAGAAAGTATGCATATTCATAGGTTGCACCACTACAACCCATGTATATCGATTTTTATGCTCAAAATTTAAAATTGTGTCGGGTTTCCATGTCACATCACAAGATCCATGGCCCTTGACCTTCCATATACTGGAAACATTTCGAATCATCCCTTCAGTTCCATTTTAAGGATATAAATTGGGCCATATCCAAACCATGGAAGAGGAGAGAATTCAACTTTTGAGAGCAAAGATACTCTGGAGAAATTTTCACTTCACATTGAGTCTACATCCCTTTGTCCTTTAAAGTCTGAACACATTGTTTAGCCTCCAAGCTCTTCCCTCTTTGATGGAGAACCTCATTGTCTCACTTATATGAGCTTGCCTTTGGTGGAGGATTGAAGTGGTGGAGGCCTAGTTGGAAGGGACTTATTTTCTCGGTTCCAAGACGTGCTGACACAAAAGTTTGTCACTTATTCACTTTTGTTGATCATTTTTTGATATAAATACTCTTTTCTTGTCCAATTGATATCTTGCAAATATTTGAATTATTATTCCATGGGAGTATTTGTCATGAATGTTAATGGATTATGCTATTGTATGCCCTAACATTATATATTATTACCATATGCTTTCGTATCTTGGTTGTTGAGTAAAAGTTGCAGGTATAAAGATTTGAGTCGTGTGCTCAACAATGGTCTTCATCGAACGTTCGGACGAGGTAGGCTCTTTATATTGTCTTGTTAGCATCTTCGTTTATATAGCATACTTGGGATTAGAGTTTATTTCTGCAGTCATTCTGTCTGTTGTGGTTCACCCCATGCCATAGAGTGATTTTCCTCGTAACAGAATTGGCGACCATACTGGGGAGTGAATCTTCTTTTTTTGGGGTTTGGAGTGTTTTTGTCCTTTGATTGCTCTATGTTATCCCGAGTTTCCTTGTCGCATGATTGCTTGACAACCTATTTTTACTTTGAATCTGAGTTTCTTGGCCTTATCATTACTCTGGCAGTGTTTTAAAACATATACACGAGTTTTCCCTTGACAGATGCGTACATACGCGAGCTGTCCTTCTATAGGGCGTGTACATACATGATTTTAGCTTAAACAATCATGTACATCAACTTTTTAAGCTTACTTGCTGAGTTTGGTGTTTGTTGGGTGAGTTTTGATGGTTGCCGAGTCTTCTTGAGTCTCTGTCCTAACTGTTGGGTGCTTGCAGAGTGATAGTAAACCTTTTTATTGTTGAATTTTCGAGTGGTTTTCTTTCTCATCATCTTTTTCATTGGTTGTCCTTGCATATTGGTATGAGTGTTTTCTTCTTGGTATCCTACTTGGCTTCTCTCTTTTTTCTTGTAGTAGGTTCTATATATCAAGCTGCTATTCAATCCTTGCATTTTCATTTCTTCATATTGAAAATACAAAAAAAAATATACATTTTGCATTTTGGCATTTTCTCTTTTGGGTTTTTACTATTGATCTTGATACATATGGAAAGATTTCATCTTATTGAAATTGCAGAGTTGAATTGAAAGTTGCATTTTGAAATCTTACCATCTTTTGAGAATTTAAGATTAGGACTTAGCTTTATGTTCATATTCATTTCTTTAATTTGTTGAGTTATAACATCATGAGTTTCACAACCACATCTCTTGAGTAAACAAAATCCATTAAAAGTAACATTGATTAATTAAAATTGATTAGAAATGATTTTATTTTTCAGAGTACACAAACAAGCATAGGAGATAGGGCCTTGGAATAAGATTTTGTGAGTAAAGTTCTCCAAGGCTATTAAACTCAACATGTGTGTCTCACCAGGGAGTGGTGAAATCCATTGTATAATTAGTGACATCAGGACGCTCCGCTCACACCGGAGTTAAGCATGAGGTCGCATGAAGTTGGTTGGAGAGATATCCCTCTTATACCTTCTTAGCGTCAGAGATATTTATGGGGATCTATTTGTATTTGGGGGTCTTGCTAGTACCTTTACCTCTGTGATAGGTGATGCTTTCAAGATTTTGTGCTTTGTTACCCTACCCATATGGTGGACCTGATTTATGTCTGTACACTTGTGCATTGGTTATATCATGGTGGCTTTAGTTGCTTGACATAGGTAGCCACATAGGTTACTTGTAGGGGTTATTCTGCAGGTACCCTGAGTTAGATAAGGGTCAGACAATGCACAACCTTTATGGAGAATAACCTCTCTTGGGTGGATCTGACCGACTGCATTGTTAAGCCGATGAGGGCCCTTATAATTGATTATGATACCTCCGATATTTTGAAGGGAGTCTCAGGCCCCTCTTGGGTGAGGCATACCTACTTTAGTGAGGGAGGCCCCTTTTTAGCTATTATATCCTGTTTGTGTGCATTTGGCCTTTTTGTTTATTTTGGTGTTCTCTTTGATTGTTAGTTGGCCTTAGGATTTGTTTTTATATCTCGATTCTTGAGTCATCGTGGAGCCACACTAGATTCCTTTCAGGTCTCGCCGTTTGTTGAAGTTATCACCGCATCTTGAGTCTTTTCCTTATAAAAGGTGTAAAGTTATCAAATGTGGTACACACACCTCCACCTACCAGACTTGTGATCATACAAGTATGAGTATTGATTTGAGTCAGAAATATATTGGGAGTCCTTCGACTCCCATACCTTCTATAGTTAATGGAACTCCTTCGATGCCTTCAACCACTACGATTGTAGTGCCATAGGTTCCCTTCATCACTCTTATTCGACCTATTGTTGCTACTGAAACCATAATAACGAACCCTTTTGGGTCTCTTTTTGGTACACCTGGATATAATTCTCAGTCCATTCCTTTGGTATCTAACCCTTTCTCTTTTGGTATTTCGAATATGACATCGCAACTTTCATCTTCCATTCCAGCGAATAATACAAATCCTAGTATTGGACCTAGGGACATGGCTCCTCTGCATATTCCACTCTTGTTTGGTGGATCTCATATTCCCCAAATGAATCCTATGGATGGAAGCCAACCTCCTTTTTCTCCTAGGTCTAATCTCAGTCTCAATGCTCTTGGATGGAGTAATCAGCTAGGTGGACAAGACACTTCTTATATTTTTTCCTTTCCACCTTCCTCCTCCACACCGATTCTGACCAAAATGTTTGGTATGACGAATCCACCCCTATCCTCTAGATTTCCACTCGGAGGGAGTTAGTTTCATACTATGGGCAACCCCCAATCCGAAACTCCTCTAGCTGGGGGAAATGTTTAGAACCCTCATTATACTATTCCTACAAGTATGGTGCCCACTCAACCCCTTATGAATCAATTTGGAGGAGGATATTATCATGATGGATAGGGCCATGGTGCATACTAGAACCCTATATGGGATATAGTCCCTCAACATCAAAATTTCTCAGGAGAATGGGATCAAATGTCGCAACTCCGAATCCCTTTTCTGGCCACACTTAATTTCCAGACTTTTCAAGATTAATGAATGACTTGGTGCGTCATGATCCGTCATGGCCCCTCGTCCCCACCAAGCTTCCTTTCGACATTCCAAAATTCGAGGGAAAGAATGGAAAGGATCCAGGTGATCATGTTACTAATTTTCATATTTGGTGCTCATCTAATTACCTTAATGACTATTCTATTCATTTGATATTGTTTCAACACACGCTCATGGGGGTTGCAACGAAATGGTACATTGAGCTACCAGGGGGGAACATAAAAAAAAAATTATCAGATGGTTTTTGTCTTTCTCAACCACTTCCAGTTGTCGGTTCATTACGATGTCGATATAGAACTTTTGTTGGCCTTCCACCAGGACAAATCCACCCATATCTTAGATCAAATCCAAGAGTGGCATAGATAGAAGAGGTTGATCAAATCCTACATTCCTCCATAGTTTCTGTTGGAATGGTTCCTTATATCCCCGTTGTCTTATATTTTGAAGGATGTTTCTACATCCAGGGTAACATATGAAGAGGAATATATTTTCAAAGCCCAACAATTGGAACTCATATATGCTCAATTTGGGATGTTGTACAAAATTCTTCCTGACACACCGAGGTCAAATTACGACCCTAAAAAAAATCCTGGGCCTCATGCCGATGGAATTATAGGCTCTGCAAATACTAAGTCTACAGACTTGGTGATTGTTGGCACAGGGGAAGACCTAGGGTTCAATTCTACAACAACGCACCAAAAAAACCCTAAGTACTGACCCTTTCGGAAACACCTGCGAAGTAGATGAAGTCTCACCCGAGGTAGAGGTAGGGGTGGTTACAGGACTCCGATGTCCGCAACCTTAGATGGGACACATATATGTGATTTTAATACTTTAACAGAGCAATTAGCAGTTAAAGTTCATCAATATTATCCCTTATCTTACATCGCAGATAAACCCTAATAACAGAACAGTGCAATATTCACACAGATCCAATATAATCAAGCACTAAGCACACCAACATAGGTCAGATCTAGAATTCATTCAAATTATTCATCACTAAGATATCATATCAGATTCATCTAACATACATCAACGCACTAAGCATCTAATCACATAAACAAGAGAACACCGAAGTGCTTTATCGACGAAAGAGGCGCAACAACGAGCTTAGAGCCAAAAGCAGAAGACTGAGTGGAGCATTAATTAGCATAGCTCGTGGAACCTATCAGTCGATAAAGCACTTCGATGTTATTCATTTCAGTGATAACACTCGTCACAGAGCGAAGTACTTTATCGACTGATTCTTTGACTCCAAGCTATTCTGTGATCAAATTTTATTTTTCTTGCTTGGCCTGCACCCTCTCTTCTTCAAACTTGGCTTGAAGGTCCTCCTTCTCCTTTTGTGCAACCCGACGTTTCTCTACCATTTCTTCCTGAGCTTGTTTCAGGGCTGCTGTGGCCTAGTCTTTCTCAGATTGTGCTCGACAAAGTGAGCTTCGGTCGCATCAACTAGTCGGCACAGTTGGGCAGGCTCATCTCCCAACTCTGGTTCTTCTAATGGTGGGAGCGTAGTGAATACTGCGCGGCTAGATTGAAAGGCCCGTTGCACCCCTCTGAGTTCAACCTCAATTTTATCGTACATCTCCTCCTACTTGGCTTCATGTTTCTGCAATATGTCCTGCACGACATCTGCTACAACTGCGATGATGAAGTCGAAGTCATCTATAGTGAGCACATTCTACATCTTAGTCAAGGTGGCTCTGGATTTCTTTCAGGAAGTGGGTTTCATGGGGGAAACCTTCCTTTTCTTTAAGGGATCAACCTCATCAAAAAGATCCTTAGGTGATGTTACTTCTCTTTTCTTCTGCTGATATTCTCTGCCATTTGTCTCTTCTACTTCATCATCACCCCCTCGACAAGGTGATTCTGAAGCAATTTCTTCCGATGCGCTGCTCAAGTCTTGGAATTCTTCAGTCTTCTTTCTTATGTTGGTTTCAGGTGTGTCGTGTTCTTTGTGAGCAGCCTCCGAGCGGTCAAGTTCAGAATCAAACATCTCTATAGGGTCAGCGGGGATGAGGAGCTCTGTAGACCAGTCCTTGGTTATCTCTTTGAGGTCCTCCTCTATGAGCTTATAGTATGATTGAAGCTCTTCTTTATGTTCATCTGTGCATGCAGTGATATAGATGAAGTGTTGATCTGTGCGGAACTTCATGAGAGGTCTAAACTGGTACATGGTGTTTGGCATCATGCGAGGGATATCTTCAATGGCCTTCTTTAGTTGGAGATAATACATGTGGAAGACCACGTTCGATTGCCACTGTTTTCCCATATCGCTTGAGTACTAGAGCGTGGTGAACTTCGCAGTGAGTGGCTCGAACGACTTGATGTTCGGGAAGGTCACGCCTTTCGGCATCTCCCAAGCGGTAAATGCGATGAGGATCAAGAGCTAGCTAAAGTGGAACTCATAGCCCTGATCTTGAGATTTGCGATAATCTAATTCCAGTTGGTTGACCAAGTACTTCACCCAGTTCTTCTGGAGTCCTTCTACACATTTCCCGACGAAGTCAACAACAAATCCTGTGACCTGTGTAGGTATGTTCTTTCTTACGATTTTTCCTTCCATCAGCTGGAAGGCCAGGCGCACTGCACCATTCTGGATGGAAGCTACCTTGTAGCCCCCCATCCCATTTTCTACATCGCCATATGTGTGTTTGATCTTCTGTGCCAATGCGCGATCTGTAGCCTTTCCTAGGTAGAAGTCCTGTGGGTCGGGTCCCTGCATTCTCAATCCGGTGATCCTATGGATCAACGTCGGATCGATTGTGCTGCATCGATCTAGCCATAGGCTGCCTCCATGGTAACATGAGAGCAGTATATTAACACACATGTTAACCTCCCGGTGCCTTCCAAAGTGCAGAATCATCATTACACTCAAGAGGGTGAACTGTGCGAGGTTCATAGTCCATGAATGGGGGATTATTTTTGAGTTCTTCCCCTTCGTCCTGGTCAAGTATTTGTAAGGAGAGATCATATTATGGTTCTTGCGGTCTCCTAGGTTGAAGTCGCTGAACTTCAACGTCACAATCTTATCCTGCTACGTTCTAACTGCACATATCCCCTTCAGGAGGTATGCAGTGAGAATGGTATAATCAAAGTCCCTCAAGACACTGTCACGACTCACCGCGTCGGCTAAAGGTGAGATGTAGTCTGGTAAGATGGTCGGGATTAACTTCGCATTGCCTAGGTCATATCTATGCTTGGTTCTCTTCTCTTTTTTCGGTCAAGATGGTCCAGATCCGTGAGAAGTTGATGGAGAGGCTTGCACTCCTCTCATCGATGATGCTTGAATACCTACAGACATTACTTTCTCGGCCATGAGATCAATGAGAAATTATTCGACGGATTTCTCTGCGGCGTTGAGCTCGTCTAACATGCACACTTATATCTGATAAATTGGGTGGATGAATGAGTGTGAAATGCAATGGAACATGTGTCGATCTAAATAAACACAACACAGTAGCAATGATTTGGCTTGGATATAATTCACAAATTTTTTATCGGTGAAACAATCGACGGACTAAGTAGAACCGATGTAACAAATCTCTCCAACACATGAGAGGTCTTTATCAATGCGGTTCTATCCATTAAGGCGTGGTCCCAACGGTCTGATGGTGAGTCTTCAAGCCATTATTGTTGTTCTAACCATTCGGTTCATCAGGCTAACGATTATAATGCTTCCAACAGCTATATCGCTTCGCCATGACGAAGTGCCATGTTGCGCTGTTATGATATCCTGACGAAGTTCCAGTCTTGCAAACCTTCCCTCTGCGAAGTCCCCTCTGGGACCTTCTGTAACTTTTCTATCTTTGCTCTCTTCCGACTTAGTTTTCTAGCCTTCTTCCCGGTGATCTTCGTCTTGATAATCCTCTTTCCATTCTGATTCTTATCTCCTTTTGGCATAGTAACTTCTCGCTATTGAGATTCTTTCGTAGGGTCGGAGAGTAATATGTCTTCTCTCTTTGGGGTAGGTACTTCAGTCTTCTGTGAGTCTTCTTGTGTTATTTTAACTCTGACATCCAAGTTTCTGGTTCTAAGTAGCTTCAATCTGTTATGCTGTTCTTCAATCAAGTGTGCTATCCTCCTAGTCATGAAATCTTTTAATTCTTGCTTCTTCTTCTCTAAGAATTCCTCTTCTTTTCTTTTGTCTTGATCCTTTTCAATCCAAGGTTTTCCTAGTAATATAGAAAATGGGGCGTTGTTATCAATAAATTTAACAATATCAAAATCTTCCTTTGTCGAAGTTCCATGAGAACTCATATATATCTGGGTGAGTCTTCCACATAGGGTTATCAACTTTCCTCTAAATAATCCTATTCCTCCCAATGAAGGAATCATAGCAGGATTTCCTAAAGTTTCCCAAGTTCTTTCTGTCATGATATTCACCCATGTTTCTTCATCTAGAACACAGTCAATGTCGAAGTCTCATATTCTTACTTCTATGCATTATTTTTCTTTGAATATCTTTGATAAGTTGATATTTCTGTGATCATTTAGGGTTTCTTTCATTTGTAGTAATACATTCTCTGATTCTTTCTGGGGTTCTGGCATGGTCTCAGTTTTGTAATCTTCCTCGGGGTTTTCTTGTCTCATATTCATTCTTTCAAGCTTAGAAATCATTCTAGGGAAATCTAAAACTTCATGATCCATAGCTTTACAACAGAGACAACTAGGTCTTCTACCAGGGCATTCCTTAGCAAGATGTTCCAGTCTTCTGCAACTGCAACAAAGGGTTAGTCTTCTTTTTCTTTGAAAGAATCCCCAACCTTTCTTGTACTGTGCACTAAGATAGTAGATAACCTGCAAAACAATTCTTTCTAGGATCCTGCATCCATTTGTTAGTCCAAACATTCTTTCTATGCATATGAATAACATATCTTTCACTATTTTTGTCATATATACTCATATCAAATCTTCTTTCATCTAGCTGTGCTCTACTTTTCAAGCTAGGACAAAATTTATCAAACATACCTAGTGTTAGTATCCAGATACTAAATATTCAATTTTCTCCTTGTTGTAGGAATGGGGTTATTCCTGTAGCACCGAAAAGTGTTAGTACCTAGAACTTAAGGTTTAAAAATTTAAAGGAGAGTTGCTTAAACATGATTTTTATGCAGCGCAGACTAGTTTTTATATGTGTTGTTGGTATTATATCTTGGGTTCTTTTGGACAAGTGAAAAATAATTATTGCCTTTTAGGCAATTCTGGGTTTCAGACATTTGTTTTTATAGTGCTAATGTTTACTCTAGCAAAATTATTGGGTCCACAGGCCCAATCTTCAATTAATCCCATTAGGCATCAAAAACCAAGTTCTTGGCTAGGAGACAATCTCCAACACCTGTCATCAAACACAACACAAGTTAGCCACAACATTACCCAACACTAGTCATCACGGGAGATCAAACACACACGGGTCAACATCACAACACATAGCGCAAAAGCATCAGACAAATCCATGAGGAGGAGGCCCGAGAGGGTAAGGCCTGAGAAGAATTTGATGATTTAGCTAGCCAGTAGGTGTTATTGTAATCCCGAGGGCATCATTTTCTATGATTGCTTCTGACATTGGGGATCTATGACATTTGTTTTATCAGATTGTGATTTCTCTTGTCTAAACATTGTTTTTCCATCTTCCTTGTTTTACATTCTGTTTTTCATCTTACTTGAACGAATTGCAGACATTGAGAATCAATGGCTGCTCATGGATGATAGATTCCTGAGTGGTAAATATTTTGTTGTGACTGCCTATTATTTGTGTGTTTTGTTTCAAGCATCGTTTCATCCATTTGACAAAGATAATCTTGGTTTGATGGGTGTTCTACTTTTTGTTTATTCCCTATTCTTCTACCCATTTTCATATAAACATCTTATCTGATATACAATTTGATTGCCTTCGATTAAGAAGGTGTTTACTTGACTCCATGCCCAATGGTGTTTTTACTGATCTGCATTTATCCTATTTCTCTTATTTTTTCTCTTTCCATCTACCTGATCCACCTTCTTTCAAAACCCTAAACACATCCTTATTTATAAAATCATTGCAATAACTGAAGATGTGCTAGGTTTGACCCTATAGCAGTCTAGGGGAAACTTCTAGCACTAATATATTTTGGCACCGTTTCCGGGGATGAAGATGAATGAGAAATCTTCCCTGAGAGAATGACATTGATTAGATCAAGCTTTTGATGGTGAACAAGGGATGTTCATATATTCAGGACTGCATCATTCACCTGGCAACTCCACTCCATGAAGGAAGAACCTGTTGGCGAATTCACTGATATAGGACAACCATAGCAATGGAGGCTATCTTGGCTCGAAGGTTTGCACCTCTCAATTTTTCAACTATTCCTGGTTTTTCTAATACTGTGCTTTCCTTCTTAGAATGTGCAGACTTTCTTCCTATATTTCATGGAAATGAAAGGGATAATCCTGCCCAACATCTCATAGATTTTCATCAGTGCATAGATCGGTTGAATATCTGTCATGAAGATGCTCTTATGAATATGTTTGTATACTCATTAGATGGTGATGCTCGAAGATGGTATCGGTCACTCTCTATTGTCAACATATCTTCTTTGCAGGAATTTCATGTAGCCTTCCATAAGTATTGCAAGAGGTATTATTCTTTTGATATACTTCTTGAAGAATGTTTTGAAAAGTTCAAGATTTGTATTCAGCAGGAAACAGAGTGTTCCTCATGTGATGAGCTTAGTGAAGGTCTGATTGAAAATGAAATCAAGGATGAAAGTGAATTTTTTAATGAAGATATGGATAGATCCTTTTCTTTTTCTTATTCCCGAGAAGAAAGTCTTCTAGAAATGATTCATAATTATACCAATGATTGTATAGATGTAGATGCATTATATCCTATATCTGATGTATCTGATACCTCTGATTTAAAATAAGAATTAGTTGACGAAGATGATTTTTCTCCATCCCTTCAAGAAATTTTCCACGATGTATTTTCACCCGAGAGTGAAGAGAAACATCAACAGATTGCTCATTTTTCTGTGCAAGATCAAGGAGTTTTGGACCCACCTATATTTGATAAGTATTCCAACGGAGAAGAGAAGATCCCTTTTGTTGACTTGAGGAGCAACCAACTGGTTTATGATAGTTATGAATCAGATTGTGCTGAAGAACAATATTGTGAAGAAATCAGTCATCCTGAGTCCGCATAAGACATCAAACAACCATCTCTAAAAAATAGTGAGCCCACATGCACTATGCTCGAACGTGGATCTGCAGACAACAAAAAATCATCTATGATCAGCAGTGAAGTTAGTTTGTAGCTATGTTCAGATTTGCAGGCAGTTGCAGGTGATATCCATTCTCAGGAGGAGAATATGCAGAGACTTTTTTATCTTCAACTGAAACAACAACAAGAGGTATTTGTTTGCATCTTTATTAATCTGTTTGCTGATTATCTTGAGTCTTTGAGCAACTTAGATGTCAGAGCACTTTTGTCAAAAGAAGGTTGGTTGTTCTATTCTTTTCAATTGCATATCAGTGTTCTATGGTTTCCCACATTCTTCATTTCCAGATTAAGAGACGTACTGGTCAATCAAATACTTGTATGGCTTCATTGGAAGCATGATTTTACCTGATCTAATGGAAGCAATTGAATAGAATAGGTAGTGTGTAAAATAAGCTCATCATATGAGTAGGTAGATTCTTTTTAGTTCGTTAGTCTGTTGCAGTATGTTGTTACTTTAGAATCTGAATAAGTTGCGGAGTTTTAGCAACAATATGGATGACTTCACTAACCCAATGAATTAGGCACAACACAAAAGTTGTGGATGTCTACAGAGTGGAATATTTGCAGGGTCAGGTTGCATAGATGAGTAGAAATGATAAGGCACGCTGGTCTGTAAGTTCTTGATGTTCCACAGGGAGAACATCATCCCTAGAAGGAGCCAATGTTAGTATCTAGATACTAAATATTCAATTTTATTCTTGTTGCAAGAATGGGTTTATTCCTATAGCATCGAAAAATGTTAGTACCTAGAACTTCAAGTTTAAAACTTTAAAGAAGTGTTGCTTAAACATGTTTTTTATGCAGCACAGACTAGTTTTTATATGTGTTGTTGGTATTATATCTTGGGTTCTTTTGGACAAGTGAAAAACAATTATTTCCTTTTAGGCAAATTTGGGTTTCAGACATTTTTTTTACAGTGCTAATGTTTAGTCTAGAAAAATTATTGGGTCCACATGCCCAATCTCCAATTAAGCCCATTAGGAATAAAAAACCAAGTTCTTGGCCGGGAGCCAATCTCCAACACCTGTCATCAAACACAAAACAGATTAGCCACAATGTTACCCAACACTAGTCATCATGGGAGATCAAACACAGACGAGTCAAAATCAAAACACATAGCACAAAAGCATCAGACCAAGCCATGAGGAGGAGGCCCAAGAGGGTAAGGCCTGAGAAGAATTTGATGAATTAGCCAGCCAGTAGGTGTTATTGTAAGCCTGAGGGAATCAATTTCTGTGATCTCTTTTGACATTGGGGATCCATGAAATTTGTTTTATTAGATTATGATTTCTCTTGTCTAAACACTATTTTTCCATTTTCCTTGTTTTACATTCTATTTTTCATCTTACTTGAACGAATTGAAGACATTGATAATCAATGGCTTCTCATGGATGATAGATTCCCGAGTGGTAAAGATTTTTCCATGATTGCCTATTATTTGTGTGTTTTATTTCAAGCACCATTTCATCCATTTGACAAAGAGAATCTTGGTTTGATGGGTGTTCTACTTTTTGTTTATTCCCTATTATTCTACCCATTTTCATATAAACGTCTTATCTGATATACAATTTGATTGCCTTCGATCAACATGGTTTTTACTTGACTCCATGCCCAATGGTGTTTTTACTGATCTACCTTTAGCCTATTTCTCTTATTCTTTCTCTTTCCATCTACCTGATCCACCTTCTTTCAAAACCCTAAACACATCCTTATTTATAAAATCATTGCAATAACTGAAGATGTGCTAGGCTTGAACCTATAGCAGTCTAGGGGTAACTTCTAGCACTAACACCTAGATCCATACTTTTGAAAAAAAAAATTCCACTTTTCTTACTTTTGCAATCAAAACGCTTCATTGTTCTTACCTTTATCAGAGCACAAAGCTTTCAGGTCTTACTTCTTTTCTTCAGATCTGTCTCTTCTTCTTGGCACAGAGCTTCACAGGTCAAGTAGAATACTGTGCACTAAGGCAACATATCTATGCACCAAGCTTTCTCTTTTCTTAAGTTCCCAACAATCAAAGTTCTAGTCCCGACAATAGAACCATTTGTTGGCACAGGGGCAGACACAAGGTTCAACGCTACAACAACGCACCAACAAAACCCTAAATACTAGCCCTTTCGACAACACCTGCGAAGCAAATGAAGTCTCACCCGAGGTAGAGGTAGGGGTGGTTGTAGGACTCTGATATATGCAACCTTAGCTGGGACACAGATATGTGATTGTAACACTTTAACAGAGTACTTAGCAGTTACAGTTCATCAATATTCACCCTTAGCTTACAACACAGATAAACCCTAATAACATAACAATGCAGTATTCACACAGATCCAATATAATCAAGCACTAAGAACACCAACATAGGTAAAATATAGCATTCATTTACATTACTCAGCACTAAGCTATCATATCAGATTCATATAACATACATCAACACACTAAGAATCTAATGACATAAACAAGAGAACACCCAAAATGCACAAAGCAACCACAACACAGGATATACGTGGTTCACCCCCTCCTTGGGGATACGTCTACCAATTCTTCTTCTCTTTATTGTCTTCTTTCAATCTTCTACATGCACAGAGCCTTGAGATCTTACTCCGCAGAGGACATGATATCTGCGCACTTCGCTAGATCCTCCTTCCCTAAGTTACAACACAAATCCTTCCACAGTCTCTTATGATCACTTTCACTTAGCTCTGCAAGTCTTACACAGTATGCACAAAGAAATTACAATTACCACTTGCACTTAGCACCTAGCATCACATAGATGTCCCCCTTCTTACATCACTGAGACATCTATTTATACATTATAAAATCGGGCCTAAACATGGGTAAACCCATGGGCCGACATCCCCATACCCATTACATAAGCCCAAAACCCAAAAATCCCTAAAAAGGGGCCAAGATCTTTTCTTCGACTTGCGCTCCACCTTCGATAGTCTGTTGAAGTCCCAAAAGTAGGTCAAACATGACCAAGGATCCTCAAAACTTGGTCAAGGGCCAACAGTGATGAACCAGTTGAAGGAGTTGTCTCTAAGCTAGTCTGTAGCAGGAAAAGCTTCGTCTTCGTCCTCCACTCCCACTCAGTCGATATATGTGCATTATGTATAGTCATAGACCAACCCAAATGGTAACCAAAAACCAGGAGGGAATAGAAAGAAAGGATGTGGTAATAATCGTAAGGGTGGGAGAAATAATAATAAAAAACCCAAGGAAAACGCTAACAATGACAGATCGAATAACATTGTTGGTGAGGGAAAGAAAGAACAATGAAAGATGAAGTTTCCTTGTAAACTTTGTATATATGATCACCTTACCCACTTATGCCCCAAACTTGAGGAATCCATGAGGCTCTTATCTCAACCACCCGTTGTTAAGGTCCTAACCCGCACATAGGTAGATCAATGTATTCAAATGTAATAAAGGTCAATATTAATAAGGCCTTTCAATAAAATAGAATAAGGCGGATGTAAGAAGACCTAATAGA
>SNQJ01S0011176.1:85845-96759 GCA_010110895.2 Picea sitchensis
AGGGCTGATCACTGTGTATATTCCAAGCAGGTTGGTAATCACTTCATTTATGTAGTGTTGTATGTTGATGACATGTTGTTGGTAGGAAATAACATGGATGTTATCAAGGAGGTGAAATCACAACTATCCTCCAAATTTGACATCAAGGATCTCGGTGCTGCTAACTTCATTCTGGGAATGGAGATTAAAAAAGATCGTGCAAATAGGAAACTCTGGTTGAATCAGAGAAAATATGTTGAGACAATATTGCAGAGGTTTAATATGCCTGGAAGTAAACCAGTCAAGGTTCCTATTCCTATAGGTGTAAAGTTATCTGCAGATCAGTGTCCTAAGACACAGGAAGAAGAAGAGGACATGTCCCATGTTCTGTATGCCATTGTAGTTGGCAGTTTGATGTATGCAATGGTCTGTACTAGACCGGACATTGCACATGCAGTGGGATTTTTGAGCAGGTATATGTCAAAACCATGGAAGGAGCATCGAACAACAGTAAAGAGGGTATTTAGGTATCTTTGTGGCACTACCAGTTATGGATTGTGCTACCACGAAAGATCAGGATTGGACATAGTGGTGGACATTCATGTTTTTGTTGATGCAGACTGGGCTGGAGATATGGATTTCATAAGATCTACAAATGGGTATGTGTTTAACCTATTTGGAGGAGAAATTGGTTGGATGAGCAAAAGATAGGCTGTAGTGGCACTCTCAACTATAGGATGAATACATGGCAGCCACTCATGCAAGAAAGGAAGTAGTATGGTTACAAATATTGTGTTCAGGCATTGGGTTGGTACAACAAGCAATGAGATTAGATTGTGATAGTCAGAGTGAAATATTCCTAGAAAAGAACCTAACTTATCATTCGAAGACAAATCATATTGATGTTCAATATCACTTTGTGAGAGACATGGTTGAAGAAAAGAAGGTGTTGTTGGAAAAGGTTGACACTTTGAAGAATGTTGCAGATTCATTGACAAAGTCTGTGAGCACAAAAAAGTTCTCCTGGTGTAGAGTAACAATGGGCATTGCTACTATAGATTTTTGACTATATAATCCTATGAACCCTTGTATGCAAAGAAAACAACAAGTGGGAGAATGTTGGGTATGTGTTATATTCTTTGCATGTGTGTGTGTGGGCGCATCCGATTCGACAACTGCGTATGATGATCCCAGATTAAGGGATTAGGGTTTTGGTAGCTACGAAATACCTAAAACATTGTATATATTGTATGGTGAATGGTGAAATTAATACAATGAAGAGTTGAAAGGTGCTGCACCAAGGAAGACTGGTTTTCTCTTGGTTAAAAGTTTCCAACATAAATCTCTATGTACTATGTGTATGAGCCATTGATTAATTTATGTTTTTATTAAGAATCTATATGCATTTCTTTACTTCATAGGTTTAAAACTTAGACAAACCCCTTGTGCGATGTCAGATTTGGAGGTGCTCCCGACGTGTCCTTCATAGAGGAATGCCTTGTTATCTGCATTAGGAGCTCTAGACCCCTGTGGCTCTAAGGTTATCAAGTTTGACGTCATGAATGTTAATCCTCACTTTCCTTACCACGTGGCCTTTCAAATCCATGTAGATTACTCGAAGTATACCATTAAACACATTATTATTGATGAAGGTGCTACAACATGCATGATGTCCTTAACTTGTTGGAAAGCCATTGGCTCTCCAAACCTCTCTCAATCTCCGACTATGTTGACCACATTTGATGGTCATTCTTTACGTCCCCACAAAATTCTTCCCGCCTTTCCAGTCTAGTTAGGTGGAAAGACAACGGAGGTGGATGTCGAGGTGGTTGATGTTCCCCTTGACTATAATTTATTACTAGGGCGTAATTGGACTTATTCTATGACTGCAGTCCTGTCGTCTATTTTCCTTAATTTATGTTTTCCTCATGAAGGGAAAATTGTGATGATTGAACAATTATCCTTTGTGCATGCTCGTCCTAATGCATCAGTTGGACCTTCGATCCCAGTGATAGACAATTCTCAGCTAAAAACTGAGGATATTGGTGTCAGAATGTATTCCTCTCTCATGGGTACCTTTGATTTCATGGCACCAATTCATCAGATTTATGCCATGTCTAGTAGGTATTCTTCGTCAATAAGGTTCATTCCTTTCCTTACTTTGTATTTCAATGATCCTTGGACCCTACCTTCCCCAACCATGCCCTGTAAAGGTCAGTCACATATTGGAATGGAAATTCCACTATCAACGACACATATAGTGTATTGAGATGTTCTCGACTCTATTGCTGACTCGTATCCTGTCTCCTCGCAGATGAATGAGGAGGATCTTATTCTACAACACATATGGGCCACCTCATCATCTTGGTCACATAATTTTCTCGATGATAATTTACCTTCGGATGAAGCCATCCTAGAGGCCATGAATGGTCCTAATAGGCCATGGGACAATATGCATAATCACTCTTACTTCCTCCTAGATCTTGTTAGGATCGAACAAGATGATTTTAGATCTACCTTGAGTGAGATGGTCGATCATGCCGTGATTCCACTAGATACACATGACATTTATGCTGAATGAAACACGACGGATATTTCTCCTATCCTCATGATCGACATCTCTCGAATTCCTAGAAAAATTGAAAATGTATATATCTACGTAGATTGTTCACCTAAATAAATTCATTCATTCACTCGGTCATACGAAGAGATGCCGGGAATTGACCCTTCCCTTAAACTTCCAATTGAGATCCTACCTAGCACTTTTGATCTTGAAGAACGCCTTATACACCTAGAGCACCTAGATGAGCAACATCGAGATGCCTCTACAACTATCGAGGCGAACAAACGACGTGTTAAGGTCCAATATGATAGGTTTGTTTGTCCTCAACAGTATGTTGAGGGTGACTTGTTCCTCTTGTATGACCAAGCCAAAGAACCATTGGGGGTAGGCAAGTTCAACCCCATATGGCACAGTCCTTATATCGTGTGATGTGTTTTAGAAAAATGAGCCTGTGAATTAGAGGATTATGAAGTGAATATGATGGTTGAGCCCAGAAAGGGATCTACTTGGAAAGATATACACTTGAGCCCCCAATCGTGGGTGTGACTCTTTGTATACTAGTGTATCTTAGTGTATATATATATTTTCCTTTGTGTCATCGAATTGCTTATTGTTTTTTCCCTTGATTGGAAGATGTCAACGTAGTCTTAATTTTACTTAGGATTCGCAGATGGTGCCATTCATCATACACAAAACTTGGCTTCCGTCGCTTGGGTCATTTACTCACCCAAGGGCCAACTGGTGTCTTCAAGTGGCATTTGTCTCGAGCCATCAACGAATAATATGGCTGAGTATAGCGTCGCTATAGATATTTTGTGCAACTCCATTTAACATGGTTTTTATAGGTTCTCCTGGACTTTGTTGGGCCCCAACAATCCCCTTATTTATTTTTAATCAAGATCTAGGGTCCCTTGAAATTTTACTTGGATTCTTCGTTTTTTTTTCCTTTGACTTGATTGGATTGGTAATGGTTTTCTTTGTTTCGAGGTTGGTTTGAGTTTATATTTTTTTCTTTTGTTTGGATTGAATTTCATGAAATTCAAATGCCTTTTCGTTTTTCTTTCTACAGTGTTTTGATGTTGATGGGTGAGCTTCATAATTTGGGAGTTTTTTATTACCTCTTCCTTATTGAATTTATCTGCTATGAGAACGGCTTGGTTGAAGATATGGATTAATAACAATGATTTTACAGGAAGAGCGTTTATTGCGACACATCTTTTCTATGACATTTGTTCACATTTGATCAAATTTGAATGAGGGAGAGACGAACATAGAAATCTTAATTTAAATGATTACTTTCGTTTAAATTATGATTATGTTTTTGTCTTTTGCTTATTAGCAATCATTTTCACAAAATCATTTGGTAGGTTTAATTAATTAAATTATTTTTTCAGTTTGCATCTCATTTCAAGAAAAAAAAAAGAATTATCTATCATTTGTTTGATTTTGTGAAAACCCAAATTTAATATTTTTCTTCTCTCGATCAACTTGAAGCTTCTAGAATTTTAAGATCATATTTGAAAGGAAAATATAAACAATATTTGTTTAGAACTTATAGTTAGTTTAAATTCATTTTAATTTTATTGTTCTAGATTTTGTTTTATTCACAATTTTTAGGTTATTAATTTGGTTTTTTTTTATTTCACAGGTTTCTATTATCATTTATTTGGTACAGATGTGATCATGGCTTGATTTTATTATCTAAATACGTTCAAGATAATTGATCCAAAAATAATATTGGATTGCTGCAAATAATTTATGAGCAACAACAGATAAGATTTGGAAATGCATTCAAGAACAGACACACGATTTTGTGGTACTGATTGCAGACAAACCATGAGGAATCTAAAGAAATGGTTGAAAGCCCATCTACAGAATGGACCCATTTAGCTTACTCCCGAGCTTTTCCCCCAAAAAATGCACGATTTGTGAAAAATTGTTGTCTATTTATGAGGAAAATTTGAGGTGGCGGAAATTATTAGTGATGCCCAGACTGTTCATTCATGGCATAAATATATGAGAAAGTTCAGAGCCCAAGATAAATGAAGAAATTGAGAGGAGGATTTTTATCCTTTATTTTTTGTATATTATTTCTTTTGTAAACTTTTTTCTTTTCAAATGGAGTAATGGATGGTTGGAATCTTTGAGAGAATGGACTAGTATTTTCAAAGAAAAATATGGAATTCCATATTGCTTAATGGATTTTGTCTTGTGAGTAAAATGTTTTGTTTTCATTATAATATCTTCATATTCTTTGAGTAATTGATTATGCATTGATTTAAATTAGATTTAGTCTGTTTTATCAATACATGGTTAATTTCTATCATTCATGTATTAATGTTTTCAATCTTTAAAAGTCTATTATCCCAAAACTTCATTTTGGACCTTATGATGAACTTATTATACTGGAACTATATGGGATACAGTTTACTCTTTGGATTTTGTCCTTTTGTAGAATGTCCAATGTTAATATTGTTTCTCATATAATTTCTGAATATGAAACTTTATTTGTATTGAACTAGTTTTAGACTATTCTGAAAATAATTTTTCATTTTATGTTTTCATTTATATGGTTCATTATATTTTGGTTCCTTTAATATCTGTGGCTAATAATCTATTGATACATTTTGAGTTTACATATAATGTTGGATAGTTGATAATACCACTTGCCGAGGGTTGGAGTTTATTTCACTTTTAGCTATTGGACATTTTAAAGTCACATGAGATAAAATCATTTGTCTTTCTGTCATGTCAGACTTGTTCCGGAATATAAAAGACTTCTTTGAGTTTTTTCAGGAAGTATCATGCTTGCTTTTGTCATAGGTTTACACTTGACACAGGTTAAGAGGAGCTTATACAAATAAAGAGAGATGCATTTAACTTAGTACTGCTGATCAATGAGAGGTTAGTTAGTTTATATTTTGTTTGATTTGTTGATTTGCAAATGGATAATGATTACATTATTTAAACGTTAAATGCTTTGTCCATTAACATTATATCATTTATAATATTTATTATTAATTTTTTTTTTTTATGTCTGGCGGAATCAACAACTAGTTGGGCACATGCTCGCGTTACACGTGGCCGTGTTATCCAACTGCTACCACTATAACCTCCAAGTGTGCCCATGATGCCCCTTACGCGGCACACATTGTAAGTCGGGGGGAGTTGAACTCAAAACCTCATGGAACTTCATTTTCACGGCACTTTCCAATTGAGCTGCCCCCCCGGGGGCATATCAGTTATAATATTATTCATTCATTGTTTATTATATTGTCATTTATAGTATAAAATTATTTTATTTATTTATTTTTATTTTTCATCTTGTTCCAATCCATTAGTTGAAAACAAATCATTTTCACGAGGATTTATTTTAAACCTTGCAATTGTATATATCTATTATATATAATACTACTATTAGTTCAGAAATTGTATTAATTTTGATTTCACATTTAGTTAGTTTACATCTCTTAACTATTTGATAATCATGGTTGGCTAACAAAGCCATAAAACCCATTAGGGGAGATTATCCCAAACGACTTGGGTTAAATAAACAACCTCGGTTCAGATCTTCCCTTCCAGTTGACGGTGTTTCATAAACGCTCGTCAACAGACTTCCAGTTAGTAGTATGTCATTTAAACGATAATTACCGTGTGTGAAACCCTAATCTACTCTGATGATTCCAACAGGTACGACTTTTGGAACGATACTTTGATTTTATTACTTATAATCACATACTTAGAAGTTTTAATTATGTATCTGATGCATTTGCTAATTAGGTTTTAGATTGTCATTTGTCATATAACTAAAGTAAATAAAACATAGTAATCAATGTACACATTGTAACATATATAAGTAAAGTCGAAGACCAATGTTTTTTATATTTCATATCTCCAAAAAATATGGTGTCATAGTACAAAATGGGGCTCACACCCTCAAAATACATATATGGGCAGTAGATATAATGACCATGGAATCTACTCTTGTGGCACCAGATGTGTATCATGATAGCGCACTACAGGGTTTGCGAGACACTGAAAGAGTCGCACCCATGCACGGGGCACACCCACCACCTGCCACTGCATATCCTCTAGCAGATCCTCCACTTGAACCTTATGAATCCTATGTGTTAATCGAGAGAGGTTCCCTTACACATTTTGAAGCACTCTCTCTGCATCTCCTTCTGCATGCTCATGTCCTTAGTTCCTCCGTCGATTTCGTGGGAATCCATCTAGTCGTCGCAGACCCACATCTGCATGACAAATCCATTGTTAATACTTGATTCCATACATAAATATTTGCGTTTTTTATTCTTCTTGAAAAACACAAAAAAATAAAATATATAAAAATTTTCATACCTATATTACTGTAGGCGGATCATGGTGGAAAAGGCATATATTTATCTCCTCTGTAGTCGATCCCAACATAAGGGTATTCAAATATGGCTATCACCTATCGACGCCACGAGAAGAAGAACTCATCGTGGTAGGGGGTTGGTACCCTACCTCCTCCTGATTGCCTCATCACGTCGGTCCACTGTGACATGGTTGGATTATGTGGTCTGTGTGGAACGATCTCCACTCTAGGGCTCAAACTTGGAACCCACTCAAAGAAAAAACCACACAAAATAGATGTGAACCCGAAGTTTCTTTTCCTCCCCTGTTTGAAATATGCTAGTTGTCTCTTCATGTTAGCCAGAAGTGAGGTGCACCAATCATAAACTATGGGTCGTGAACACTCCACTGCGTAAAACATGAGTGGCATTGATGCATGGTGCAATGAGTTCGACCCCATGATCCATGTAAGTACAAGAACAATTATCTTTAAACTCAGGTTCTCGATTGCTCTGATGGGGAGTTGGCTCCCTACTTTTTCTGTGGATGCAACACAGTGGGTGGAAATGTAGTCCTATATGTTCACACCACCCCCAACTCCCTGGGCTTTGAGATTCACCACCTCTCCATGGTGATACAATCTCTTATAAAAAATAGTTTGCGGACTTGTATGTGGGTTGTAATGTTAAAATTCATGTGTAGTGCCACATATACATGGGAAATATTTTCCTTTCCTGCGTACATGTCTCCATATACACGACCCAATGAACTACAACCCGTGTACACCCTAATTCATAAGTTGCACCCTCTAAAACTCAAAAAATGAAGACTAATTTGAAATTGTAAACCACTAGAAATGAAGAGGAGGGGAAGAGCACTTATTTGGTCCAGAAAGTTGTCAATTCCATTGCTCGTATCTCCCACAATAAACACTTGAATATCGTGCAAAAATTGGTCCAAAATGCACTATGTGGGTAAAAACCTCAAATGGTATGGTAAAATTGGTTATTTTTACTATTAGTAGAATTTTTTGACCCACTTTACATAGTTTTTGCTAATTTTTTGACCTAGTGGACTAATAGTGCAGTGGAAGGAGTTGGTTTTGGTGGTTTTGACTAGGTATTTTTGCGGTTTCTAGTGTCATTCCGCCCGTTCATGACGTTGGAAAGTATTTTCTTTGACCAACATATAGGATAGGTTGTCACTCCATCTTGCATATTTTCATTATCCTATGATTGTAATCCATATGCCTTAGGTACAAACCCATTTATTAACAACATGGAACCTTCCTACTACTATTAGAAGTGTCGTTATTAAGTGGTAGAGGCTTACCAAACATGAGTTCCCTAGTTAGAACTTTTATGTCATTTGGTGCCCATGCAAAAATTATTCCATAGGACTGGGAGTCCCTTACAATTCTGATATGACTTTGCATTCGAACCTCATATTGTTACTCATAAGCATTCTGACCTTCACCTATGGGACTCCCACTGAGTCTTGTCTAAGCTTTTTTCTGATTCTCTCAAAAGAGAAAATATTTCCGAGTGAACTTGTCTCTTTCACACTCGTTAAATGGATTTGAAAATACATTTATTTGGTGTAAGTTTAACCCTTTTTCGGACCAAGTAGACTAATTTTGAAAAAGAAATACTCTATTCATAATTGGCTAGAAGAGTTCTCCTGGGTATTGTTTTATACTTTTTTAGGCCTAGGGAACTAAATTTACGAAAAATGACATTCTTTGGAGTTAAGTTGTTATTACATTGCATCCTCCTGCTTGTAGTATTGAGCCTATTGTTGGTTCTCACTTTCTCATTACAATCCTATTACCTCAACAATTTGCATCACCAGCCAAGCAGAGCCTTGTTTATATCCTTTGCAGCTTGACACCCTGTACCCTAAGAGGAAACATTCCCCAAGTGTCCATGTCCTGCATGCACTTCCTTGCATTGAGAAAAGGTATGTTCCACTGTTGGAACTAGTTGTTTATTCGTGACACTCATTTCCTCCATTGTATGATAACATTCATTTGCCTATGAAAAAACAAAAAAAAGATGGGTGGGAAAATAATATTATCTTATATTGGCAGCAGTCATGTCACCTTTGAATAGAGAATTTTTTTTTGAGTCCACTTGTCATCCAAAGTTTGAGTTTAGCATGACCTTAGGAAGCTGAGCTCATTACTTAGAGTTTACTCCTCCGACTGGTTATTCTTCTAGTCCCTATGGAGAGTTCGATTGGTGCCTCCTGCATCACAAAGTTTCATTATCAAGTCTATGTTGTCGGAGTCTTCCATATGTCTCATGCTCTTGTTCAAAGGTGTCTATAAGCCTGTGTCGACCATTTCTCAGAATTCTTGACTTTGCATGTCGGCCATACCCTTAGTGTGTCTCAGAGTTACATGAAGTTGTAGTCCTATTGTGCACCCTGGTCCTACTTTCATTATGGATAAGTAACCTTGAACCCAACAGTCGACGTCTCCTTATTGGCCATTGACTGGGGGGTTTCCCTTGTTTTCGACAGCAAGAAATATATTCACACATTGGAATTTGTGCAGTGTCTTGGATTCCATTAGCCTTATTGGTGGTTTCCTCTCCTTTGTCGGTAGTCTTCCTTATTTTCTTCTATTCAGAGGGTCGTTTTCATGCACTACTTGCAACTGGTGCATGTGAAAGACGCATAGGGTTGTTGGTTCGTGAGCATTCTCTTCATCCGAGTTCCTCCAAATCATCAAGCTACTGCTTTTTACCTCATGCTGACCGATGAGAGATTTCTTAATTCTCTCCTTTTAGCGAGTCCTTCCATTGACTTCAGCTCATCTATTATGGAAATGAGGCCTAGATTTCTATGAGTACCTAGAGGCTTACAATCATAAGTGGCAGGTTATCTCACCATTGATAGTTGGGGAATACATCAATGTCTCTTGATCGATGGATTCTTCACGTGTTCGACCTCAACATCTTTATTCACACTTGTAATAATGTACTTGGTGCCTTGATACCTACTTTCATTATAGATAGGTTGTCTGACATTTGTTAATGATATACATTAATTATCGGTAATCAAACACAGTCTCATTGTGTTCGACCTCAACTCCTCTATTCACATGATGTAGAATTGCACATTTGTAGGACCGTGTAGAAGGATTGAAGACATCAGTTTATAGTAGCATATTTCCTAAGCTGTTGCTATCATTCATTGGACCAATACCTATATGACTTCAGTGATCATGGGAGATCAGATTGTACTCCATTGTATACATATATCTTCAGATTGATTTTAAGACTGTGTTGGCAGCCAACTCATTTTTTTGTATTACTATAAAAACGCTGCCTACACCTCTTGTCTTCTAAACGACAAATCGTCGTCGCACTATGCTTCAAGACATTTGTTTCTTTTTCGCGACAATTGCAATTTGATTTCGATTTGATTTTTCACAACTGAAAGTGTGAAAACACCTCTCTCGTTGTCTGGATTGTCGTCATCTTTTATTGGTTTGTTGAAAGACATTTGACCATTGGTTTATCATTTCACTGCAGAAGTTTTTTTCAAACTGTATCCATTCACTTTAATTGAACCATTCAATTTCTCTATTGGAAATGTTAAGTTATGAGTTATGCGTGATGTCTTAGGTGACGTAATTTCTTTTGGTTTTGTATGTGACTCAATTCTTATTACTTTGAACTCTCAACTTATCATTTTCATATGATCATATGTTACAATGTTTTGACACTTCGATTATGCTAAAACACATTGGCAATATTATGAGTTTAATTTCATATAAAGTGGTGATAGTTTTAAGTTTTGCAAAAGTGTTTTGATCAACCTATTGGCATTTCGATTATTTGATGTTAACCCCCGATACAATTGTGTGATGGGTTTGATATCATGGAACGATCATATAGTTTCGGACTATGTATGGGCATGAATGTATTAACAGTGGTATGAAGCATTGAAGTGACACGACTGATCGATGGTTAGTGCTGGATACTATGTTGATTGAACTGTACACTTGGCACTTGAATGTAATGCGTGGT
>SNQJ01S0011177.1:0-17838 GCA_010110895.2 Picea sitchensis
CTCTCCACAATCTCGAAAGGTCCCATGAACCTAGGAGAGAGTTTAGCTCCCTTTCCAAACTTGATCGAAATCTTATGTGGTTTAACTCGCAAGAAAACTCAATCGTCGACCTCGTAACTACGGTCGACTCGATGCTCATCGAAATAACTCTTCTGTCGATCCTGCGCTTCTTTAATCCTTTGTCTTATGGTTTGCATTTGCTCTTCCATTTCTTGGATCACTTTTGATCCCACCAGGATCTTATCCTCAAGCCGATCCCAACTCAAGGGCATCCGACATGGTCACCCATAAAGAAACTCAAAAGGCGCCATCTTAATGGTGCTCTGGTAACTGTTGTTGTAAGTGAACTCTACTAGAGGCAAGAATTCCTCCCAATGCTTTTGTTGGTCCATTATGTACATGCACAACATTTCTTCCAAGGTTTGGTTCATTTGTTCGGTCTATCCGTCAGTCTCTGGGTGATACGCAGTACTAAAATTAAGTTGGGTTCCCAAGGCCTCTTGGAAACTCGTCCAAAATCGTCCAGTAAACACTGATCCTCGATCGGATATAATCCTCTTAGGCATGCCATGCAGCCTCACAATCTCACTAATGAAAACTCTAGCTATGTCAGGTGCCTGATATGTCGTACGCACAGGAATAAAGTGAGTACTCTTCATCAGAGTGTCTACTACTACAAAAATCAAGTCATGTCTCCTTGCTGTCAGTGGCAATCCAACAATAAAATTCATCGAAATGACCTCCCAGTTTGACTTTGGGATGGCATGTGGTTGTAGTAATCCTACTGGGTGTCTATGTTCAGCCTTTAACTGCTGACACTGCAGACATCTGGCCACATAGTTGACTATGTCGGCCTTCATTCCCTTCCAAAATAATAAGGGCTTAAATTCTTCCCTCATCTTCCTAACTCCTGGGTGAACCATGTAAACTGCTCTATGAGGCTCGCTCAGGATCAACATCCTCAACTCGTCATTTGGTGGTACGTAAATCCGAGTTCTAAACCTCAATAACCCATCACTATCAAGTGAAAATCCCTCGTATCGTGGTACCATCATGGCGTTTTTTCCGATAAAACCCTCGACCTCTTTGTACCAATCATCATCACACTGTAAAGTGAGAATATTCTCACGTAGATCCGTCTGAAGAGGAAACACCGAAAAGATGTGTGGCCTCCGACTCAAAGAATCTGCCACTCGGTTCACCATTCCCTTTATGTAAATAATCTCAAAGTCGTACTCGCTAAGAAATTCCGACCAACGCCGTTGTTACGCGTTCAGGTCGCTTTGCATAAAAATGTGTTGCAGTCCACAATGATCAGTCCTTAGTTCAAATTTTCATCCAACAAGGTAGTGTCTCCAAACCTTCAAGGCATATACGATGGCTAATAACTCCAAATCGTGTGTCACATAGTTTTCCTCATGCCTTCTCAATTTCCTCGAAATGTAAGCAATCACTCATCCGTCTTGCATCAAGACTCCACCTAAACCTTCCATGGATGCGTCAGTGCATACCAAGAAGTCTGCGTCCATGTCAGGGACCTTTAGTATTGGCGTTGTGGTCAACAATTCTTTAAGCCTTCGAAATGATTTCTCGGTCCATACAAACTTCTTGTTTTTCTTCTGCAATTCCATGATCAGATTTGCTATCTTCTAAAATCCCTCGACAAACCGTCGATAGTATCCTGCTAAACCCATAAAACTACGCACTTCTATGACATTCGTCAGCATAGTCCATTCCATAATAGCCTCAACCTTGGTTGGATCCACGGCGATACCTTCGCTATAGATGACATGCCCTAAGTAGTGAATCCTTGGTTGATAAAAAGAGCATTTAGACAACTTCCCATACAATTTGTGCTCTCGTAGACACTATAGTACCAAGTGCAAGTGCTCGTCATGCTCCTCCATCGTCCGGGAGTAGATCAAGATATCGTCAATGAATACTTGGACGAAATTGTCGAAGTATTCACGGAACAACCCATTCATCAAGCTCATGAATACCCCTCGGGCGTTTGTAAGTCCAAACGGTAAAACAAAAAACTCATAATGTCCAAATCTCGTCTTAAAGGTGGTCTTAGGGACGTCATCCTCCTTGATCCATAACTGGTGATACCCTGATCGCAAATCGATCTTGGATAACACCATCGCATCATTCACTTGATCGAACAGATCATCAATTCTTGGTAAGGGATACTGATTCTTGATCGTAGCCTTGTTCAATTGACGGTAGTCAATGCAAAGCCTCCATGATCAGTCCTTCTTTCGTATGAAGATAAATGGTGCAACCCACGGTGACACACTAGGGTGTATCAGTCCCAGGTCCAACAACTCCTTCAGTTGCATTTTCAGCTCTTGCAACTCTGGGGTCGACATCCGATAAGGCGTTCTTTCTATCGGTCCGGTCCCCGGTTTCAGGTCTATGGTAAACTCCAGTTCCCTTTCTGGCGGCATCCCAGGAAACTCCTCTAGAAATACGTCCGCAAACTCCTTCACCACCGGAAGGTGTTCTAGACCTTCCGCTACTCCCTTTTCATTTAGCGCGAGGATTGCATAAAGCTTACACCCCTTGCGCATGCTCTTCTGTAACTGTAAGGAAGAGATGAACCTCAGGGATACTCCCTGGTTCCATCCTACAATCACACATCTCTTTCCTTCGTCATCGACCAAGCTCAACCGTTTTGTCTTACAGTTGAGTATCGCCTCATGCGATTCTAACCAATCCATACCAATCACGATGTCATAAGATCCTAATATCATGATGTACAAGTCAAACCTCGTGACAAACTCTCCCAGGTTAAGGGCACAGCCCGTAACCTTTCCTCCAAACTTCTGTTTGGCTCCTAAAGCCATCTCTACGGAGCTAAACTCATCTTGTTCGACTGCCTTTACCTTAATTCATTTTAGCGCGACACCAGAAATGAAACTCTCAGTAGCACCTGGGTCTATCAAAATAGTAAGGGTCTGGTCAGCGATAGTACCTATCGTCTCGAGCATAGTCAATTGGTGCTCTGCTTGGCAGTTATTCACCGTCGCATGAATCTAATGGGCCTTGCCCATATCTCCCACGGTAGTGGGTCCGGCTGATCCGGACACTCTGGTCCTCTCCACAGGATAGTCACGCTGGTAGTGTGGCTTCCCACATGTCCAAAACCCCTTCTTCGGTCCAGTAGTCCTGGTACCCGAAGTAGAAGATGACGGCCCACCGACCTGGAACCCAGGTCTATTCTGCTGAACAGGCTTAGACTGCTGCTGCTGTGGGTGACGCTGTTGCTGATGCTGTGGTCCCTGATAAGGTGCCCACTGCTGAGCTGGCGACCATTGGGGTGTAGTGAAAGTGGATCCTCTCTAGAAGCCATGATATCTCGACATAAGTCTCGCTGGTGTCTGATGTTGCGGTGTACCAGATGAACCCTGCCCTGCTGGTCTCGTTGGAGTCCTGGTCTAACCCCCATTGATAAACTCCTCCTCTACTATGAGGCCCTTTTGGACAACGTCGTGCAAGGTTTGAGGCATCAATATCCTAACCTTTGCACGCAGGCTGTCGTTAAGGCCAAACATGAACTGGTTGACATTGAGCTTCTCAGTGTTAAGGTGCAGAGCATACCAGAGTAGCTCCATAAAACATGCCTCGTACTTGGGCACCGTATGAGCTCCCTATCGTAATGTGTTGAAATCATTGAGCTGATGCTCGATGAATTCCTTTGAAAGGTACCTCTCCCGGAACCATTCCTCGAATAGTTCCCATGACACGTCTTTGACGACCATGTTCAACTACGGTAGGAGTGTCTTCCAACATAGAAGAACGCTCCCCTTTAGTTGAAATACCACCATGTAGACCTTCATGTTGGAGGTATAATCGTGAAGTGCGAAGCACATCTCCATGTTATCCAACCATGCCTCGGCGGCGGTGCCATCCGGGGCACCAAAGAACTCAAGAAATTTAACCTTCTCAAGTTCATGGTGAATGCTACTCGTAACGGCTGGTGTGCGTGGCGGAACCTCAGCGGGTGCTGGTGCCCTAGCCTCGTCTCTGTCCAATTAGCTGCTCAGCGCCTCAGACATGCGCTCAAAAGATCTCATCATCCCCACGACATCGCCAACTGCTATCTGCTCCTATCCGAGAACCTGTTCACCTCCCTGGGGGTTAGACCCCTCAGGCATCGATGCTACTAGAGGTTTCACGCCTCCTCCCCTAGCACCCTGTCGTCTGCCTCTGTGACGTCCTATAACCATGATTACCTGTATGCACACAATCAACTCGATCAACAATAGTATAATCAAATCTAATCATGTCAAGGGAAACCGTAGCGAATCCCAAGTTGCGGGTCAAACTTGCTCTAATGCCATATGTAATGAACCTCCTCGTTACAACCACAACTTTGATAACAGGTGCAATTTTTTTTTTTGTTTATTAAAGTGTGTGCACGCGTGTAGAAAGGAAATACACACACTTGACTCTATGTCACCACCCGCACTAACAAGATGCAACCATGAAGATCACAACAAGAAGACATAAGGGGCACAACAAGTAACTGCAAGCATTAACGACCATCTACATAAGGAAGAATCCAGAATAGTATATTTTACTATTTCTGCATAGGAAAGCAGGGCGTTTAATCTTAGTCCTCTGCTCCGGAGAGAGAGAAGGTCAGATAGGCTCCTGGCCGACTGCTTAGGCAGAAACTAGTAACCTGACGATAAACAAAATGCAAGCAAGACGAACACAGCAAGACGACACACGACGTACCACAGTAACAACATGCGTTTAACGATGATCAATGACAATAAGTAAGACTGACTACTCGCCCTTCCTACCCTGCAATGGTTAGGACCTCCAAGACACCTAAGCAACGCTCAAGGCTAGGTTCCCATCGATTTTAACCATTTAAGTTCTCAGGGCTGGCGACTGTTCTGAGGAACATGGAGGTGTCTACATCCCGCTCGACACAAACATACCAAGCACGCGAAAGGTTTACCAACCCAGTACCAGATTAATTTTAAAGAACAACACCCTTCATTTACTAACTCAGAATAATTTTATTGTTCTTAATTCAAGAACATTTCAACATATAAGTTCATCATTAACAATAAACATTACAATTCCATTATCATGCAATAATAAACGCATTACATTTATATCACATTAACCTTGCGAAAATAACAGGCACCTTTATCAATATGTGATATCCATAAAAATACAACTACAATATCTTTTTCATAAATGACAACACCATGATATATTTTAATCAATAACCCTGCAAGTTATCCATCACATTAAAAATACCATATCTTTACCACAATTGATGACACCATTGTATATTTTTAATCAAGTAATCCTTGCAATAATCCATTACATTAAAACTACCTTATCTTTACCACAATTGACATAACTTGAACACTACCATTAACATGAGCATATTGTAAATTTATTTAATAGAAATCCTAATTAATTGCCATCCATTACTAAGCAACTTTAATTGATGGTACATCCCCATTTATTGAATCACAATAAATTATGGTACTTAGTTCCAGGGGACTTACATTTATGTCATTAGTAACAATAAATTATCCATAGCATACGATAAAATTGCAATGTCATTACCTTTTAATACCATAGTTTTGCAAATAAAAAAAAACATAGTCACACTATATCTATAGGTTATCCAACTCTAACTTTACATTTTGTTTTATGTTGCAATGACCGTACCTTTAAATAATCCAATTCTAATATTATATTGACACTACCTTTCATTACAATAACTTTGCAATTAGAATAACAATGACATTTCTATTATATGTTATCTACACTAAAGTTACACTCTATATTACATTGGAAAAACAATACTCTTACTATACTCATTTATGTTTTCATAACATCAATAAAATTTCGGGAATATTTTACTAATATAAGGATATCCTTACTTACCTTTGTGGGTTATGATAACATTGCATCAGACTAAAAATAGGATTTCCCTTTTTATATCGCTAACACTACGTTCTATCTTATAATGCAAGAGCAATCTAAATCTATTACAGTGGCCTAATGATTACATAATACAATAACAATACATTAGAGTAAGCATCTCTTTACCAATCATAACAACACTCGCGATATCCATAACAGTCATCATTTACGCTTTTTATATTCCCATATCAATTCATTGATAAATACAATAAAATAACCCACATTACATTCTATGAATTATCAAACATAAACAAACTAGTGGCCCAGCACTACGCCAAGTAAAGTAAGAAAGTTAGCAAGGAGATGGCTGGGAATGCGTGCCAGGTATGGATGATCAACTTGGCAACTAGAGAAATAGTAACTATCGGAGTGAGGAGTCAACTTAGAATTCTCTGACCGCGTCTTAAAGGAAAATCCTTCCAGAGCCGCAGGTCATGCTCTTGCAGAGGTAAAAGTAAATAAAATTTTAAATCATAAACTACAGGGAGAATGTCCGGATTGAACGCTGTTGGCAGGGGCTATTCTGGGGAATTCTTTTTACCGCTGTAGAGGTGGTGAAATTTTATGAGTTTAATACAGATTGCTAGGTAGTAACTATCCCGAGTTGGCACTGTTTTTCCAGGATGGAATGGACGTTTTTAATGACAATGGCAGAGACAAATTCAAGGGGTTTTCGCACCATTTGGAACCTCTGTGCTAGGCTCAAAGAGAGGACATAATGCTGCTTCTTCTTCACGAGGAAGGCCCATGTCAAGCATACTGGTGCAAATAAGTAACGGGATGGTGCAGATTTTGTCCCTTTTGAGATGTTATATCCACGATAAGCTTGATTGTTACGCAAGTAACAACTTGCCAATAATTGAGAATTCTCGGAAGGGTATTCGTCACAGAGTCATTCGCCAATAAAAATATCAGTGCTGTACATGTATAGATGAAGGCTATAGTTTATGCATTCCACCATTCAGGACTCCATGATTCATTAGTAAAAAAACCGGCCAAAAACTACCAAATGAGTATGCGCGTATCGCCTGTTTGAATCGCAGGAAGTGTGCGTGTATTGTCTGTTTGAATCGGAGGAAACCCCCAGGAACGCCCAGAAACTACAAGAGCATAAACAGCCAGCACGATCTCTAAAAATATACAAATGCGATGACTCCTCCGTGTTGTTATAGGTGAGATCAAGGCTGCTGCGACCATTTGAACAACGCCCACTTAAACCAGCCTGTGTTAAGACGCGAGGCGGGAAGAGAGGAAACACCTTGGAGCCACTGGCATGGGTGCAATGTGCAGGAGGTAAATGGCTACCAGAAACAGGGATACAATGACCTGGTGAGGCTAGGTTAAACCATGTGAAGGGATAGGAACTCCGCCACAAACGTAGAGCCCACTCAACTCTGTCGAGAATGCATAACACTAAGGGACAAAGTTAAAGGATTGAGTGCTAATTAAACTAGAGACAAAAATCTGTACTGAGTTACCGATCGAGGCAAGGTTTTGGCTATGGCAAGGTGTTTTGAAAACAACCTGGACTTGTACAAAGACTGAAAATTATCTGAAGCTACACTCCTACATGATTTATACCCAACTATCCTTGCAAACAACGCTAGAATCATTTGAACCAAAATTTAAAAACACCAAAGTCTACCGCTAGTGATATAGCTTATCCAAGGGGAAAAATAAATATATATCCAAAATAATTTATCATTTACTTCTAACAATTTACCATCAAATATTTCGAACCCAGCATAATCATATTGCAATCTACTCTACTAAATAAGAACATACCGTGGCCTTTTCTCCCGCTTCGAAGGACGTCCACACGCTCCGAGTCGCTCCCACTCGTCGACCATCGAGACCTCACCAGTACCTCCCAGCCAATCGCTAGGGGTACTCTGCTTCCCCCTTATCTCCTCGAGCCGCAAAGGGGCCACACACTATCCAGATGGTATGTCTAGCTTCCCAGCTCGCCTCGCAAGGCCGAGCTACCACTCCTATCTGAGCTGGAAAATCCCAACTCTCCACAAGTAATCAGTCAAGTCACAATTCTGGCAGTGTAGCATTATGCTCACAGTCGATCCCCTTTCTTCCTCATCTCCCTTTTCTTTTATAGAGTTTTGAGACCCACCAAATTTCCTAATTCACATTTTAAATTAAGTTTCAACAAAATATTCTAAATATTCTCCATCGCACAAGTGTCGTCCATCCCCCTCTTCTCTCCAATAAATATTTTCTTTAAATTTATTAATATTCTCAAATCCCTCACCCAGCTAGAGTCGCTCCTAAATTTACTCCTAGGTGTTCCTAGATCCCCTTAAATGTTTTAAATACTTTCCTAAAAAAAAATGTTACTAAATTAGCTCAGATTAGCAGGTTCTTAATTGCAAATTCCTTACTATGTTGACCGTGATTTTTACCATAAGTTCCCATCTTTCCTTTATTAAGTTTCCTCCATTACTTAGTTTCCTAATTCTTATTATTCCCCTCTTTCCCCTTTTTATTAAAGCCCAAAATGGCAGTTGCATTATTAAATCTTTTCTTTTTATTATTTATTTAATATCTTTTGTACTTTCATAAGTTAGGAAATAATTTCTTCTTTGCAAATTTTTAAATCCCTTAGTTTAATTAAATTCTTACTCTCTTCATTTACCCCAAGAATTTTATGAAGACTAAACTATTATTGAAGTGGGTTTTTGTTTAAAATTTTTATTTTTATTCTTAAGGTCCTTTCTTAAGGTTAGATTAAATTTTTACCCTAGAGAAATTTTAGACTTATGAATTAGATTCTGAACTAGGCGACACTTGGTTAGGGAAGTTGTTTAAGGATTTCTTAAGGTGTTTAAAGTCTTGGGGACATCTAGGTTTGTTTCTTCATCATCATCAGCGCGACGTGCGCTTCAGGACGCACCACGTGCTCCAAGGGTGCCACTCACCTCATTCGTTTCTTTTGCACGACATGCCCTTCAAGATGCACCACATTCTCCAAGGGTGCCACTCGCTTCTTGTGTTTCTTTTGCATGACGTGCCCTTCATGATGCACCACATGCTCTAAGGGTGCCATTTTCCAACTTGACTGATTGTTAGACATCTATAACCCCTAGAGTCAACACTTCCCCAGGTGAACTTGTGGGAGACTAAGGGTTCTAAGGAATAAGGCCCCCACCTTATTGCGCGCCCCTTATAATCATCGCGAGCGACTATTACAGTCTGCCCTGACGGAATCATGGATCGTCTCAAACTAGGTAATCGATAACCTACAGTTCGAGCCACGATGGGAGTGCTAGTAGGCTGTGGCAGGGCTGTTGTCCACACCTCTCCCTCAACCTCTCTAGAAATCGTGTGTGGCCCCTTTACTCCATATGTGAGTCTGGTCGGCAAACTATCGTCAACCTGTATCATCGACAATCATGTCAGAACATGTCAACATCATATCATCAAATCAATGAAATATCATAGTAAATAAATCAACCCAAATAGCACATTCCCTGGCTCAATCCGGAGTCCAAGGGGTTCCACTGATGCCTTTGCATCCTCAAGGTCCAAAACCCTGCACACTNACATCATAACAGTCCAGATCACTTGCGAGCAAGTGTCCTCAAAGAATAAGTTTTATCAGTGTGTCAGAGTGGGATGTTACAGTTGCTTCGCTATGGTTCTGTGGCCCCGTGTCTTTGTTATGACGTTCTCCATTATTATAGTAGCACAACCACTAACTTGTGGTTGAGAACATCGAAAGATATACATGCTTGAAAATGAAACGCTTGGTGGGTCAACCAACCATCGAATATGAAACGTGGACAGTTGAGGAGGAAGTTGAAGTAGTGTCCATTAATAATCCAAATGTGGCAATTATATGGTGCTACAATGATTTCTTAATATGATTTGGTAAATGTTAAAAAGTAAACAGGTTAACGGATGCATTGAAAAATACAAGGAAGTTATGAAGAGTAAATCATGTTCATTGATGTGGGAGGACAACTAAGAATATGCCAGCATCTTCAATTGTTAACCATCAAATTAGACTTTTAAATTAAAAGGTCATTAATTGTGCCCATTACCAATAGATATATGCCTTTCGACGTAATTATTGGTAATTGACATTCCCCACTTTCATAGAAAACTAATCAAATTTGGTCCAATCTTCGTTAGTGCACTTTGTGATTTTATAAGATGAAAAGGCGTTAATGCAGTTATCAAACATAAACCCTTTTCCTTTTCGTTAATCCAGTATAATTTTTCAATATTTCTCTTCTAAAATAACAAAAAAATATGGATATGTATATGTAGTTAGTTAAAATAATGTCCATTTTATATATTTATTTAATATCACAAATGTTTGTATTAATATAAATAATATATATCATTAATATAAATAATGTTCATACGGACACGAGCGACTGGAGCGAGTGAAGCCGAGCGGAAGAACACGATTCGTGGAAGTCTCGTGCAAGGAATTTTTCGCTGGGGCTTCAACGGAAAGTTGAAGTTCCTTTCTGAAGTCAGTAAGGTCGAGTTCCACTGGAGCTTCCCTCCATCCTGAGGACGGAGCATGCAAGCGATTTTGTGAGGGCGAGCTGGTGAGGGTTTGCTGGGAGAGGCCGAGCCTTCTTTTGAAGGGTGAGTTTTATAGGGGAAGTTGTGACAGGCCCTGTGGACTCCTTTCTCTAACAAGAATACGAACCATGGCAGAGTGAAGGGAGTAAGGTTGGCATTGCCATGGAGGCCCAAGACTCGCCCCTCGGACCCTCGCATGATACGCCCCCTGATGTTGAAGCTGTCTTCTCCTCTCTGCTAGCCTCACTGCCCAAAAAGAAGAAGTCTGAAGCCACTAAGTTCATAAAAAATCTCGACGATGTACCTGAGGTAAACCTCCCTCCTGAGGGGCCGATCCAGGTCGCCTTGTCCCTGGTAGATCGGGCCCTGGTGGGTCAATTCACGGGCCTTTGGCCCTCGCCAAAATCGACAGAAAACTGGGTCGTTAAGAATTGGAATCTGCTGATCAAGAACAAAGTCACCTCTTATTTTCTGGGTAGAGGCTACTTCCTGTTCGAGTTCAATACAAAAGAGGACAAAGACTTGATCTTCAGAAATGGGCCTTATTTCATGGGACCTCAGGGCCTCTATCTCAATAAATGGACCCCTGACTTTGATCTGGCCGTGGATGTCCCAACGAAAGTTCCAGTCTGGGTTCGGCTCCCCAACCTTCCTGTGCACTGCTAGAACTGGGATTCCCTCAAGCACATTGGAGATTCTTTGGGAAAGTTCATCGATAGAGAAAACAATAACGATCAATATGATTGCGCCCGAATCTGTGTCGAGGTGGACTTAGAGGTGGGACTCCCGGAGGCCATCAAAATAAAGGTTGGCAGTTGGACACATGTGCAAGTGCTGGACTACAAGCAACTTCCTTTCAAATGCCGCAAATGTCACGTCTATGGCCATTTTGCAAGAGGGTGCCCGAACAAAGGGGAAGCAGAGAAAGGAAAGGAAGATGGTTGGAACCAAGTCAAGAGGTCAAATACAACTCACAAGAAGACTGGGGCTCAAGGCTCTCAGCCTGCCTCCACCCAGAATGATCCTCTGCCAAAAAGACAAGGAAATAGGTATGAGATCTTAAGCCCTTCAGAAGAGACTCCTCGGGAAGAAGCTAAGCAAGATAAACCCCCAGAGAAAATGACTACAGCAAGAACAAGTCCTGAAGAAAGTGACATGGAAAGAAAGAAGGATAAACAACCAGAAACCTCCGAGGAGGAGCATGACACAGAGGAGTCAGAGGAGGATGGAGAAATAGGAGAGACGCAGACATCGGTCAGAAGATCTGCAAGGGGCCGAAAATATGCTAAATAAAAGAGAGACCAAGAAACTTATAAAGCCAAGCTTCAGGGTAGTCAACCCACACTAGAGAAAATCCTTGACAAAAATATGAAGATGACTAAAAACCAAGGGCAAGGCTCCAAGGGAGCCCCTCATCATAAAAATAAACGATGAAGATTATCTCCTGGAACTGCAGAGGAATGCGGAGCAAAGTGAAAGAAGAAGCAACGAGAAGCCTCATAAGAAGAGAATCCCCCGACATTCTTCTGATTCAGGAGACCAAAATGGAGGACAATGAGTTTCTCCAAGTAAGCAAAAAATTCTGGAAAGGAAGTAGCGGCCAAGCAGTTTCTGCACGGGGAGCCTCTAGGGGCCTGGGCTCTCTTTGGAACCCTCTCAAGTACAAGTTGGTCACTGAGCTGCACAACACCCATTGGCTATTTTTGAAACTCCAACCTTTGGATTCGAGGGAGGCACTTAGTCTTTTCAATGTCTATGTTCCAACAAATATAGGGGAGAAAAGGGAGTGTTGGGACTCCATCAGGCACCTTTCGGAGTCAGAAAATTTAGAAAACATTATTGTTGCAGGTGATCTAAATCTTTTTTTGCGCATGGAGGACAAGCGAGGAGGCACAATCATAAGGGACCCTGCAAGGGAATGGGTGGAAGACCTCATGCAGGACTGGGACCTGCTAGATATCCCCCCGGAAAATGGTAAGTACACTTGGTCCAATAAAAGAATAGGTCCTGGTCACATTGCTGCTAGACTTGATAGATGTTTGGTGCAGAGCTCCTTTCTTTTGTTGGGCTTAGAATCTAGATTGCATATTCTCCCATGCAGTGTTTCTGATCATAAGCCCATTTTACCTGAGATGTTGGTCCACAAGGATCTTGGCCCCATTCCCTTCAGGTTCAATCCTCTTTGGGTCAAGGAACCTGAATTTCTGAATCTGGTTCTAGACAGTGGAAAATGCCAGTGAAAGGTTCAGCTTTCTTCATTTGGGAGGAAAAACTTAGAAGGCTGAAAGCTATTCTTAAATCTTGGGCCAAATGTCTTCCCTCCCCTTTAAAAGAGAGAAGGCAGGCTCAAGACATTCTTGCTCAGCATCATGCCCAAAGCGAAGATGTTGAAATTACTAAAGAAGTATTGGATAAGGAAGCTGAGCTTCAGCAAAGTTTCCATAAAGCGTGCCTCCTGGAGGAAGAGCATTGGAGACAAAAGTCTAGGAGTTTATGTCTTAAAGCGGGAGACAGAAATACTTCCTTCTTCCACACTCAAGCTCAAGCCAGAAAGAGATACAATTCTATCGCAGAAATCAAGGACGGTAAATCGACACACAAAGACTTTGAGAGCATAAAGAGAGCAGCTTTCAATCACTTTCAAAATCTGTACAGAGAAGAGGGTGTGACCGACCCAAATTCCAAGTTTTTGGAGGCAGTCCCCTCTAGTAACTCCCCTTTAATGAATCAACAGCCGGAAGAGAATATCTCTATACAAGAAATAAAAGAGGCCCTCTCCGACATGGAGTCGGACAAAGCCCCAGGCCCGGATGGCTTCACTGCAAGATTCCTTCAAACCTGCTGGCAGATTGTGGAAAAAGACCTCTACAAAATGATTTTGAAATCCCAAAATTTCTAGAAAATAGGGGGTAGCACCAATTCATCTTTTTTCGCCCTCATTCCCAAGGAAAAGGGTGCCAAAGAGTTTAATCGGTTCTGGCCCATCTCTCTTTGTAATATTGGATATAAATTAATCACAAAATTAATTGCCAACAGGCTGAAAGGTATCCTCCTAGTCATCATCCCAGAGAACTAAGGCGGATTTGTTAAGGGGAGACAACTTGTTGACAATTACATTCTCGTGCAAGAGGAGATTCACTCAAGCCATCTTCGCAATGAAAAAGGTATGGTAATTAAACTAGATTTAGCAAATGCCTTCGATCGAGTCAGACTTAGTTTTATTTGGGAAGTTTTGAAAAAATTTGGCTTTGTAATGGGCTTTCTAAGTTGGATCCATGCTTGTATTGTTGATCCTTGGATTGCCCCCTTGGTGAATGGGAGAGAAACTGGTTTTTTTAAAGCTTCAAGAGGACTTAGGCAGGGCTGCCCCCTCTCTCCGCTTCTCTTCGTCCTTCATGTTTCTGTCCTGAGTTTCTACCTTGATCAGAAATTGGTTGACCAAGAAATCTTGGGGCTCAATATAGCCAGAGGGGTTAAAAATGTAAATCACACCTTGTTTGTGGATGATACCCTCTTGTTAGGGGCTGCCTCTACCGGATCTGCTTTAAGTTTTAAGGAGGACTTGGACGACTACATTGAAGCTTCACGAAGTTGTTTAAACAAAGGTAAATGTAAAAAATTTTGCTGGAATATCTCGGCTTACACCCTCTCTGTCATCTCCAGAATCCTTGGTTTTTCTGCCTCCCTTTCTTGGACCTCTTTTACTTACTTGGGCCTTCCCATCTTCCGTAAATGAGCTTACAGCAGAGATTGGATTCCTCTGTTGGACAAATTTAAGGCCAAAATCCAAGCTTGGGGTTTCTCTTGGTTAAACCTTGCTGGCAAAATTGTCCTCATCAAATCCACTCTCAGTAACCTCCCCATTTTTCAGTTCTCTGTTTTACTTGCACCTTCAGGCATCATCAAAAAAATGGAAGTCTTCATTCGTAAGTTCTTCTGGAAAGGGGGAAATTATAATGACAGGAAAATCCCTTTGGTAAGTTGGGAGAAAATTTGCAAGCCTCAGATTGAAGGAGGCCTCAACTTCAAAGATCTCAGTCTCCAAAACATAGCCATGGGAGCCAAGATCTTCTGGAGGATCATTGGACCACACCCAGGTTGGGCACAAAGAGCTCTATGGAGGAATTATTTTAGGGGGAATAGGAAGAGATGCCTAGACACCTCTTTGCCCTCTACAGGATCGCATCTGATCAATCTTTGCCATAAAGAAGCCCCCTTAATCAAAGATAGAGCGTATTGGATTCCTGGCAATGGAAAAGAAATTAGGATATGGGAGGACTACATCATGATGTCTCCTCCTCTATCGTCCCATTGCTCTCTGCAGGCGCTCCGTTTGTGGCTGGAAAACGCAGGTTACATTTCTCTCTGGGACATCTCCGAGTGGGAAGGCAACAATTGGCTGCGTTGGAGACTTCCTCCCATTCTGCCAAAGCTGACCCACGCTCGCGATCTCTTCCTGTCCCTGCTAAATGGTAAGGCGCCTCTGCGTGTGGGAAAGAAGGATGCTCGTGGTTGGGGAGTCGCTCCAGGGTTGTACACTATTGTGCAAGGATTCAAAAGCCTTCAAAATCGCCCTCACGTCCCTCTGGATCCTGCTATTTGGAAAGGGCTCTGGAATTTCAAATCCATGCCAAAGGTTGACTCGTTTTGTTGGCTGCTATGTCACAGAGCGATTTTAATCGCTGACAGATTGAAGAAGAAAGGATTCCAAGGCCCCTCTCATTGCCATCTATGTTGTGACAGTGAGGAGGACGCCCGACATATTATTTTAGACTGCAAATTTTCAAGAGAAATCTGGCAAGGCCTTCTGAGCTATTGGAAAACTGATTTCAACTTACCCATTTCTATCACAGATTTATTTGCAAATTGGAGAAACCTCTATTTAGATACGCTCCCAAAGAATGAAAATTTTAAAGCTGCTTGGCTCTCCTTGCCGAAATTTGTTTGCTGGCAAATTTGGCTTGAGCGTAATAGAAGAGTCTTCAGAGATGAAACCTTAAATTCGCAGTTCATCATCATTAAAATAAAAATCCTATGGAAAGAAAGTCTGGGGGGACAATTGCCGAACTTGAATCTAAGCCAGCAAGACTTAGAATGGGGTGCCTAGCTGGATCTCCAATTCTCTGGCGATATAAGGCAGCACAAGGACATAAAAGAGTGGCAATTCAGAGGAAAGGAGAATGAACTATCTGATCTGCTCCTCAGGCAATCCATATGCTCTTTTTTTTTTGATGGGGCAGCGAAAGGCAACCCCGGATTGGATGGGGCAAGAGGAATTATAAAAAATAAAGAGGGCATAACTGTGTCAAAGTTCGCTTGGGGATTAGTGCAGTCCACTAGTATGCAAGCTGAAGCCTTGGCACTTCTACAAGGTCTCAAACAAGCAAAGGCTATTGGTATTACAGGTCAGTATCATTGGAGACTCCCATTCCATTATCAAAGCCTTAGTGGAGGATTCCTCTCCAGCAGATATCAAATTGGCAAGAGTGATTTCAAGAATCAAAATCCTGGTGAAATCTTTCCGGACTGCAACCTTTCTTCATGCTCTGAGGGAAAATAATAAGGATGCTGATTTGGAAGCCAACAGGGCAGTTCCACTTCCCGCAGGATTCCTCTTGACAGAAAGAAGTGAGGAGTGGGATTCCATACCATAATTTTGCTATGTTTTTCTGCATTTTACTGAAACAGTTTGCATGTCTTTTTAAGATAGGGAAAATAACGGAGATAGACTCGATAGTCTCGAGTAAAATCTGTGGCTTCCCAAATTTTGGGGCCTTTGACTTAGGGGAAGAAAGTTTAAGGGCTATGCCCGACCTATTGTAACCAGTGAAAGGAATTTTGGCCAAACTCTAATAGAAACCCATACTCGTTCTTGTTAAAAAAAAATATAAATAATGTTCATTTTATATCATTAATATAAATAATGAAAATTGGAGACGGAAAAAAGATCAGAGTGGGAGAAGACCTTTGGTTGGGAGTAAAACAACTTCAAACTCTACCAACCCCTCATCCAATCCTTACTGACCAACAACATACACTCTCTCCATGGCGTGTGCATTGGGTTCCCTTAGCCTCAAAGATGAGTCAATTGGAAAGACATGACTTCCTTAGGTCTTTCGAAAGTCTTTCAAGGTGAATGGAACACTTTTCTATCACGATTATGCGAAAATCTAGTCATGCTCTCCCAAGATGATGAAGACTCCTAATGTTGGTCCCACAATGAGAGACAATTCCTTCACAACGAAATTAAGATACAAAGCCTCGAAGAAAGGCAAAATGTCCAACCACAATGGTGGTTGAAGACTTTATGGAAATCTAAGGCCCCTTTGTGCTGTAAACTCCTAATGTGGTTAGCCTTGTCCAATAAACTATTGACCTGGGATAATCTAGAAAAAAGGAACACTCTGAAACTGCATCTAATATATTTGTTTCATTCCCCTTTGTAGGTCAGGTTGCCTTGGATTTAAAACAAAAGCTAAAAGCAAGAACATATTGGAGTAATCTATCTCTCGAGTAATGCTACAAGCTTTGGATGCAGGACATATTGCTAAATTTGTATGCAATACTACCATGCATCATGGTAGAAAATTTATGGTGGGATCACAATGCAACACTCTTCAAAGATAAATGGATGACGCCAGAATTCATTACAAACTTAACATTAGCACGGGCAACAAAAACCAAAGTCAATCAGAAAAATCTGAAACAACGGGTTCCCTCCTTCCCTGTTCTCGATTACTCCATCCTGTGGGGATACTTTGATGGAGCTAGCCAAAGACACCCTCCCTCTATTGGAGTTGGTGTGGTATTATTCTTAAACTAGAATCATTACATTAACATCAGGTATGCACCAGGAGGGGGCTCCAACAATAAATCCAGACGCATAGCTTTATGAATTAAAATTTGTGAGCGTAGACATAGCACAAATTACACAAACAAAATAATATATGTATTACTATTACACTAAATCAAATTACAAAACATGAATATATAGTTGGAGTCAAATCCAACTAATTCCAAATAGGGGAATAGTTGTTGAGAGAATCTCTCAACAATCTCTAACAAATATTAAAACAACTCTCTAAACTCACCAATACATTAATGGAAGCATTATTTCCAACAACCCCCATTAATGCTTACATTACAAAAAACTTGCAATACAAATTACAATAAAAATCTTGGTCTCATTTTTATTTTTTTTGTTTGGCTGGTCTTCATTAGCAACTCTACCCACTCTACAATCTCCCGATTTTCACTCTTTTATTCTCCACACTTTCGAGCTACCACTTGATCCATTTAAAGTACAACTACTTCAAACCATCA
>SNQJ01S0011177.1:17851-34668 GCA_010110895.2 Picea sitchensis
GTAGAACTGATGCTTCTTGACCTCCCGAAGGACAATCTCGATATTGAATCATCCTATGGATACACTACCATCTGTGAAATCCCCCCAAAGAGCAAATTTGGACTTTTATATCTGGATACTGGATATATTCAGTAGTCAATCATACACCGGACCTTCTTTAAACACATCTACAACAATATACATAAGGATAAACATGTAACTAATGCTCTTGAAGCACTGAAGGATAACAAGAACCCCAGCTGAATGTATGCATAACCAAATTGGTATTAAGAACCACCAATTTAGATCATTCATTCTTCATAATATATTTTTACAAACAAATAGTGTTTAAAAATAATACGTTACTAAAGAAATCAATATTAGTTTCGATTCTACTTATGCTAAATGTTGTCTAAATGGTCTAAATGACCACATGTTGTATATGTTCATCATAATCTATCCCTCGAGTGGGTGAGTGAAGCAAAGTAAAAAAATACGAGAGATTGTTGAAATCGCGCACTGATCCAAAAATTGTGGCTTGCACCAATCTGTGAGCCTCCTCGATCCTGACTGCCTTGATTTCCATGCACATCAGGTAGGGTGTCATTGGATTTGAGCATGGGCTAAATAAATTGTGATCCAGAATAAATCAAAACTCTCGACGTAGTGGTTCCTTCTCCAATGATCTACACACAGTAGATGATGACTCTCTCAACAAAAAAAAAATGTCGTAGTTCTCTCTTATGCAACGCCTTTCTTAGCAAAATTAACACTCTCAAACATACACACAGAAACTAGAACACTCAACTCCACTTATCAAAGCTCACATCTCTTTCACATCTTCCTCGCCATCCCATGAGGGATTTAAGCCAGTCTAGGTTTCGATACCAAATTAAAATTTGTGAGCATAGACATAGCACAAATTACACAAACAAAATAATATATGTATTAGTATTACACTAAATCAAATTACAATACATGAATTTATAGTTGGAGTCAGATCCAACTAATTCCAAATAGGGGAATAATTGTTGAGAGAATCTCTCAACAATCTTTAACAAATCTTAAACCAACTCTCTAAACTCACCAATGCATTAATGGAAGTATTATTTCCAACATTATGGACCCTCCTAGAGACAGCAAAACAAAAGGACATAAGGAAGCTTCAGGTCATGGGAGACTCTAAACTAGTGATCGAGTGGAAAAAAAGAAAACTCTTTATTCAGAATATCAACTTGGCCAATATTACGCGAGACATAAGACTTTCCTTCCAAACCTTTGAATGGCTTTATTTTCAACATGTTCTGAGAGAACTAAATGTAAAAGCAAATGAACTCTTGAAAGAAACTCTACAACTACAAAAAAAAAAAAAAACCTTTGGATACTACAAATACTTTGAAGGCATTGAAACATAAACAATGGAATTTAGGTTGTAAGTCTTCTAAAGAAAAGTTGGAAAATATATAAAGAAAACCCAAAAAGTATTGAATGTTTTGTCACCTAATAGAACATAATTGAGGTTGTAGTTACACATCTTTTTTGTTACTATCATGATGAAAACGTCTTAAAATAGTTTAGTAAGTGTGATGCATGTATATTTTATGAATATAAAAAACTTTTTTTCTATAGAAAAAAATATAAATAATCATAATAAAATATATATTAATATTTAAAAATTTAAATAATCATAATAAAATATATATTGATATTTAAAAATTTAATGGATAAAGATTATTAACTTCCACTAAAAAACGAAGTGTTATTCATCATAATTTGCAATTGAGTAAAATAAGATCGGAATCTTCATGGAAATATATGTTACTTTTAATATATATTAAAAATAAATTTAAGTCGTTGTCATCAATTAGGTAAAATATCATCTCTTATGATCATTTGATATCAGTAATCTTTCATATTAAATTTATAGTGCGAGGAAGAATCAAGACTATTTCTAAAAGTTTAATATATGAAGGTAAATCTTATCCATTCAAGTTCAGAGACGTGTTGGTCGGTGGTCTTCCGCTATCAGAAAATGCCGTGTACGATTCTCCCATTTGAAGAAATCATGAGATGCACGGGAAGACTATGAAAAGGGAAATCCGCTGGAATTCATGAAATGAAAGAAAGTGTGGAGAATTTCTTTCAAAAGTTGTTGCTGTCAATTCTCTGGTACAACCTCATGAAAGAAGGAAGAAATGTCACTGACGGCTCGTTGTGAAGAGAGCAAAACACAAAATCAAAACCACACAGAGAAGGGAAATGAATACACTACTCAATTGAGATTGAAACAATGCGGAATGGGTTCTATTGATGTCGAAAATTTTACATGCAGCAGGTCTATCTCGAAGCCTCTAGAGTTAACTGTGGTTTAACATTACAACTTAATTAATCTATGTTTTAACACTCCCTTTAATGTAGGATTAACACACATTACCAACTACCACATTTAATTCAGCTTCTAGATGCCTTCTCACAGCTTTCACTAATAAACATTACAACTTAATTAATCTATGTTTTAACACTTTTTCTTAATGTTTATTAGGATTAATGTACACTTATTAAGAGGATACTTCTTTAAGTCATATAATGCTTCTAAGCTTTACAAACTTTATACTACTCGAAGGTTTAGTAAATATATCAACAACTTGATCATCCATTCTCCAATATTTCAACATGATGTTTCATTTTTGTGTTTGCTCAAGAGCATGATGATGGATTTCAATATGTTCATCCTTGCTTGAAAAACTAGATTCTTTGTTAATTGTATTGTGTTTTTATTATCACAGTAAATAGTTGTAGCTTCTATTCGAGGATGATTCAATTCAGCAAGAATACATGCCCAATCAAAGTCTCTATATCATTCAATTCAGCAAGAATACATGCCCAATCAGAGTATACTGCAAGTTGAACATTACCACCATATTGATATGCAATATCTGAAAGAAAACTTCCAATCAAGTGTCTATATAGTCTGTCATCGAATTTTCAGAAATAAAGTTGTTTTTTAACTTGGTCCCTGCATCAATTGGAGTTGGAGTTAACTTACAATTCTTCATTTTGAACTTCTTCAACAGATCAAGTGCATATTTTGGTTGTGATAGAAGAATTCTATCTTTTTCTTACAAAATCTAGATGCCAAGAAAATAATGTAATAACCCCAAGTCTATGATATCAAAAGCCTTCTTTAGCTGCTTCCCCAAGTCTATGATATCAAAAGCCTTCTTTAACTGCATCTTGAAATCATATACCTAACTTAAGCCTTCTTTAGCTGCCTCCCCAAAGCCTTCTTTAGCTGCCTCTTGAAATCATATACCTGACTTAAATTGCTTATTGTAATGCACTGCCTCTTGAAGTCATATACCTGACTTAAATTGCTTCATGTAATGATTAAGTCATCTACATATAGGATAACCATTATGATATCACCACTACAATTTTTGACATAAAGATTAAGATGGTAAGAACTTTTTTTGAATTCACCATTCAAAAAGTACTCACTAATTTTAGAGTACCATGGTCTTAGACCCTATTTTAACCCATACAATAATTTTTTAAGCTTACAAACAAAATGTTCTTGACCAACTTTTATAACACAAGGTGTAAAATTTCAACAGTCTGGAAAATCAAAAGACAATTGTATAAAAATATAAAAATAGTCGTGTGAAATGCGGCATTGAGATAAAAAATAAAAGCCTGAAAAATTCTATCAATTTTTAGAAGTGAAGTTTAAACATCTCAAGATTTGGATTTTCTTATGGAATTTTTAATGAAACGAATTGCATAATTTAATTATTAAAGTTATGATAATCTAATTACTAATGTCAAGAATTGTATAATTTAATCGGTAAGATTGTATAATAGGGATTTTTGAAATTGTTAGATATATTTTTATAATAAAAAATGTGATTTTAACCAAAAAAAAAAAAAAAAAAAAATTGTAATTTTAATAATCGAATTCCTGTGAGATAAAAAAAAATCCAATCATAAAATATTTAGACTCTTCCATTCTTATGAAGAAAAGGTTCTATAGAATAGCTGCACGGTATCGATTAACTCTTAAAGTATTTCTATGAAAAAATAATAGTCATTGTAGATGGTATTCCAAACTAACTGTCATTTTCATAAGGAAATTGACAATATTCAAGATTTAGGCTCGCACTCAGCTATAAACCATTTAAGTGTTATAAACCGGCTCGCACTCAGCTATAAACCATTTAAGTGTTATAAACCATTTAATATTTTGAATGTAAAGGTATACATTTTAAAAACCTTTATTATTAATCATATTTTCTTGAACAAAATATTACCATAATGAGTATCAAACACTTATGTATAGAGCATTCAATGCTTTTTATTGTTAGAATTGCAAATGTGGAAAACACAATTCATGTATGATAATAAAAAATCATACAGATAAGAAACACAAAGATTTTACGTGGTTCACCCAAACGTCCACCAAGCAAAGGTATTGTTCGTCTTATTATTCAGATCATAGAGATTACTACAGCTTCACTAATACATCTCTCATTCTGTTTCAGTCTCTATAGGTATACAGAAATTTATAGTAATTTACAAAAAACTAATTCATTTAATGCACTCCTATCCATATTCTAACTTGGTTTATTTAGTTGCAACAAAGGCAGAATAATAGGATCTAAATCCATTCTTGGGAATTCGTTGTCATCAAATCCCAACAATCTCCACCTTGACAACAATTAACCCGATAACTTGCTCCTTCCTTTTGTTCATTACCTTTTCTGCAAGCCAAGAGAAGCCAAGCACCATCATAGCTTCTCTAAAAGTACTCATTTTGTGAACATGTCTGCAAAGTTCTCTTTTGTATGCACTTTCTCAAGAGAGATCCACCTTCATCGATGACCTGTCTTACAAAATGGTACTTGATAGGTATATGTTTTGTTTTACTGTGATAGGTTGGATTCTTAGCCAAGTGAATAACACTTTGACTATCACAAAGTAACTTTACTTTGTCCTACATCCTTCCAAACTCACCAAACAAACCTTTCGACCAAACTACCTCTTTGCAAGCATGTGAAGCAGCTACGTATTTTTCTTCTGTAGTGAATAAAACAACAATGTTTTGTAACTTTGACATCCAACTAATAGCTCCACCTGCAAGAGTAAAGACATACCCTGAAGTCGACCTTCTCTTGTCCAAATCACCTACAAAATTAGAATCAACATATCCACAGACTAATTCACAACCACTATTATAAGTGATACAATAATCACTTGTGCCCCTCAGATACCAAAGCACCCATTTCACTACTGCCCAATACTCTTTACTTGGATTTTCCATGTGCCTGCTGACAACCCCAACTTCATGTGAAATGTATGGCCTTGTACTAACCATCACATACATTAGAATGCCTACTGCATTAGCATATGGTATTTGGGACATATATTTATTTTATTCTTTTGTACTAAGACATAAACTTGAAGAAAGATTAAAATAGGAATCCAAGGGGACTGAAATTGGTTTCACATCATTCATACCAAACCTCAAAACCATCTTCTCAACATACTTATGTTGTGACAACCAAAGCTTACCATTCGTCCTGTCTCTGAATATCTCCATGCCCAAAATCTACCTTGTTTCTCCTAGATCTTTCATATCGAACGTCCTAGCCATCTGAGCCTTTAACCTCTTGATCTCAGTTATGGTTTTGCTTGTTAAAAACATATCTTCAACATACAATACTAAGATAATGAATATGCCATTATTCAATTTCTTAAAGTAGACACAATGATCATACTCACTCCTTATATAATTCTGGCTCACCATGAAAGAGTCAAATTTATTGTACCATTGTCTAGGCGACTGCCTCAGATCATACAATGATTTCTTGAGCCTGCAAACAAATTTCTTGTATCATGTTCACTTTCATCTGTATTTGAACTAGTTTCAAACTGAATTTGTTGATACTTAGGTACTTTTTCCTATTTCATTTAAACATCTACATATGATTTGATGAGAGACGATTCATCAAATATTACATCTATGTTAATGGTGATCTTGTGGGCAGTAGGATCCCACAACATGTACCCCTTAATACCATCACCATATCCAACAAAGATAATCCTTTTTTATTTTGGATCTAATTTAGAACATTCATGTTTCAAAATTAGAGCATAGGCTTCACAACCAAAAGCTTTAAGATTAGAATAATTACAAGGATGACCTATCCATACCTCTTCTGGAATTTTGCACTCTATTGCTATTGATGGTGATCAATTCACCAGATAACAAGTTGTAGTCACTTCTTTTACCCACAGTTCCTGCTGCAAGTTGGCGTTACTAAGCATACTCCTTTCTCTCTCTAGAAGAGTCATGTTCATGTGTTCAACAACTCCATTTTGTTGATGAGTATATGCAGTAGTTGTATGCCTATCAATCCCAAACTCCTTGCAATAGTTCTCAAATTCCATCGATGTAAATTCACCACCATTATCAGTTCTTAAATATTTAATGGACCTACCAGTGCTCTTTTCCACTAAAGCTCTAAATTGCTTGAAAACAATAAACACATCATCCTTTCTTTTCAACATATAGATCCACACCTTCCTAGATAAATCATATATAAAAGTAACAAAATATGATGATCCTCCATACGAAATAGTAGGGGATGGTCCCCAAACATTAGAATGGATATAGTCAAGGATTCCCTCACTAGTGTGTCTTCCGGTTTTAAATTTCTGCCTATTCTTTTTTCCATAAATACAGTGCTTGTAGAAATCTAACTTTAAAGACTTTAGACTAGGAAGCAACTTGCAATCAGATAATATCTTCAATCCTCTTTCTCTCATATGGCCCAACTGTTGATGCCATAGTCAAACATAATCGTTGTCATTCTCGGATACAGTTGTCGCATGATATGACTCAATTCTTCCTTCTAACAAAAATAGGTTTCCAATCTTCTTCGCTTTCATAACCAGTAGGATTCCTTTGTAGACCTTCATAACTCCACCTTGAACAATACTTTTATATCCTCCAGTATCTAAGACTTTCAAAGAAATTAGGTTCTTCCTAAGCTTAGGTACATGTCTCACATCAATTAGTATTTTAACAGTTCCAACAAACATCTTAATTTGAATGCTACCAATTCCCACAAATTTACATGATATGTCATTTCCCATGTAAACAATTCCATCATCTATAGACTGGTAAGTAATAAACCAATGTTTATAAAGACACATGTGATTTGAAGCACCAAAATCTAATAACCATTGTTGATCATGACGTGAACCAATACTAATTGATAAAACTTCATCAGTCATACCTGAACCTGTTGCTGAACTTGTTTCAATTGCGTTCGCTTCCTTCATCTCTTTTGGAGGGTCTTCTTTGGAGGCTTGTTGTCTCTTCCAACAATCCTTCTTCAGGTGTCCATATTTTCCACAAAACCAACACTTAAGCTTGCTCTTCTTTCCCTTCAACTTTGACTGAGAGAAATCCCTCTGAACATGTCCTCTTTCCTTAGGTCTGCCTCTGACCATCATTGCCTTAGATGTAGAGGCTTTTGAATTGGATTTCTTCCTTGTTTCCTCAGACATTAAAGCTCCAACAATAACATCAAACTCAATACTTTTCATTGTGCTGAAAATAATAGAGGTAACAAAGTGATCCCATTATTCAGGAAAAGAACACAATAATGTAATTGCCTTATCTTCAGAATCAAATTTTACTCCCATGTTGGTCAAATAAACTAAGAGAGTATTAAAAGTATTTAAATGATCATCTATTTTCGTACCTTCCTTCATGCGAAAACTGTACAATTGTATTTTCAGGAAGATCATGTTTGTCGATGATTTTGTCATATACATTATTTCCAGCTTCGTCCACAAACTGGTTGTTGTCTTCTCTGCAACAATGTTGAACATAACATCATCGACCAAACACAGACGTATGGCACTCAATGCCCTCACATCGATCTCATCCCAGTCTTCATCTTTTATGGTCGCGGGTTGCTTTTCTTTTCCCAAAAGCGCCTTCACACACCTTGTTGCATGAGCAGATCATGCATCTTAACCTTCCAGATCTCAAAATTGTTCTTGCCATTGAAATTTTCAATTTCAATTTAGCACTCTGAGTTTTCGACATTAACAGAAGAAAAAATTCCAAAAAAATCTTCTTATAAAACCAAGGCCCTTTTAAAAATAACATTGAGGAATAATGATATAAACCTCACAAGGTTTAATAAAAGGTTTAATAAAAAATGATTTTTACTAACCTCACCTCTTAAAAATAAAATTCACCTTTACTTTTTTACCTTATACCTTTACTTTTTTACCTTATACCTTTACTCCATAAAAAAAACCTTTTAGAACATCCTCCACCCTTTTGTTTTATGCAAACAATATTTTAATTTCAAATATTGTAATAAACTTTTTCACTCCATAAAAAACATACCTTTACTTTTTCACTTCATAAAAACATGCCAATGTTTTGAATGGAGATCAACTCTCCTTCACTGTAGATGGGGGAGCACTAGTTTGAACTATCAGTGCTCCTTCACTATGGATGGGGGAGTGCCGACGCTTTGTGATGCATGAACCGAGTGCGCGAGTGTTACTGAAATTGGAATTTCACAAGTATGAGACTGTTGACGCGCTTCTAACACTACCTAGGGAGCGCTGATGAATTTCTACTCAATTCGCGATCTTGCACCACAGATCTGGTCCTCACAGATCTCCAACACAACTCTGATACCAATTGTTAGAATTGCAAATGCGGAAAACACAATTCATGTATGATAATCAACAATTACATAGATAAGAAACATAGAGATTTCACATGGTTCATGCAAACGTTGGGCTACGTCCACCAAACAGAGGTATTGGTTGTCTTATTATTCAGATCATGGAGATTACAACAACTTCACTAATACATCTAGCTTCATTAATACATCTCTCATTTTGTCTCAACCTCTACGGGCATACACAAATTTATAGTAATTTACAAGAAACCAATTCATTTAATGCACTCATATCCATATTCTAACTTGGTCTATTTAGTTGCAACCAACCCAGAATAATAAGATTTAAATCTATTCTTAAGAATTCATTGTCATCAAATCCCAACACTTATGCTATAACATATAAAAACTTTATTGTTAATCTAAATGTTATGAAATAAAATAATAACATTAAAGCATTTACGTTGTTGATTTTAGCAATGAATTTTAATAATATTTGAGTGTAAAATTATATGTGATTTCCAATATTACTCTTTCTAAAATATTCAAAATTCATAATGACACCCTTCTTCAAACTTTCGCACTTTATTTAGAAATTGATTCTATCCGTTTGTATATCATTTTGATAACATTAATTATTGACATATTTTATATCATTTTGATTTGGAAACAATAACACATATTTTGATATCTCAATTAAAGATAAGTTGTTGTAAATACCATAAGTTTTTTCAAATTTAGTATTCTGAAATTGATTTTAATAAGTTATAACTTTATTTACTTGCTAAAAAAATTTTGGCTCATAAAATTGAATTTACACATAAATTTAAATTAGAACATTGCATGTTGGCATCTTATGCTAAAATGTTGTAGATACTTATATATAAATATCAAAAGTGCATTAGCTTATGTTCCAAAAACTAGTGTTGCAAGTGTAATAGTGATGCATCTTTTTTAAGTCTATGTTCTCACACTTGCATATATTGCAGGTTTCTTTTTAATTTGTAATCCATTACATCTAATTAATCTAAAAAAGAATATATGTGTGTTCTAGAGGTTTGCATTTAAGAAAAAAAAAAAGTCGACCATTGAGATCAAATTATTATTAATGAAGAGGAGGAATAGTGGTTGAAACCAAATAAATAATGTAGGAGTATTAAGGATAAACTAATGTTAACAACTTTTGAAATTATTAAAGAAATGAGTGTTATGAAAGAGGAAAAACAATAAATTAATCAAGAGTCTATTGATAATAAAGATGATATATAAAAAAAATAGAGATCATAATAAATTAAAAGAAACATATATGTAAGTAGGGTTTAGTAAATAAAATGATTAGAAGGTATCAAGTAGAAGCTGAAGAACTAATAAGATAGATATAAATAATCATATCGAGATATAAGGTTGCTATATGATTAATAATGTAGCTGAAATAAGATACGGTTAAATAAAAGAATTTAAATTTTTTTTAAAGGAGAACACATATATGATGATGTTGATTGGAAGAAGATATTAGTAAGACAAGATTAGATCCAAAATTAAACAAGATATCAGGGATAAACTATATAAGATCCAAAAAAATAAGAGAACTAGGAAAGGGAGGAAAATAAAATGATGGAAGTTGTTGAAACTAATGAAGAGATGAGGGTTGTTTAATGATGGAATAAGGCACTAATCAGGATTTAGGCTAAATAAAAAGAGTTAAACTAAGGAGGAAAGGAAAAAGCACCTATGGGAGGAGGATTCAGTGACAAGACGATTCTAACACGAACAATTAGAATGTGAGGACATACTTAGAGAATGAAAAATAAACCTAATATTTAAGTATTCGTTTTAATATTTATGCTCTATTGAATGGAACTAGATTCTTTGCAATGTTGCTTGTAAAACAAAAATTAATGAACAAAGAAAGAGAATGATAACACATTAGAAAACACAGATGAACAAAGGGGCAAGAAATCTCTTTATTTCTTTGTCAACCATTGAAGAAATAGTTTACAAGTCTCATGAAGCACCTCATTGGCTTCTACATTTAAATTTTTTTTTTTCAAGCATTTATAGGGATATGGAAAGTCAAATGCTTGAGAAGCCTCCAATAGGGACAACCATGTTCAAGGAAAACCAATATGAATTCTAATTGAAGATATGTGTTTTCACCACCCAAAAATCTGCACCTTGACACCAATTTTCCTAATCCCTTGCCCAAAAAATCAGTAATGACCTTTCTTGCAAGCCAACAGAAGCCAAACTCCATCAAAACTTCTCCAACATAACAAGTTTTGTAAACATGTCTACACAATTTTCCCCAATATGGACCACTCCATGACCATCAATAACCTATCTTACAAAATGATGTCTTGTTCCATTTTGGTATGCTGGATTGTTAGTCAAATACACAACACTTTGACTACCACAAAACATCTTATCCTATACTTGTCCTAACTTACCCAATAAATTTTTCATTCATGTGAGACATAACCTAAGGTAGATCTCCTCTTCTCCAAATCTCCTACAAGATCTGAATCAACATAACCATAGACTAAATCACTACAACCACTATTGGTGATACTTGTGAATTTAAGATACTGAAGAACCAATTTCCAGTGTTGTGGATTTTCCATGTTCCCACTAACCACACTAACTGCATGTGAAATATCTAGTCTTGAACATTTCATCACAAACATCATTCTTCATACTATACTAGCATACAATGTATGCGATATATAATCATTTTCTTCCTTACTACTAAGACATAAAATTGAAGAAGGATTACAATAGAAAGTTGAAGGGATATTTATCAGTTTCACAATGTTCATACTAAATCTCATCAGTATCTTCACGATAGACTTCTATTGTGATAGCCACAACTTACAATTTTTCCCTTCTCTCTATACTTCTATGCCCAAGATTTATTTTGTTGCTCCTAGATCCTTCATCATGAAAGAATCAAACATCTTGTGTTGTAACATCAAGACCTGATGGTTTCATGACACTCCTTTTGGAATCAGTTAGTCGAGCAGTTGACCTACATATGGAAACAGTTGGTCTGGTGATTGACCAGATATTTACATTAGTTGATCAAGTAGTCGACATGTTTTAATTCAGACACTCGACCAACAACTGAAGATAGTTGGTCGGTGCATTGACCAGTTCAGTAGTCGAGTATGCGTTGGACACATGGATGATAATCCTTGTTGATCCGACTAGACAATGCATATTTGATGGATTTAACTCTAACAAGCGATGGTTATATGTGGAAAACATCCTCTCGATTTCAAGGAAGTTGGTTAGATATTGAAGCTATAAATAGCAGACCCTATGGCTCATTATCATCAAGAAATCAAGTGATATCATCGTCACATAAATGATGTAAATTATGCATTGTGATGTTTTGGTCATAGTGTGTTGTGCTTAAGTGTTCTAACAGTGTCTTTAGAAACCAAATTTTATGTTCTAGAAATCTTATTTCCTCTTCGATTATCTTATGTACTATTTGTCTATTTCATATCAGGTTCTACCCTATCCCCAACACAGTATCAAAGTTGTTGGGTTTGAAACCTCACCTCTTATCCACAAACCTTGATGAGTTTGATTTGTTGTGTGATTGACTCTGGGTCAATGTTTTGCCAATTGGAACTTGTTGAAACATATATGTTATATCTAGATATTGAATATGGATTCAAATATTGATCATGTAATTATGATCATATCAAATTACACAGCATGGGAACCAAATAAGGAAACTTTATTGAAGAGTAAAATAATGTAGAAGTATATAAAGATTGTGATTCTAGATCCAACAAACAATTGGGAAAATTTCACTATTAATGGAAATAATTATGAGCTTGTGGGGTTCATCACGACCTATATATCGTGGGAGATTCATTTTGACATCACTGGAATTGACTTCCCTCGTCAATTCTGGAAGAAGTTGAAGTCATTATTCAACAGAGTTGATGAAATCCACGTGATGCAATTGGAGAAAAAGTTAATCTTTCTCTATCCTCATTCTTTTGAAAAAATGAAGGACTATCTAGTGCATGTAAAGTAAATCTAGTTGAAATTGGGTGAATGTGGAAATAATTATTGGAAGGAAGATTGACAACTCATTGAGCTGGTTATGATGAATGTGAGAACAACATTTGATGTGTTCGTTTCAAATTTCCACACCAACTGACAGGAACACAAGGAAGATGGTAAGGATTACACCTTTGAATCTTTTTGTGGTCTTTTGATTACTGATCAATGCAGACTACTTGAAGAAGGAAATCTTGGTGGTAAACATCAATATGAATTTCTCAAAGGAAAGATCAAGTTGAATCACATGTATAGAGGAAGGTTTGATACCCTACATAGAGACTTGGATGCCTCAACCAGAAAACTAAAGGGAAAATAGATACAACTCGTCAAAGTCGAAAGAAGAAGACATGTCAGTACTGTGGAAAGAATGAACACGTGGAGAAGGTCTGATACAAGAAGAGAGACTATTTAGAGGAGAAGGTTAAATTCCTTGAAGGAGACGTGTTCGTTGTTCACTGACCCACTAATAATTTCACCTTCCAATTTGAAACTTCTCAAGCATTGTTGTCTCATTTTGCGTAGAATGAATGGTTACTCAATTCTAGGTGCACTCATCATATGGATAAGGATGCTTCCTTATTCACATCCTTGAATGAAGCTGAGGAGAGGAAGATTTATGTTTTCAATGATTTTTCTCTCGATATTTCTAGTCAGGGTGATGTTTCCTATCGACATGAGAGAATTATCAACATTTATTATGTGCCAAACCTTAGTTTCAATCTATTTTTTGTTTATTAATTAACACAGACATGTAAGATAGTATAATTTTGGCCACATCGGTTCTTTATTAAATATTTGAAGAAAGGTCATTTGATTATCACTGAAGGGATTCTTGACCTGAAGGATAATCTGTATAAATTATGTGACATGACTCGACCTGACATTGAACCAAATGCTCATGTTTCTCACACTGATGAGACAAATTGATCTTGGCATGAACGACTCAAACACCTAAATTTTATAAGTTTCTAGTCGATGGAAACTCAAAAAAAGGTTGTTGGTATACCTAAAGTATTCCCCCCCCCGAAGGAGTCTCTAAAGGTTGTGTTCTTGGCGAGGATCATCAAGCATATTTTGACTCTGGAAAAGTGTGGTGAGCATAGAAACTCCTAGAGCTAGTTCACGATGATGTTTGTTGCATTAATTTACCTTCCCTCACAGGCACAAGGTATATATTGAATTTCATTGATGATCTCTCTTGTTTCACCTGAGTTTATTTTCTGAAGAATACGAATCTTGTCTTTGAAAAAATCAAATAATTTAGAGCCTTTACTAAAAATCAATGTGGTCGACACATCAATTGCCTAATATTAGATAATGGTAATGAGCATGCAAATCAACCTTTTGAAGAATACTTGGTTCGATCTGGTATTGTTTGGAATCAGTTCGTTCCTCACACACCTATGTATAATGGTGTCACAAAACACAAGAATCAGATGTTAGTCCAAATGTATAGATGTCTTTTACAGGCCAAATATCTACCTCCTCAATTTTGGGATGAAACAATATATTGTGAAAATTATCTGCTCAATCACATCTTGACTCAAGTTGATCCTTAAGTGAATCCAATCAAATTATAGTGTTGAAAGAAGCTTTCAATTGACCACCTCCACATGTTTGGATGTGTTTCCTGGGATCAATATATTTTTGATGATTGTAGAGATAATTTGGATGCAAAGAGTCTTGCTTGCATCATGACGGGATACTCTAAAGTTTCTAAATCCTATCGACTGTTTGATCCTATCAAACGTAAAATCAATATGAGATGAAATGTATGGCTTTATGAGAAGTATTATAGCATCAAATTGTTGAATGCCTCCTCTGAATTCCTACAGGATGATCACTTCAATGTTATTTCTGACTCTGATTCTCCTATTCCATTTTTCAATCCTTTGAATGGATATTCAAATTTTTTTCCTGTTTCAATTATATTGTTGACCTATAAGTCTATTCGGTCACCGATATCTATTTCAATTGGTATGCCATATTAGTTGACTGAAATTACTTCGACATATGACCAACCTTCTATAGTGAAAAACATTTCACCCATTTCTTGTCTACCTAGATGGGCTACCAAGACATTTGAAGCTGTTGGACTTGATCTCGGTGATATTTCCTCTGGATGACAAACTTGAAGTCAAAAGAAACATGTCACCATTGCATTGATGAATCGTGTCCTTGAAAATTCTAATCATGTTTCCTACTCGAATTCTCAAGGACGACTTGAAAGGGAACATGCTATGAAAACATAAATTGATTATTTTTCAAAGAATCACACTTGGGACTTAGTTACTCGACCATAAGGAAATAATGTTGTGAAGTGTCAATGGGTCTACAGGACCAAATTTCCCTCCGAAGGTGTTGTTGAAGGACATAAATCTTGTTTGGTTGCAAATGAATTTTCTCAACAAGAAGGTATCGATTACACTAATACCTTTTCCCTTATTGCAAAGATGAACTATGTTCAATTGATTCTTTCCCTTGGTGCTCATTTTAGATGGAAAATCCATCAAATGGATGTGAAGAGTGCCTTTCTTCATGGACACCTATCTAAAGAAATTTTCATGGAACAACCTCTTGGTTTTGTGACAGGTTCTAATGTGGTTTATTGATTCAAGAAGTCTCTTTATGGTTTGAAGCAAGCTCCCTGAGCTTGGTATGCTAAGATCAATAGTTTCTTTCTTCGACTTGGTTTCAAACATTATGAATTTGATCACATCTTGTATATACCCCATACAAATGGAGACACATTGATTGTTGTTGTATATGTTTATGACCTTTCCATTACTAGAAATAACAATGATCTCATTCTCAGATTGAAGAAATAACTTGTTGACTCCTTTGACATGATAGATCTTGGTACTCTGCATTATTTTCTGGGTCTCCAAGTATTACCACGATGTGATGGTCTATCCGTTTCTCAATATAAATACGTAATGGATCTTTTGACATGTTTTAAGATGGATTATTGTAAGTCTTGTGCTACTCCTTTTCAATCTAGAGTAAAGTTCACCAAAACCTATCAAACTCCCAAAGTTGATGCTACAATTTATTGACATCTGGTTGACAATCTTATTTATCTTACTCATAGTCGACCTAACATTTCCTTTGTTGTTATTGTGTTTTTTTAGTTTATTCAAGACCTTAGAGAAAGTCACTAGAAAACAGTCAAATAAATTATCCACTATCTCAAGGGTACCACCGATTTTGGTATCAAGTATTGTCGAAGTTTAGATTCATTGATCAGCTTCACAGACTTCGAATGGGTTAGCGAGAATGCTGATCAGGAGTCCACTTTTGGATATGTGTTTATCTTCATGACTAGACCCTTGATGTGGTCGTGCAAGAAACAAAAGGTAGTCTCCTTGTAAACTACAGAAGTAGAATATCATGGCATCATTCATGTAGGTATTGGGATCGTCTGGATCTGCGAACTTATGGGTGAACTTGGCCATCCTATTCAGACCTCGACAATAAACATAGTTACGAACTTAACAAGAACTCTACAGAGTTCTCGTTTTTGGGGGGGTCTAAGTTTTTAACCATTTTTTAAAAATGGTGCTATTGGTAGCACCCCCCTCCCTTTTTAGGTGTTTTTTTCTTATATTTTAAATTTTCTGATCCATAATGTTTCCACTTTTTTTTTAAATGTTTGTTTTTTCATCTATCTTGAATTTTTTTTCTTCAAGAGTGTTTTTAGTCATTTTTCCATGCTTCTTTCAATCTTGATTTTTTGTTTTATCATTTATTTTTTTGAAAATAAGATTTTTCGTCTCAATTAATTTATGGTTCCATATTTTTTAAATATAATGGAAAAATATCATTTTTAACACATTTTTTACCTTTACTTCAATGAATAGAAAATCATTATAGTTAAATAACACTTTTTAAATATTTAGTAAAAAAATATAATTTTTTTTTTTGATAAATTAAAAACTAAGAAAAATAAAAGAATTGAAAAAAAATAAAAAATTATATGATTAAAAAAATTAAAGAAAAATTTAAAAAACTAAAGAGGGAAAAAAACCATACAAGTTAAAAATA
>SNQJ01S0011177.1:34718-64478 GCA_010110895.2 Picea sitchensis
ATACTCACTCCTTATATAATTCTGGCTCACCATGAAAGAGTCAAATTTATTGTACCATTGTCTGGGCGACTTCCTCAGACCATACAATGATTTCTTGAGCCTGCAAACAAATTTATTGTTGTGATTCTGAACGAACCCTTCAGGTTGTTCCATGTAAATTTCCTCATCCAAATCTCCATGTAAGAAAGAAGTCTTAACATCTAGTTTCTCCAACTCCAAATCAAGTAATGCAACTAATGTTAACACAATTCAAATTAAAACAGACTTAACAACTGGTGTAAAAATCTCATGAAAGTCAATACCTTCTTTCTGAGAACATCCTTTCGTAGCCAGCCTTGCTTTGTACCTTTCCACTTTATCATCGACACCCTTATTGATCTTGTAAACCCACTTGCAACCTACAATTTTCCTGTCTCTTAGAAGTTCTACCAAGTCCCATGTGGCATTCCTCTCTAATGCCTTCATTTCATCCTTCATTGCTTCTTTCCATTTATCACTGTTAGAACCCTTCACAGCTTTTTGATAGCACGAAGGTTCATTATCATTAGTACTTAAAGAAACTAATGAAACAAAATCATCATGCATTCTTGGAGGAACTCTGACCTGTGTAGACCTCCTTAGGGAAGTTTTTGGTTCATCCACATTCTGTTGATTGTTATCATAAACCATGTCTTCCTCTGCAAAAAACTCTTCATGAACATCTTCAAAAACTTGTTCATGTTCACTTTCATCTGTATTTGAACTGGTTTCAAACTGAATCTATTGATACTTAGGTACTTCTTCCTATTTCATTTGAACATCTACATATGATTTGATGAGAGATGATTCATCAAATATTACATCTCTGTTAATGGTGATCTTGTGGGCAGTAGGATCCCACAACATGTACCCCTTAATACCATCACCATATCCAACAAAGATAAGCCTTTTTTATTTTGGATCTAATTTAGAACATTGATGTTTCAGAATTAGAGCATAGGCTTCACAACCAAAAACTTTAAGATTAGAATAATTACAAGGATGACCTATCCATACCTCTTATGGATTTTTTCACTCTATTGTTGTTGATGGTGATCGAATCACCAGATAACAAGTTGATGTAGGAGCATCTCCCACGTCAAGCGAGCCAGCGCGGAAGCGGAGGACAGCTAGACAAATGCCATCACAAGTTTTGAAAACACCTTGAAACTGTTGCGCAAACATTAATGTGATAATTTAATGAAGCACACTTTGTATATTGTAATGGACCTTGAGTGGATAGCTCTCGTCCTTTAGTAGGCAGAGGCATTTAAAATAGTTAATGTAAAGTAGATAGAATTCAATTCTAGAGTAGACAGTTTGAGAGCGCAAGAGGGAAACGAGATATAGACACCCTCATTGTGCATTTGTATCATTAGTTAGAAGCATTTTGAGCAAGAGCATGCAAAGAGTTGTTTGAGAACACTCATGTACAGATATTAGAATTAATAGAAGAGATTGGTTCAAATTCATGATTTTGTGTCTATTCTCTGTGTAGTGATGTTGATATGCTCATGAATGTTTGCTTCATGTTATACATTTTCTTTTATATGTTGTGTATGTGATTTCATGTTTGAATTGAAGTCTGAGAGAAGGAAGGAATGAGTGTCAATTGTTTCTCTATTTGAGTCAGAGAAATATTGCAAGGAGTGCAGTTGAAGTGTCCACAAGGAGTGCGTTGACAGAGGGTTCAAATAGAGAGAAATTTTGTTCTCATTCATCCAAAAGGTGCATTTGGACATAGGAGTCATACAAGGAGTGCACAGGCCGAGTAAAAGTCTCAGGGCTGCAAACCTGAGTGAAGTATTGAAGGACTGTCGTTGTAGGTGTGCGCAGAGTCAAGAGACTTCAACACTTAGATGAGGTTGAATATTTGCTGCAAGGAGTGCGTGCAAGAGTTTCCTGGAGGAATTGAAAGTCGTGGAAAAGCTCAAGAAGAATAGGCCTTCAGAGTTGTTGAAGGATAGCATAGAAAATTTGTGCCTGAAGGTTAAGTAGGCGTTGCAAGTTGTGCGCAGGTGAACAAGTCTTCGTGGAGGGAGTACTTGGTTCATTTCATAGAATTCATCAGAAAGGAACAGACGGTCGGTATTCTACAAGGAGAATCTGTGAATCTCCGTGATTCATTAGATCTTGTGGATGTGCAGGGGAGATACAGTTGCGTAATCCTGAAGGTTTAAGCTCAAGACAGATAGAGCCATTGATCCAGGTCAGTCAAGATCGTTGGATTATTTGCGAAATCTCCTATCGGGATTTCGTGAGAGAAGAGTCGAAGATTTGGTTACGGGAATCACGATATTGCGATATGCGATATCCCGATGGATACGTAAGCAGTGTGGGCCACAATTGATTCGGCGAGTGGAGGACAGGTGGCACGAGCTATCGGAGTTTCACAGCGAGAAGTGGCGAAAACATTGCATCAGGATTCGTGAAATCATGAACCCCGAATTCCCTATAGAGGTGATTGGACGTTGAAAGGTCAACTCACACGTGTGTCGGGTAATCGGCATATCAGGAGTCGGGAGTCGGTAAAACGAAGTGTTCGACATCGCGAGTAACGAAATTGCGATAGAAGAAGTCCCGACGGGTAAGGAAAAGAACAACGTTGACTGAGGTGTCGGGTCTCAGTGATCTAAGAGTACAACGTTTGATCACTGACCTTGCGAAATCGCTAAGTCCGATCCTCCGAATGCAGAGAGGGGATCGAGCGAGAATTCTATGGGTGTAGATTTCCTGATAGGGAGATAGAAGAACCTTAGAGTTCTTCGGGCTGAAGGAGAAGAGAAAATCCTCTGTGAGCATGGACCTTCTGACCTGCGGGTGGTGAAGGGGCTGCGTTTCTATCAGTTTGGTATCAGAGCACAGAAAGACTCTTTGCTTTCTGTAGCAGAGAAGAGGAGAATTCACCATGCCGCTGAGAAGATATAGACAATCACCTGATCCAGAGGATAGGGAAATGCCGTGACAAAGAGGTCGACAGATGGCAGATCCAGCCATAGAGAGGTAAATGCGTGATCTCCGAGCTAGACTCGAAGACATGGAGACAACACAAAGATGCACAGCTAGTGCAGGGGATCTGAGTGATTCCGAAAGTGAAATTGAGGTTGAACATGAAGAGGAAGTTGCAGCCGAAGATGCATCAAACGAGCGTTTGATTAGAGCTATTGCAAGGATGGGTGCAAGAGCAAAGATGGACATTCCAGTTTATGAGGGAAACTTGGATGCAGAGGAGCTTCTAGACTGGATTAGAGCTCTCGACACATACTTCGACTACAAAGATGTCGAAGAGGACAAGAAAGTCAGGCATGTTGTCACTAGATTGAAAGGACATGCAGCATTGTGGTGGGATGAACTACAAGCTGACAGACGCTGCAAAGGCAAGCAGAAAATTAAGAACTGGGATAGGATGATCGCAAAGATGAAGGCAAAATTCATCCCCAGGGATTATCAAATTACTCTGTTTAGGAGGATGCAGAACCTGAGACAGAAGCTGATGACAGTGAAGGAATACACTGAGGAATTCTATAAACTGAACATCAGAGTAGGTCATTAGGAGAGCGATGATGAGAAAATTGCCAGATACATGAATGGTATGAGATACGACATTCAGGATGAGATGAGCATGGTAACCATATGAACGGTAGAATATGCTTATCAAATGGCTCTAAAAGTTGAGGAAAATATGAGCCGAAAGCAGAGTCAGAGGGGCAGAGGCAGGAGCCAGCCCAGAGGCAAGTCAGTTGCCCAGGAAAGAAACCAGAAGCCCAAGGAGGAATGGAAGAAACCTCAGGGTAAAGTTGAAAGAGGTGGAACCTCACAGAGAGGGCCATATGTTGAACAGCAAGGACAGCATAATGAGCAGAAAGGAGATTATGCTGACAACAACACTTTCCCTCATTCCAGAGGTAGAGGAAGAGGAAGAGGTGGAGTAATCACATGCTTCACATGTGGAAAGAATGGGCACAAGTCTTATGAGTGTCCAAAGAAAAAGAAGGACATTGGAGAACCTCACATCGCCAAGGCACAAAGGCGAGATGTTGAAGCCGAAGATGCAGAAGGTGGAAGATCACTCATGATGCGAAAAGTCCTTTTGACACCTGAGAAGGAGGTGGAAAGTTCAGTCCAAAGGACCAGACCTTTTAGGACTACTTGCAAGACCAAGGATAGGGTATGCAAGGTCATTGTGGACAGTGGTAGCATGGACAATCTCGTTTCTACAGAGATGGTAGAGAAGCTGGAGTTGGAGATTACTGATCATCCAAGTCCATATAAAGTTTCATGGCTACAGAAAGGACACCAGGTAACTGTCACTAAACAATGCTTGGTTGAATTTAAAATAGGGGGATATAATGATAAGATTTTGTGTGATGTCATTCCTATGGATGTTTTTCATCTATTGTTGGGTAGACCATGGCAATATGACAGAAATGTGATTCATGATGGACGGATGAACACATACACCCTGGAGAAGAATGGGAGGACACACATGTTGCTTCCGATAAAAGATAAGGAGGTGAAGCCAGAAGTAAGCAACATTGTACTTCTCATGAGCGGGAACGAACTCCTTAATGAGGTTAAGAAGAAGGAGGATCCAAAATTCTTTGTGGTCAAGAAGCCGAGGATTGTTTTTACCAGCACAAGAGTGGATGATTTTCCGGAGGAGGTTTAGGAACTGCTGGAAGAGTTTGCTAATATTGTAGTGGATGAATTACCTCATTTGTTGCCACCAATCAGGAGTGTGATTCATCACATTGATATCATAGTAGGAGCCAGTTTGCCAAACAAATCCGCATACAGATTGACACCGCAGGAGAATGAAGAGGTTAAGAAGCAAGTCCAGGATTTATTGGACAAAGGTTTGGTTAGGGAGAGCTTGAGTCTGTGTGTTGTTCCGACAGTACTCAATCCGAAGAAAGATGGAGGATGGAGGATGTGTATTGACTCAAGGGCGATTAACAAAATAACCATCAGGTACAAATTTCCATTGTCGAGGATGGATGATCTGATGGACTGCTTGAACGGAGCCAAGTATTTTTCAAAGATTGATTTGAAAAGCGAATATCATCAGATTCGCATGAGAGAAGGTGATGAATGGAAGACAGCATTCAAGACAAATGAGGGTTTGTATGAATGGCTTGTTATTCCATTTGGCTTAACAAATGTGCCAAGTACCTTCATGAGGTTGATGAACGAAGTCCTGAAGGAGTTCATCGGGAAATTTTTCATTGTGTATTTGGATGACATACTAGTTTTCAGTAAAACAATAGCGGAGCATCTGAAGCATTTGGCTACAGTGATGCAGAAATTGCAGCAGGAGAAGCTGTTGATAAACATGAAGAAATCCTCATTCATGAAGATAGAGCTCATCTATTTGGGATTTCTTATTTCCACAAATGAGTTGAGGATGGATACAGATAAGGTAGACGTAATCAAGAATTGCCCATCACCGAAGAACATATTTGAGGTGAGAAGTTTTCATGGATTGGCTAGCTTCTACCGAAAGTTCATTAGGAATTTCAGTGGAATTAGTGAAACAATGATGGATATAGTAAAGAAACGGAACAAATATTTTCACTGGACTGATGAGGCTGAGAAGAGATTCAAATTGTTGAAAAGGAAGATTACGGAACAACTAGTTTTGGTGTTGTCAGATTTCCAGAAGACATTTTAGGTGAAATGCGATGCGAGTGGATTTTCAATCGGAGCAGTCTTAAGTCAAGAAGACAGGCCGATAGCGTACTTCAACGAGAAGATGAATGAGGCAAAATTAAAGTACTCCACATATGATAAATAATTTTATGCTGTCATACAGGCATTGAAGAAGTGGAGGCATTACTTGATACCCAAAGAATTTGTTTTATATAGTGATAATCATGCATTATAGTTTGTGACTCAACAGGAGAAGTTGAATCAGAGGCATGTTAAGTGGGTTGAGTATATGCAGAATTTCACATTTGTGATTAAACATATTTCTGGTACTGCTAACAAAGTTGTTGATGCTTTGAGCAGGAAGTGTTTGTTGTTGCAGGAGTTTAGAGTCAAAACATTGGATTTTGATGATCTCAGGGACATGTACAGAGATGATCCAGATTTTCAGGAGGCATACGAAGCAGCTGAGAATTAGGTTCTCAGAGATAGCAGCAAATGGGCCGAATACATGATCCAGGAAGGGTTGTTATTTAAGGGCAATCAACTGTGTATCCCGAATTGCTCCATGAGGGAGAATCTGCTGAAGGAGAAACACAGTGGAGGATTGGCAAGACATTTCGGTCATGACAAGACATTCGCGAAGCTGAGTGAATCATATTTTTTCCCAGGAATGTGATCAGAGGTCAAGATATTTGTGGACAGATGTAGAATTTGCCAACATTCGAAAGGGAGGAAACAGAATGCGGGCTTTTATCAACCATTTCCCATACCCGAGAGGCCGTGGGATGCGATTAGCATCAGGGATGATTTTAAGGATGGAATTTTATTTTAAAATGTAAAAACCTTAGTGAATCTTACTAATCCTTCATATGTCAACTATAAATGATTGGCGATTTTTTTGTAAAACTATTCAAATTTCTAAGGATTTTATATAGTTTTTATAAATTTTTGGCGATTTTTAAGGAAAAATAATTTTATTCTATAGAATTTGGGCGAATCATTTTTAAAATAGTGAGTTTTGTTTTTGGAAAAACCATGGAAAATTAGCCCATGAGCGAAATTTAGCCCCTAAAATCATCCATGATTAGCATGGATTTTGTGATGGGGTTGAGGACACAAAGAGGTTGTGATTCAATATTTGTGGTGGTGGATAGATTTTCCAAGATGGCACATTTTATTCCATGTCAGAAGACCAATGATGCGACTCACATCGCGAATCTATTTTTCAAAGAGGTCATTTGACTTCATGACTTACCAAGGAATATAGTTTCAGACAGAGACACGAAGTTCATAGGGCATTTCTAGAGAACATTATGGAAGAAGCTGGGAACTAACTTGTTGTTTAGTTCAGCGTATCATCCTCAGACGGATGGACAGACAGAAGTGGTAAACAAAAGTCTGGGAGATTTGTTGAGAAGCTTGGTGACAGAGCACCATAGCAGTTGGGATAATATATTGCCACAGGCAGAGTTTGCGTATAACGACTCAATCAACAAGAGCATAGGGAATATTCCATTTCAAGTTGTCTATGAAATGCAGCCGAGAGGAATTTCTGAATTGAGGGATTCAGGACAGACTACGACTAGGAGCGCTAGTGCAGAAGAATTCACTGAGGCGATGAAGGAACTTCACAGCCAGGTGAAGGAGCAACTGCTAAGATCAAGTCAGGAATATAAATGTAGAGTCGATCAGCATAGAAGACAACTTCAGTTTGAGGTTGGTTATTTGGTTCTTGCACACTTGAGAAAAGAAAGGTTCCTGAGAGGAACATATAATAAGTTGAAAATGAAGAAAAATGGACCATGTACGGTCTTGAAGAAGTTCGAGGAAAATGCTTATGAGATTGAATTACCCGATGGGATCGGAATATCTCCGATATTCAATATATTATATTTGTACCCATATAAAGCTGGAGAAGCAGAGACTGAAACTGAGCAGTCAGTGATCCAGTGGGCGAAACAAATGCCATTTGCAGAGAGGCCACATATGGAGTGCATACTGGACAAGAAAGTGAGAAAAAGGACCATGCAGAAAGAATACTTCGAGTATCTGGTCAAATGGAAGAATCATCCAGTTGAAGATGCCAGCTGGGAGACTGAAGAAGAAATATTGAAGCATGGACAGACCATGCAAGAGCTCATGGACAAGAGCCCATGAAAGTTTTCAAGCGAGGGAGTATGATGCAGGAGCATCTCCCACGTCAAGTGAGCCAGCGCGGAAGCGAAGGACAGCTGGACAAATGCCAACACAAGTTTTGAAAACACCTTGAAACTGTTACGTGAACATTAATGTGATAATTTAATGAAGCGCACTTTGTATATTGTAATGTACCTTGAGAGGATAGCTCTCGTCCTTTAGTAGGCAGAGACATGTAAAATAGTTAATGTAAAGTAGATAGAAATCAATTCTAGACTAGACAGTTTGAGAGAGCAAGAGGGAAACGGTATATAGACACCCTCATTGTGCATTTGTATCATTAGTTAGAAGCATTTTGAGCAAGAGCATGCAGAGAGATATTTGAGAACACTCATGTATAGATATTTGAATTAATAGAAGAGATTGGTTCAAATTCATCGTTTTGTGTCTGTTCTCTGTGTAGTGATGTTGATATGCTCATGAATGTTTGCTTCCTATTATATATTTTCTTTTATATGCTGTGTATATGATTTCATGTTTGAATTGAAGTCTGAGAGGAGGAAGGAATGAGTTTCAATTGTTTCTCTATTTGAGTCAGAGAAATCTTGCAATGAGTGCAGTTGAAGTGTCCGCAAGGAGTGCGTTGACAGAGGGTTCAAATAGAGAGAACTTTTGATCTCATTCGTCCAGAAGGTGCAGTTGGACATAGGAGCCGTGCAAGGAGTGCATAGGCTGAGTAAAAGTCTCGGGGTTGCGAACCTGAGTGAAGTATTGAAGGACTGTTATTGCAGGTGTGCGCAGAGTCAAGAGACTTCAACACTTAGACGAGGTTGAATATTTTCCGCAAGGAGTGCGTGCAAGAGTTTCCTAGAGGACTTGAAAGTTGTGGAAAATTTCAGGAAGGATAGGCCTTTAGAGTTGTTGAAGGACAGCATAGAAAAGTTATGCCTGAATGTTAAGAAAGCATCGCAAGTTGTGCGCGAGTGAACAAGTCTTCGTGGAGGGAGTACTTGGTTCATTTCACAGAATTCATCAGAAAGGAACAGACGGTCGGTATTCTCTGAGGATAATCCGTGAATCTCCATGAGTCATTAGATATTGTGGATATGCATGGGAGATACAGTGGTGTATTCTTGAAGTTTAAGCTTAGGACAGATAGAGCCGTTGATCCAGGTCAGCTAGGATCGTTGGATTATTCGTGAAATCGCCTATCGGGATTTCGTGAGAGAAGAGTCAAAGATTTGGTTACGGGAATCGTGATATTGCGATACATGATATCCCAATGGCTACATAAGCAGTGTGGGCCACAGCTGAGTCGATGAGTGGAGGAAAGGTGGCACGAGCTATCGGAGTTTTGCAGAGAGAAGTGGCAAAAACATTGCATCAGGATTCGCGAAATCGTGAACCCTGAATTCTCGATAGAGGTGACTGGACGTTGAAAGTTCAACTCGCATGTGTGTCAGGTAATCGACATATCGAGAGTCGGGAGTCGGTAAAATGAAGTGTTCAACATCACAAGTAACAAAATCGCAATAGAAGAAGTCCCGACAGGTAAGGATAAGAACAACATTGATTGAGGTGTCAGGTCTCAGCGATCCGAGAGTACATCGTTCGATCACTGACCTCGCAAAATCGCGAAGTCCGATCCTCCGAGTGCAGAGAGGGGATCGAGTGAGAATTCTGTGGGTGTATATTTCCCAATAGGGAGATAGAAGAACGTTAGAGTTCTTCTAACCGAAGGAGAAGAGAAGATCATGTGTGCGCGTGGACCTTCCGACCTGCGGGTGGTGAAGGGGCTGCGTTGCTATCACAAGTTGTAGTCACTTCTTCTTCCCACGGTTCCTGCTGCAAGTTGGTGTTACTAAGCATACTCCTTTCTCTCTCTAGAAGAGTCATGTTCATGTGTTCAACAACTCCATTTTGCTTACGAGTATATGAAGTATTTTTATTTCTATCAATCCCAAACTCCTTGCAATAGTTCTCAAATTCCATCAACGTAAATTCACCACCATTATAAATTCTTAAATATTTAATGGACCTACCAATGCTCTTTTCCACTAAAGCTCTAAACTGCTTGAAAACAATAAACACATCAGCCTTTCTTTTCAACATATAGATCCACACCTTCCTAGAGAAATCATATATATAAGTAACAAAATATGATGATCCTCCATACAAAACAGTAGGGGATGGTCCCCAAACATCAGAATGGATATAGTCAAGGATTCCCCCACCGGTGTGTCTTCCGGTTTTAAATTTCTGCCTATTCTTTTTTCCATAAATACAGTGCTTGCAGAAATCTAACTTTAAAGACTTTAAACTAGGAAGCAACTTGCGATCAGATAATATATTCAATCCTATTTCACTCATATGGCCCAACCGTTGATGCCACAGTCGAACATAATCACTGTCATTCTCATATATAACTATCGCATGATCTGACTTGGTTCTTCCTTCTAACAAAAATAGGTTTCTAACCTTCTTCTCTTTCATAACCAGTAGGATTCCTTTGTAGACATTCATAACTCCACCTTGAACAATACTTTTATATCCTCCAGTATCTAAGACTCTCAAAGAAATTAGGTTCTTCCTAAGCTTAGGTACATGTCTCACATTAGTTAGTATTTTAATAGTTCCTTCAAACATCTTAATTCGAATGCTACCAATTCCCACAACTTTACATGATATGTCATTTCCCATGTAAACAATTCCATCATCTATAGACTGGTAAGTAATAAACCAGTGTCTATAAAGACACATGTGATTTGAAGCACCAGAATCTAATAACCACTATTGATCATGACATGAACCAATACTAATTGATAAAACTTCATCAGTCATACCTGAAACTGTTGCTAATCTTGTTTCAATTGCATTCACTTCCTTTGTCTCTTTTGGAGGTCTTCTTTGGAGGCTTGTTGTCTCTTCCAACAATCCTTCTTCAGGTGTCCAGATTTTCCACAAAACCAACACTTAAGATTTCTCTTCTTTCCCTTTGAATTTGACTGAGATAAATCCCTCTAAACATGTCCTCTTTCCTTAGGTCTGCCTCTGACCATCATCACCTTAGATGTAGAGGCTTCTGAATTGGATTTCTTCCTTGTTTCCTCAGATAGTAAAGCTCCAATAATAACATCAAACTTAATACTTTTCGTTGTGTTGAAAATAATAGAGGTAACAAAGTGATCCCATGATTCAGGAAAAGAACACAATAATGTAATTGCCTTATCTTCAGAATCAAATTTTACTCCCATGTTGGTCAACTAAACTAAGAGAGTATTAAAAGTATTTAAATGATCAGCTATTTTCGTACCTTCATGCGAAAACTATACAATTGTATTTTCAGGAAGATCATGTTTGTCAATGATTTCATCATATACATAATTTCCAGCTTCGTCCACAAACTCGTTGTTGTCTTCTCTACAACAATGTTGAACATAACATTATCGACCAAACACAAACGTATGGCACTCAATGCTCGCACATAGATCTCATCCCAGTCTTCATCTGTTATGGTCACAGGTTTCTTTGCTTTTCCCAAAAGTGCCTTCACATGCCTCATTGCATGAGCAGATCATGCATCTTAACCTTCCAGATCTCGAAATTGTTCTTTCCATTGAAATTTTCAATTTCGATTTAGCACTCTGAGTTTTCACCATTAGCAGAAGAAAAAATTTCAAAAAATTATGCTTATAAAACGAAGGACCTTTTAAAAATAACGTGGAGGAATAATGGTATAAACTTCACAAGGTTTAATAAAAGGTTTAATAATAGGTAGATTAGGTGGGCCTGGTACCTAAGAGACTTTGTACAATGGAAACTGGACAATTGGAAATTAATGATTCCACTTAGAAAGTTATCATAGTCAAACTTGATACATATAATAGACTCCATAGGGAACAAGACTAAAAAAATACTTAGAATAGACTCATCTACAGTCTTATCATGCTCATAACATAGGATCTGACAAGTCATGGAAATGGCTTGCCTATTTATGTCAGGAAAAATGGTAGATTTGAATGGAGGTGGGATGGTTGGAAGTGGGGTAATTGAATCCAATAACTTGATTAATAACTTGTCCTTTTCATGTTGAGATAATTTTTGGTATCTGGAGGCCATGGAATCATCATCTATATATTCTTGAGAAATAGGGTCATCAAAATGATGTACTTGAGCAATAGATTCTCTTGAAAATGAACATATTTTTGAAATATTGTAACTATAAAGAGTATTCTATTTATTATTGATGTATTATTCATTAGATCAATCCCCTTTTATGGATTGATCATGTTGAGAATTATAAATGACCAAATCCCCATTTGCGGATTGGTGAAACCCTAATTGTAATAGGAAGAATGAGAAGTCGACCCCCAGATTAAATTAAGGTTGTTCTAACTACCCAAAATAAGAAGTCGGCCCTGCCAGTGAAAAGACACCTTAGTTCAACGTCTGCCAGATTGTATAAATAAGAGAGGCGAGTGCCTCATTTGTTCACACACTCACTTGTTCATTGAGAAGCAAGTTTCATAGTTGCAGTTGGAGAAGAGAGAGAGAGAGAGAGTTCATTGAGAAGCAAGTTTGTTTGGAGTAAAGAGAGAGAGAGAGAGAGAGAGAGAGAGAGAGAGAGTAGAGAGAGAGAGAGAGGATTATGTATTTCTCAGTGATCTTTTTCTTATTATGCTCTTATTTTATTGTATCTAGTTAAATGAAAAGAACTCTAATAATAGATCAAACCTTAACATGGTATCAAAGCTAAGCTAAAGAGAGCATCTTTCACACGAGAAAGTGAAAAACGTCACTGTTACCGTACATGCAAATTAGGGATTTTTGTTGATGAAGTATTTCATCCCCAAGACCATCTAAAAAAGTGCGCCCTTCCTCAAGGATCACTTTGGCATCCTCAACGCAACTTTTCAGTGGATAGATCTCCCAGAAAGTGAAACCCTGGTTTTCACGAGGTACTAGACAACCAGAAGTACCAAAGTACCATAAGTACCAGAAGAACCAGAAAACTAGAAGCACCAATCCATAAATCCACTGGTCAAGTTTGAGAGTGTAAAATTTGGATTTTCATAAATCTAACTGCACCAGCCTACTCACCTCATCTTAGTGCATCTATCCCCTGGATCAAAATTTCAAAATTTGAAGTTTGAAAAATTAGGGTTTCCTCATAAAACCCTAAGTTGCAGTTGCAGTCTCAGTATCAGTTGAAGTATTAGATGTAGTACCAGTTGTAGTCACCCTTAAAGTTTTTAAGAGTTGGTAATTATTACCGCTTCTACCAGATGGTGCCACTGCCTGCAAATGCCATCAAAGGTATGTGCTCACATATGTTTAAACTGTTAATATTTAAAGGGTATTTACAGGAGAAGGGATCTCTTACCATATATCCAGAAGGATATCAAGATCCAACACATTCAGAGGAATAATGCAACCCAGGTTTGATTATTCTGATATGCATCTATTTGTTATGACATTATTTTGATATAGATTGCATGTTGGAGCTATTACCATCATACTAACCTTTGGTCAAAATTAAAGTCAAGGTATTAGATGGATTAAAAGTTGAGATCATAGATTTTATCTTCTAACCCAACCTTCTATCAAGATAGCATATTTTCTTAGTACAAAAGACAGGTTGAAGAAAGCACTCGTCATCTTGAGTGAAGGATACTTGGAAGAAAAGAAAGCACACTCATTCTTGAGGAAAAGGCTCCAGGTCCCAGGTTTGATTAATCAATTTGATAAGATTCAAAGTTACACATGACAAGTTGATGACTAAAACTTTACAAGTAACCACTATAGTTGAGATAACAGTATTTGAAAAGTATTATACTTGGTAGCATGTGAGCATATAGAGGTAAATTCTTAATGTAATCATTTTCCTGATACAACTAACACCTCCTCTAGGAGAAACCTCATGTGATAGCTCCAGGTTGCCATGGAGGAATGTTTGATCACAACACTATAAGATTTTGACCTCATTTCGTATTATATCTATTACCTTTAATCTTTGCTTCAAACAAGTTACAAGTGATAGCTCTAAAGGAGCTACTGTGATGATTGTTCGTGCTATTTCTTTATCTACTATTATCAAAAAGATATTATTCTTGCTTGTTGTTTTGTTTACCTTGTCTTACGTCACAGGTGATAACCCTCAGAAAGTTATAGTGAAGGTTGCATAAAGAAACATATTAGATGAGACATGAAGTAGACTATGTACATGACCATATACACTCACCTACCAAAGAAGATGAAGAAGAAGCTATCTCTTGAGATTCAAAATATCTCATATGAAGATTGACTGAAATAAGTAGAAGGATCCAAAGATGACAGAACATTAGAACGAGAAGCAGATCTCGTTTGAAGCCTGACTCTGTCTTCCATATTTAGACTTTGTATGCAACACCAAGTATACCCTTTAAGAGATGAAGAAGTGCTTGCAGACTTTGAAGAAATCGAGAGTAAGCCTGATCTCAGAAAGAATCAGATGAAGAGACAACTTACAATACCAGAAGACATATGTCGTGAGAAGACTAGATCATAACTTCCTAGACTCCTAGGAGATATGAAATCTCTGGGATGATTCACTTGTTTCAGTGACAAAGAAGGAAGCCAGTCAGAAAGACTAGGATATGGATTCTTCCGTGAGAAGAGAAGTTAGTAATGAATTCCAATATTGATCTATATAGATCAAACATGTTGCAGATGTACAAATCCTGATGTATGTCCAGAGGATTCTCCCCAAAAAAGGGAGAATATTATGACGAGACACTTATTGAAGAAACAATTCCAGTATTTATGAAGACAACCAAGAAAACCATGATTCATATATAGTATGAGATGTAGGGGGAGAAGTCCCCATATTTAAAATTGAGTGTTAGTTGGTGCAGTACACCAATTGGGTCATGAAGACATGACTATGATAGCATTAACCCCATGAAAGAAGAAGAGCTATCTTCAGTATTAGTTATTGATCCACTTTCAGTTTCAGATGAAACTATTTTCATGATAAAATAAGAGGAGTTACTCTCATATTTTAGCAGCCACAATGAGAATGAAGCAGTCATTCTTAGCCTCAGAGCAGCTATAGGTGAAGAGTCCTAGATTCCAAAAGGGACAGTTGCGGAAAGAGTAGAGGACATACTCCCAGATAGTGAGACAGATAGTGCCTTGCAGAAAGCACATAGAGCTAGCACATGATTGTGCAGATTGAGTTGCAGTTGAGCAAGTGTACCAGATTGGTACAATGTAATGAGAAAAAATTATTTGAATATTGAAGACTCATGTCTACCAATTGAATAAGGATCTGTATGTGTTGAAGCAAGCTCCTAGAGCTTGATATGGCAGAATTAATTTTTTCCTAATGATATCGGGATTTACCAAGAGTAAAGATTATTCTAAACTCTACTTCAAGGTTATGAATGATGAGCCAGTGATATTTCTGTTGTATGTGGATGAATTATTCTTAACTAGAAAATAAAGGCTCATCACCGAATGTAAGAAGAAGCTCGTTGCAGAATTTGAGATGAAATACCTTGGCCTAATGAATTATTTCTTAGGTATTGAGGTATGGCAGAGCCCAGAGAGAATATTCCTTAACCAAGGGAAGTATGCAGTTGAAATCCTAAAGAGATTCAATATGTTGGAGTGCAAGTCCATTAATACACCCATGGAAATGGATTTGAAGCTTCCGGTTGACACTTCGTAAGAATTGATTGATGCCATGATGTATACAAAGGTATTGGAACATTGATGTATCTGGTGAACACCAGACCAGAAATCTGTTTTTTCATGAACACCTTGAGTCAGTTTCTGGTAGAACCCAGACATGTTCACCTAGTTGTTACAAAACATGTGATGAGGTACCTTAAGGGTACATTAGATTATGGTCTCAGTTATGATGGAGATCATAATTTCACACTGAGTGGGTACACTAATTCAGATCGGGCTGGAAGTGTTTCTGACAGGAAGAGAACTTCAGGATGTTGTTTAAGTTTGGGATTAGCCTGATCTCATGGAAAGTAGGAAGCAATCAAGCATTGCTCTTAACATGACAGAAGCAGAATACATTGTTGCGTGTTCTACCAGTTGTGAATCCATATGGCTTCGCAAGTTGCTGACAGGTCTCTTCTATCTAGAGATGGATGAAACCACGATCCCATGTGATAACTAGAGCTGCATAAAGATGACAGAGAATCATGTATTTCATGACAAGTCGAAACACATAGAGATCCGATACCATTACATCTGTAACATGGTGTAGAGAGGAACCATAAAGCTCCAATATGTTAGCACAGGTGAACAAGTTTGCGATGTGTTGACCAAGCCTCTATCTCTTGTAAAGTTTGAGCACTTTCGATATAATCTCGGTATAGTCCGAAAGGACCTCCCTCGAAAGGGGGAGTAGTTTTGTGTTGAGATATGCAAGTCTAGTACCGTGCTTCCAGCTTAATTGTTGTGACAAAAATCTAGTCTAATACTATGTTTCCAGCTTAATTGTTGTGTTGAGATATGCCAACCTAGAAATGTGCTTCTAGCTTAATTGTTGTGACGAAAATCTAGTCTAGTACTGTGCTTCCAACTTAATTGTTTTGTTGAGATATGTCAGCCTAGTACTGTGCTTCCAACTTAATTGTTATGATGAAAAGCCATTCTAGTATTGTGCTTCCATCTTAATTGTTGTCATGAAAAGCTAGTCTATTACTGTGCTTCCAGTTTAATTGCTGTGTTGAGATATGCCAGCCTAGTACTGTGCTTCCAACTTAATTACTGTGATGAAAAGTCGGTCTAGTACTGTGATTCAAACTTAATTGTTGTGTTGTGATTCCAACTTAATTGTTTTGATGATGTGCTAGCTTAATTGCTATGATGATGTGCCAGCTTAATTGTTGTGATGATTTGCCAACCTCATGCTATCAAGATGTGTTTCCAGCCTCATGCTGTGATGATGTGTTGCCAGCCTTTGTGCTGTGATATTTCTATTGTTGATGTTGTATCAGCTATGTGCTATTATTTATGATGATGATGTATTAGTGTTATACTAATCCATGTTGATATAGATGATGATGATGATGCCACTTCAACTGCTTGTTGAAGATGATGATGCCACTTCAGCTCTTTGTTGAAGATGAAGATGATAATTCCACTTCAGCTCCTTGCTAAATATGATGATGATGATATTATTTCAAATTTAATGTTGAAGATGACGATGATGTTACCTTAGACTCATGACGATGAGGATACTGATGCTACTCCAGCTCCATGATGTGTTGATGTTACTCCATCTCCATGCTGTGTTGATGCTACTCCAGATCGATGCTGTGTTGATGATGATCCATCCTTTGTGCTATGTTGATGATGAGAAAATATTTTGATGATTTATAGATATGCTAGTTAGTGTTCCAAGACATTGTTGATGATGTTTCTCTCTCTCTCACCTGATGTTGTTGTAGAATACCCTTCTTGTTAAGGGGGAGTGTTGAAATATTGTAACTGTAAAGAGTATTCTATTTATTATTGATGTATTATTCATTAGATTAATCCCCTTTTGTGGATTTATCATGTCGTGCATTGTAAATGACCAAACCCCCTTTTGCGGATTGGTCAAACCCTAATTGTAATAGGTAGAATGAAAAGTTGGCCCCCAAATTAAATTAAGGTGGTTCTAACCACCTAGAATAAGAATTCGGCCCTGCCAATGAAACGAAACCTCAGTTCAACGCTTTCCAGATTGTACAAATAAGAGAGGCTAGTGCATCATTTGTTCACACACTCACTTGTTCATTGAGAAACAATTTTCGAAGCTGCAGTTGGAGAAGAGAGAGAGAGAGAGGGAGGCACATTATTGGGAGAGGACTTTCTATATTTGTTTGAGTTATCTATTGGCATTGTATTACCTATCTATAATAAGGAAGTTTTTGTTGGGTTTTCTCCCCCATGAGGGTTTCCCAGGATAAATGATGTGTCTCTTGTGATTGTGTATTTCTCAGTGACCATATCTATGCTATTGTTATCTAGTGAAATGCAAAGAACTCTAATAATAGCTTAAACCTTAACACATATGAACCTAGACCCATATATAGAGGTCATATGATCTTTATCATATTTACAATTGGCAGCACACCACTCAACAAGCTAAAGAAATTGATAAGTTTTGGGAACTATATATCGAGCAAGGTTCAATTCCCAAAAATAAATATAGTATATGTCATCACTAACGTAAGTCTGAGCCCTGCAAATAAGTTGGTAAAGGTTTGATAAAAATAAAACTGGGTCAAAAACATCACCCTCTTTGTCCTCAAGATGCTCTTGACTGGTAGGTTTTTTCTGTGTTGTTTAGGGTTGACTAGGGCTTGCCTTAATTTTGATTTTATCGCTTCTATAGGTAAAATTGAGTAGATAGATAGAAACTAGAATTTCATGGAGTATGACTTACCTTTCTTGATATTTGAATCAAGTGTTTATAGGTCACTTTCAATGGTAACGTTCTAAACTTGGACACCTGGCTCGATATGCAACAATTTCCTTAAACAAATCTATTAATACTCTTTGTTATCACTGAAAAATCGTCCGCATCATTACAAACAATGATTGAAGAAAGACATCAATGCCAACAACAATTAGTACACCTACAACATCAAAATCCATCAAAAAGGCATAAAACTATATGCTTGGTTCAAAAATCAATGTGCCCAAATTCACCAAAGGAAGCGCATGCACTGTCCACAGAATGCATGGGACAACACAACCCTAATCACACACTATGCGCAGAATGCACAAGATGCATGACTATCTACGAAAAATGCTATGCACTTCTCATGAACAATGCATTTATGAATCTTTTCATCCTTTCAACCACTTCCAGTCTTACCCCCAACACGATTTGACACTCAAATCTGAGCGAAATCTAGCTTGGAGGCTGGTTAAGGGATAAAAAGTGCCCTAAAAGACCCCTTGTTCACACTATACAACCGAAGCACTTGTTGCATTTAGGATTACCTGAGTGGAAAACAACCATACCGGTAATCCAATTATGAGACCTGGTAGGCTCAAAGTAGCGGTGTGAGGAGGACCAATGTTTTCGTAAGAAGGAAAAACAAAAGGATCCCCTAGAGCAGGGGTTGCTTCATTGGGCATTCCGGGAAATGATGCCATAAATATAGAATCAACCTAGAGTCTGCTAGGGAAAAAAAGCAACACACTCTAAAAATCTAGTAAACAAGTAAGCAAACAAAACCTTCTCACAATGAACACACTAGTTGGTGATGAAATCCAACGTCGTAAGGACAATGTAAGAAGGGGTTGAGATAGAACGGGTGGAAAAGTTATGTTGATGACCTACTTAATGGACTTACACCCTGGTGAAATCTCCCACACATAATCGTGGGTATACCCTCCAAGGAGCCCGAGTGATTTTGGCCAACGTCGATTCCAGGTACCGTGAAGCCTTGCCCCTCCAAAGTCACCTCGTGTAAAGACCCTAAAGAGATAGGCTACTAAGGTTACCAATTATGACAATGAGGCTTGGGGAAACAATCGACAGTCTGATCCACATGTAAAGGAAAGATATCTAGCCCGAAATCAACTCGAGAAGGTCCCCACGTGATTTTCTTCTCAAGTGACCCCCAATAAGACACGCAATCTCTACACTAAGACCAAGAAAGCAGGGTGAGTAACTCTGCCAGTCCTAATGCGACCTCATGATTGACCCTTGTGTTAGAAGGTCTTTCTAGGACAAAATCTAGCAAGTGGATTTCACCGCTCCCTAACACAAGATTCTATGTTTGTTTGCAGCTTTGGAAAGTTATCTTTTAGACCTATTCCAAAGCCCTACAACTAATATAATGTAGGTTTTCTACCATAAAATATAAAATTTTCTAATCAATTTTTATAAGTACTTTATTTTAAGGCTGTCATTTACTCGAGAGGAAAATGGCATGGACTAAATGATGTTTTGACCGACTCTAAACAATGCAAAGAAATGATAATGCAAATATTTCACTTCGATGAAAGCTATATTACGAGAAGGAGAAAATGTTTATCATTCCCAGATACAAAATGTCCCAAAATTTTAACAAGATCATCAATATCAAGAGCTTCAAGAAATGAGCCAAAGAGACTATACACCAATACATTATTCAAGACCAAAAATTGCCAAAAACCATGCAATTTTTCTACTTCAAATGAAAAGATGCCCCCAATCTAATATAAAGAAAGAAATTAAAACTTTTTGTTCCAAAGATAGCTAAAAGCAATAGAAAATCTCTATAGAAAAAAGAAACTCAAACAAATTTTCTCTTTTAACATGACCTATTCAATAAAAGAAAAATAAGTTCTTTCACCAAACAATTGTAACGAAAAAACAATGCTTTGTAACTGAAAGACACTCAAAGCAAGAGATCAAATATTTCAAAAGAAAACAAGATAAAACAAATAAAATATGGCTAAAATCAGATTCAAAGCTGTCGAGAAGACTGTAATCAGACCCAAAAAATCACCCCAAAACCATATCTAAGATTTGGGCAAGAAAAACCATCAAAAAACAATTTTTTCACAATTGTCACAGGCTGTAGACTAACACAGCATGATGATCCTTGATCGTTGCAGGCTAGAGAACAAATAAAGTTTGACGATGTTGCATTGTGTCAAAAGGTAGGGTGCATCGATCCTCGATCGTTGCACTTTCTCTCAAAGTAGGGTGCGACGATCAAAGGAGAAATGGAAAAAATAAAAAGAAAGAAGGTTTTTCCAGTGAAGTTTAACAGTCAGAGAGCCAAACTGGATCTCCTAGTGACTCATAAAATAGAACCAAAGAAATCAAATCAAGAAAGAAAGAAAAACTAGGAAAACAATATGTTCCCCAGTGGAGTCTCCAATTTTGTTATCAGACTAATCGGTAAGTGTAGACACAAAAAAATCTCCCTAGTTTCACCCCGAAACTAGAACAAAACAAGACAGGATATAAAAGTTTCCCTAAGTTTTAATTATCAAGCATACTAACTAACAAGAGATAAATGACATACCTTTTAAACATCATTTTTCCTCACTAGTGTCATCCTCTCTCCATTCCAAGGCTTATGGGATGTTGAACCTGTAAACATACACAAGCCAACGAAGTGAAAGCAACAATGTATACTCAACAAAGCCTATGTTTGTGATCAAGGAGTCATACAATAAAATAAGACCAGTTTTATGGGAAAGAAATATATCACTATATTAAAGAATGTGGAAGAAAGATACAACCAGATGCCTTAATGTTGTCAGGTTCCTTCCAATATTTCCTTGCTTCCCACACATTTCTTGCTCCATGGATTCTAAGATCAACAATATATCTTGACAAAGCAAAGCCCAAAGCTACAAACATTACTCAAGCTCACACCAAAAGCTAGCCAACTCCAAAAGTTAATTTTCCCAAGCTCATTTTCACAAGCTAATTTTCCCATCTCATTTTCCCATGAGAGATCCTCTCCTTTTATAAGTTGAAGAGGATAAGGTGAGGAGGTTAGGATGATCCCACTAAATCATAAAAGTGAGTAAGGTCCAAATTGATAGAAGGCCACCTCACCAGAGAAGCTTCTCGTTCTAGAAGCATCGAGAAGATGCTCATTTTTCCCATGTACATAAATCATCACACCCCTAGAATTGAGCAGAGTGCGATGATGTCACAGGCTAAGTTTAGTACAACATGTGATGATATAGGATCATCACACCTCTATAACTAGACAAGGTGTGACGATCCTCCTTATTAGGGTTTTTACAAAGGAAAATATGATTTCATCTCTTAGGAAAAGTTCTTCTCCCTTCTTTTCTTAGGAATTCAAGCCATTGATCCTTCTGAATACAACAGATAGGTTTACATCACTAACAGTCATAGGGCGACGAAAATAATGTGTAAAAACCAGCAACATCGAAGAGCAGGAGAAGACCAAAAATAAGAACAACTTGAAGAGAAATGGATCCAATCTGAGCAAGATTATCAAAGACAACATACTAAGGAGAAGAATAAAGAAGACATACTAAGGAGAAGAATATGATAGAACATGAGTGCATGGCACATCAAGATTCTCTGCAAAAGAAGAAAGAAGAAGAATCCAAGAGGTTAGTTGATGAAGCATATGACAATAAATTGGCTGTAGAGACAGAGGAGAAATGATTGGCTGACAAGGATGAAGCAAAGAAGAAATTTGATGACCTTTTGAAGAAAAATTTAAGCGAGACACCAAGAACTTTGTCTACACCCAACCTAGTCATTGTGAACATAACTTCTCTGGAGTACACTCCCATAATCACCATACTAGGAGACTCCTCCCTCTCCTCCCAAGCCCTAAATTATGAAGGCTATGTAGTACCTATCGGAGTCTACTACTTCGGCAAAAGAGCTAGAAGCATCGAAAAAATATGGGAGAAAAGGAAGAGAGGAGAAGACAACATGTCAAAGTCATCTATAGCAATGGTATTGGAGTGGAAGGTAGGGCCTAATCGAGAAGAGAACACAGTCCAAGCATCTTCAACACTTAACCCCTTTGCAATGTTAAATGCCTCTTATGTCCTAAAGATAACGAATGCCCTCAGCAATGCCAATAACTGATTATTCGAGATGGAAAAATAGTTGAAATGTGTAAAAGACGAATTCACCATAGATGTCCAGGAAGTTGTAAAAACAACTAAAGGTTTCAATTCAGGAAAGATCAATAATTCCCTACATAAAAAAAGAGACCACATGAACAAAGAATTTGAAAATAGGATGCAAATCCAATGGGACACCCACAGGAACAAGTTAGAGGTCGAAATAATAAAGTTAATATCGCCCTAGAAAATACTAGAGCCTCGAAATGCACCATGGAATTCATTAAAGCACAAGAACTAGTAGCAAGTGAAACATTAGCGATGGAAAATATTGAGCTCCTTGATCTATTGATCAACATATAGGTTGAATGACAGGAACAAATTAGGTTTCAAATCACTTTGATAGAGACTCAAGGAAGGTATCAGGAAGAAAGCGAGGATTTTGAGGAGATGGTTAGGTTTAATATTCTTGGAAAGGATTTTTTTAATCCTTCTAGCAATTACTTTTGAGACAATTTTGTAGGTGTAGTTGCAATGTGAGATTGGTCTTAAATCATCCAGAGTCTCTGGGTTATCCGTCTTTGGGATAAGAGCAAGGAAAGTTGAGTTGAGACTCTGTGGGATTCGGCCTGAAATCCTTGTATCCTCCACCATTTTTAGTAGATCTGTTCCTATAATCTCATAACAAGCCAAGAAGAATTCAATGGTCCATCCATCTGGGCCTAGACTTTTGTCTTTTTGGAAACTTTGAAGTACTTATAGGAGCTCTTTTCATGTGACTTCTCTCATCAGGAACCGATTATCCGCTTCTTCAACAAATATGGGAAAATATTGTGCCACTTGAACTACTTCTTCTATTGAAGCTTGGTTTTTTTCTTTAAAGAGATTTTGGAAATAATTTTTTCCTAGATCTGACATCCCTTTAAAAGATGTTTCCAAATTTTCGGCTTGATCCTTTAGATGCTAGATAATATTGATTTTTTTTCCTTCCTTTGGCATAATCTTGGAAAAACTTTGTGTTTTCATATCCGCTCTCCAACCAAGTAGCTCTACTTTTTAATCTCCAAGTCTCTTCCTTTTCCTTGAGAATTTTTATTCTCCTTTTCTCGAGCTGAAGTAATATGAGTTTTGACTATGTTTTGCTCGGTATTTTCCCTTATTCTTCCAAGAAGATTTGTGTTTCAAGTTCGATTTCTTTTAATTCGTTGTCCTCATTTTTCCTTTTTTGGAAAGCCCATGCTTTTACCACTTCTTTGATTCTTTTCAGATTTTTTGTGAACTGAAATGCCGTTGACTATAGTAAATCCTATCAGAAGGGTATCCAATGATCCTTTATCAGCTCCAAAAAGGAGTCATCTTCAATCCAAGTTTTGTTAAATTTAAAAGGACTGGTTGGCTTCTCAAAGCCCTGTTTGAATTCTAGAAAAATTGGATGGTGATCACACAGGCCTCCAAAACCAATCCATTGTTTAAAGGTAAGAAGGTTGGTAAGAAGGTTGTTCAAAAGAGAGTCATTAATAAAAAACTGGTCCAGTATTTTAGCCACTCCTTAGATTCTGACCCTGTTGCTTTTCCAAGTAGGCTTGAGGTTTAAAGGATCAAGATTTGTTAGTCTGGACTCTGCAAATTTATGGAAAAATTAATCAGCCAGTGGGTCAGGCCTGGCATTGTCCCCCTATATCTCAGAAGGTTCGAGGGAGAGGTTTAAGTCTCCCCCTAAAATTAGCATCTTTTTGAAGAAGGATTTTTTTAGAAGAGACTCCCAAAAAAGTTTTATATTTTGATAGTGTCCATAGATGTTAAGGATATGAACTGCTTCCTTGAGTTCTGAGGTCAAAATTGTTATCCTGAGTCTCGAATCCAAACCCCAAGTGTTAATAACTCAAATGTTATGAGAGTTCCAACCAGTGGCAAATCCACGTGATCTTCCCATAGCATCCACTGTAATAAAAACCCTCCCTGGTAGAAGAAGTTCTGGGCTTGTTTTTACCTCATCACCTACTCCCATTGTTTCTTGAAGGAGTAGCACATCCAAGTGTTCCGTGGGGACCACCATTTTTAGGGAAGGTTTTTTTAGGGCCCCCACGAAACCCCTGCAATTGAAGGACTTAATATTCATCCTGAAACCTTGCCCCGGGGATTCGATGCTCTAAGTGCATGTTCGATAGATTTTTGTTTTCTGGCCAAAAGGTCTATCCTGGCCTTTGATTGAGCTTTGGAAAACAATGACTTTCTCCCTCATCCTCCCTTGTCTAGGGAGGAGATTTCATCCTTTCCCATTCCACTATTGGAGGGTTCTCTATTTTGAGATCTTAAGAAGTAACGGGTAGAGGAAGACTCAAGAGACAGGGAGGATGAGGAAGTGGCTTATTCTGTAAGGCAAAGACGCTTAGGGGTGGCGAGGCTTCCAGAAGGGGGGGATCCTTAAAATAGACAGAGAGGGACTCGAGGAGAGTCTGGGAGACATTGTTTAGAGACAAATTTTTTAGAGCCTCCAACCATTCAGTACCCTCTAAAGACATATTTTTAATTAAAACTGTAATGGGATGAGAGGGAGGATGAGGATTACCCGATACTAGTGACCTTATACTTTCTGAATCCTAAGAAGTGGTGATTTTTTTCTCCAGTTCTTCCTCTATAGTCCTTTCAAGATTTGGAGTGAAAAAATTATGTTCCTTGTCCTTTGTGCCCTCTATGTAGGGTGCGGGTTCCACTATGTGAGGTGCATCCTTTCCTACAATGAAAACTTTCCTTCTGCTAGTATCTTGAGAAGGATACTTTAAATTTACCTTGCAAAGAGTGCCTCCTTTTGTTCTTAAGGGGAGCTATAAATATGCTACCAAATGGCCATACCAATGGAATCGTCGACATCTAAATGGGATATTTTCATAATCCAATAGTTGGGTGTGTTATCACATGAAGTTGTCAAGAGTTGTATGTGTTTGTTATTAATACCTAAGTATGTATCCTTGCCCTACCTCTCTCTCTCTTTCATAGGCCAGGTCTTTAGGTTTTTCCTCTTCAGCTAACAAAGTCATTTTTGTTTGCCCCTTTTTTGTTTAAGCGACCTGTTTTCCCTTTGTTGTCTTACCTGAAATTTTTTTGGCTTGAAGCCTTACTGTTTTCTTTTAAAGATGAACACTCATCTCCTTTTCTTTCCATTTTCTTGAGCCCACAACCTATCGTCCAAGTCTTTGTTTACATAGGCCACAGCCATGAGCACAAAGCATAATACTCAAATTGATTTGTTATGGGCTTGAATCAAGCAAGCATGCAAGTTTAGTTTTCAAGGGTGAGAATTTCACACGAAGTTCAGATTAGTGGCTTGTGGGCATTCAAAATCTTGAAGTTGCATGAGATATAGCGTTAGAGAAAAATTTCAAAGTCCCGGAGCCCAAAGTGAGCATGAGTCATAGATCTTAAAGGGGGTTAGGTGGAAACCAATCCAAGGGTTCACGAAAATGGCCTTTGGGACATTTGAAGTGTGAAGTGTCAAAGTCCCGAAGCGTCGAAGTGTTGAAGTCCCAAAGTAAATCTGAACCATCCATCAATGAGGATACGCGACAAAAATATGTGAGCTTTGAAGGTAGATGAGTTTTGAGGTTTGATTTTCCCGAAGTCTGAAGACCTGAAAAGATCTCAGTCATCGATCTCAGCAGTCCACGTGTCATCAGATCAAGTGTTTCAGAGACTTTACTTTAGAGGATTACGCAAGTTGTGCATCAAAAAGACCCAAATATCTGAAGCTCAGACTCTCGAAGTAATCCAATCCATCCAATCCAAAGGGACACGTGGAGGCAGATCCCCCACTTCATAGTTCGACACTCCAGAGAATCATGGAAGTCAAGTGCTTAGAAATCCCCAAGGGACAAATCTCAAAGTCCTAAAGTCTCTGAGGTCCCAAAGTGTCAAAGAGCTAGAGGTCCCAAAGAGTCGAAGTGTTAAAGGTCCTGAAGCGCCGGATTACCGAAGTACCGAAGGGATGAATGGCCAAAGTCTCGAAGCCTCAGAAGTGTCGAAGGCCCAAAGTGAATCTGGTCCATCAATCTTTAGAGGCCACGTGACAATAGATCATTCATTTTGGGGATTTTCCTCTGGGGGATTTTTCATGTTTCACATGGAGGAAGCCTAGGTTTGAGATTTGATTTTCCCGAAGTTAGAAGACCCAAAAGGATATTAGCCGTCGACCTGCAAGGGGTCACGCCTTAGTGGATCGCAGGCTTCGGATAAAAAAATTGGGAGAAGGCAAGGTTTGAAAGTTCAAAACTCTGAAACTTGAATCGTGAAGAAAATCACGTCTGATGATTTGAGAAGGGCAGAGTTAAGCCATTGATCAAAAGGACTCGTCTGAGATCGCAAGATCAATGCTCGCACTCTATTGCGGGGTCAGAAGGTGCTCGAGCTTTAAAATTTTGAGGTGGTGGCTCATGGTGAATTGTAGGGACAAAATCATTTTGTTTCCAAACCATTATTGGCCATGCCTGTAATCACATGTCTACATGAGGTCATAGCCCCAACTTACATCTATGAAGGAGCCAAAGGAAAGGGTAGCGCCCTCCTCCAAGGAATAGTTTTAGTGGACCTCAAAGTTGGTGGGTGATTAAGCTTGGCAGTGGCACTAAATCCAGCAGGTGTGTCCATATCTTAGATCAGGACCAGATCTATGGCCACAGTTCATTGTGGGGACGCAACATGCTCGAGCGATAATTTTCTTGAGTAGTCCCGCAATTGAAACCATGGTAAGAAAAAATTAATATGTGGTGGAAGGTGGTGAATTGCGGGCTCAAAAGTGGTGTGATTCCAAACTTCTTTTGATGGCCCCGCAATCATGTGATCATATAGCATCCTATCCAAGAGAAGTACGTGGCCTCCCCCTGAGCATTAAGTCTCGTTGGGATCCCGAGAGGAGGCAGTTAATGAAAATAGAGCTAGTGGTTGAAACCTTGGCTCACTCCATAAATGAAAGGTATGGAAGTCCTCGTCATGGGGACTGAACCATCAGCCCGTGGTACCCCTATGGACAGATTTTCCTACAAACCCATGTCGATCTGAGCTCGCGTCTGACATAGGGATACATGTGCAGTTTGACAGAAAACTGCTTAGATGCAATTCTTTGAATGTAGTGATCAGATCACACTCCTGATAGTTGGGGACTGATCTAAGTATAAATGTTTCAATCTGATATTTTTTTATGGTCGTCAATTGGTTGAGCAGAGCTCCCTATCTTGTAATATTTTGATTCCAATCGAGGGTTGTCATCCTCTTTTCATCTCTCTATAAAAACTATGCTGAAACACTTGGGCATGGAGGATCCAGTCGAGGGTTGTCATGCTATTGTAATGTAGGTTTGATTACAATGGTATTGTGACCAGTTTTAGTCAGCTCCACTGTTATCTTATTTGTCCTCACACTGAAAGACTCGGGCATGGAGGATCTGATCGAGTTGTTGTAGTTGCATTGTGATGTAGGTTTTATCATTATGTTGTTGAGACTGTGTTCCTGTGACATATTTCAGTGTCTGAAGCCTGAGTTCAAGAGTGCTCTTGAGCCTAATTTTTTCTTCACCAAGCTGCTTGAAAGCTTGAGGCCCATGGTAGACTTGTCCATTTTTTCACTAAGTCTTCCTTCTTCTCACCCTTAAACTCAATTCATTGCCTAAAGTTAATGAGTCCCTCACTTCCATGTGCATTTCCTACCCAGTTTCTGTGTTAGAATCATTCCTATACTGAGTTTTTTCCATTTGAAATCCACTCATAAAACCAACATCCACCAAACATTCTAATGGGTACTGGGATTATCCTCTCACAATATGAGGGTGAATCTCAGTGCTAACAGGGTGTGAGTGTAATCCTCCCAAGTTAGGTCAATGTCCTCTCCAAGCCCTCCTCTGACATTTAGATTGACTAAAATCCTTGCAATTTTTCTTTGTTTTGTCTCCTCAAAGGATAGATCGGCTTCAAGGAAACACCCCAGGAAATTCCCAATGGATTTAAAGTAATCCAGAGACCATAATTGAAGAGGTAGAGCTGGCAGTCTTACCCAGACAGAGATTTTTTCAAGTTTCTCCTTGTTTGCATAAAAAAGGGGGCTCCAAGGTTTAAGCAGAAGGGGTGAGGAGTTTACACTCCATTTTTTACCCAACACCCATTTTGCAAGCTCTAGTTGGAGGAAATTGAAAGCAAACCAATTCCTGCTTAATTCAATAACCTTCGGGGTGTATCCCAGATGTTCTTCCCAAACCGACTGTGTCCAAGTAATAATGGTTTTGAGGGAAAAAGACCTACCATTCGCTCTCCCCACTAGAGTCTGGTTTGATAGTTGCACCACCATGTTCATGCCTATCTCTTTCCCTAGTAGCAGGTTGCCAACTTTCCCTTTTGATTTGAGTCCTTTCCTTCTCCGCTTTTGTTGGGCACTGTGAAATCCCTTAATGTCCCACGAGTCCTTCGATCTAAAAACTGAGGAAAGAACCCTTCTGTCATAAGGAAAACTCCTATGTTCTTCAACTTCCAAAAAAGCCGAAATAAATCCTTTGGAAGAGGGGTAAGAACCATGAGAGTGTGCTTGGACGATCACCTCAATTTTGAGACCTAACCCTTAGACATCATGATGTTGTTCCCCTTTTGTCAGATTGTCGCTTCCATCGAGTCTAGGGAAAGGAGAAAGTTAGGAGCACAAAAAGTCTCCTTCCTCCTACGAGAGCCAGTCAAGATCTAAGTTGACTGGTGAGATAGGATCGAAGGGGAAGCTTCCTAAGGTGAGAGGGTCCATAACCAAAAAGTCTGAAAAAGATCCAAAACAGCTGGTGAAAGTGTTTGTTTTCAGCGGGGAAAGGGAAGGAGACGATAGCTTACCAGAGAAAGGGGACTAAGGCTTGAGAAAAGTGAGAAAAACTTGGCTAAGAAGTGAATAACCATCATTCAACAGCCCCAAACTAGGGTCAAATACACTAGAAGAGGAGGGAGGGGCCATGTGCTCAGTTTCTTTGTCCATGATTATAACCAACGGTCCATGTCCACAGGGATTCCCGAGAGAAATCGACAGTGACACTGTCAAGACTGACTGCAGTTACAGGAAAGAAAGGAGACATGGCACCTTCCTAGTCTTCGTGGGGGAAACAAAGAAATCAGTCCTTGCTGGGGTAGACAAAAAAGACCTGGGAAATTAACCACAACTGCGAGCCTCAACGTGGGGAAAAACCGCAGACGCCATCCCCCTCGCCCAATGTTAAAAATGTTGTACACCATTCATTTATTTTTAAATTAATATTTTTCATATAATTATGTGTCGTTAATTAATTTATGGTTCCAAATAATTGTAGCTAAATAACACTATTTTTAAATATTTAGCAAAACAAAATAATCCATTTTTTTTTATCAATTAAAAACT